>JASVEL010013024.1:0-271854 GCA_032618575.1 Nicotiana noctiflora
ACCCGGTCGTGATGTCGCCCAACACAATTGCTAGGTAAGCTCGATCATTTACACACTCAACCCGAGCATGAAGCTCAATACCAAGAATTTGTATATCAATTAAATAAAAATCATAAATAATAACTACACAAAGATCTGGGTGTCATGAGTTTAGAGCCTCTAACAATACAGAGTAATAAAACTCCAATAATACAAATAATCAAATCTGCGGAAAATGACAAAGAAATAGGGAAGGAGTCGGGTCCTGTGGACGTCAGGCAGCTACCTCGACAACTCCAATAAAACTATAGATCAGCGACGAGCTCAGCTAAGCTCCCTAAATACCTGCATCTGCACACATGGTGCACGGAGTAAAGTGAGTACTTCCAACTCAGCGGTAATAAAAGTAAATAATGCTGAGAAGAAAGAACCATGTAAGAGCACTACCTCATGCTATAAAATACCGTACAACACATATTAGACAGCAGTATTTTCCATGAAAACCCTTTATAAAACATCTAGCTCAGTTTGAAAACCCCGTTTGAAAACATCTCTTTCTTTCCTTTTTAACAGTTAAGCATGTGACAACAATATCAAGTAGTGCAAGTCTGCACACAAATCAGCCCCTTGGGCTCAACACTCGTTTAACAATTTAAACCAGAGTGTCTGGTCAATAAGGCAAGTAATACATGCATGCCAATAATATATATGAGTGCTAAATGTCATGCCACGAAGTACAAACAACAACCAATGCATGAATGCAATGCAATGCACATGACCACTACGGTACGTAGCCCGATCCGTCTAGGTGCCCGATGCTCACAGTGGGGGGGGGGGGGGTTCAGACTCCGGAAGGGCTCTTTCAGCCCGAGCGCGATATATATAATATCATATCCTCTGCGGCAAGCAGCCTCATCCATGCATAGTCATGAGTGCATATAAGCCTCTTGGGCACTAGTCACATAGAAAATCTCAGCAAATTATCAAAAAAATATCGATTAAGTTCTCAATTTTTCGAAAGAAGGCTTAGTTTGCAAAATAATATTTTTAGACTTTGGTTCGAGACAAAAATCATACTCAGTAATGCAAAAATAGTGACTTTCAACCCCTGAAGGATCAAATATTCGGCACGAAGCCCAAAACATGACATTCAGTCCAAATTATGATAATTAACACCTTCAACAGGATATCAATTTAAATCAAACAATTTGGTAATCATTTTATTTAAACGGGACAGACCAAGTCACAATCCCCAATGGTTCTCTACCCCATGCCCGTTATCCGGCGTGCAAGTCACCTCAATATAGCACTATAATGTGCAAGTCTGGGGTTTCAAACCCTCAGGACATCATTTACAAATATTACCCACCTCGAACCGGCGAGAATTCTAGCCCGCGATGCCTTTGCCCCTCAAATTGGCCTCCACACGCGTCCAATCTATTCAAAATCATAAGAAATAAATCATAATATGCTAATGGGACATAACCCAATCGAAAGAACTCGAAAAATACACAAAAAAACGAAATTGGCAATACCCGATCCTCTGTCCCACGTCTTAAAAATTTTTGAAATTTAGATTTTCGGAATCTTTGTCGCGCCACATGTCCGTACATACCAAGAACTCCTAATTCCGATATCTTTTGGTCCTTCAAATCATCATTTTAAGATTTTTGCTCAAAGCCCTAATTTCTAAATTTTTAGTCATAAATTCATGAATTACATGGATGATTCATTTATAAAAATATGTAATTAACTCATAAAACTTACCTCCAACGATTCCAAGTTGAAACCCCTTCAATTCCCATCCAAAAGCTCTCAAGAATGACCAAAAACGGTGGAAAAATGGGTTGTTTTCATGACGGAAATGTTTTAAAACATTCTGCCCAGGCATTTTACTCATCGCGATCATGGAAATGTCTCCATGATCGTAGAGAACAAATTTTCCAGCCCAAAATTTACCCTTCGCGATCGCAGGAAATGCTTCGCGATCGCGGTGTACAATTCTGGTTCCTTCGGACAGGCTTCAGTATAATTGTCATAACTTTTTGCACACAACTGCGAATGACAAATGGTTTGATATTCTTAAAACTAGACACATAGGAATATAACTTTTGTTTGTTGCTCATTTCTAATCCTTATATATTTTGAGATATAAGTTTCCGAATTCAAACATGTGTATTAGAGATCCTTCTCGGACAACCTATAGTATAACATCCATAACCTTTGACACAGATATCCAAATTATGATTTCATTAGCTTTCTAAAAACTAGACTCGATGAGATACAACTTTCATTTTTGAATCACCTCGACATTCCTTGTAGATAAAAAGATATGAGCATCCGAAATAGGATCAATGCAACACAAATTTCCTTCTTCGGGATCGCGCAACATTTCACGCGATCGCGATTCAATAATGTTTTTCTCATATTTTACTCACCGCAATCATGACACATTGTACGCGATCGCATAGAACACTGATACAGACATAAACCAGCAATTAAAAATGGGCTAAAAATGGTCCAAAATCACCCCGAAACTCACCCGAGGCCCCCGGGACCACAACAAAAAGCACCAACACATTCTATAACCTTATTCAAATTTGTTCCAATCATCAAAACACTATCGTTAACATCAAAATTGTCTGTTTTCAACAAATTCAAGCTTAAGTTTAACTTTATCTTTAAAAATTCACATTCGATCCGAAACCCAACCAAATGACATCCGAATGACCTGAAATTTTGTGCACAAGTCTAAAATCACCTAACGAAGCTACTGCAACTCTTAGAATTCCATTCCGACTCTCGGATCAAAGTATCACCTATCAATCAAAATTCGCCAAAATACTAACTTCGCCAAAATAGGCTAACTTCTTCACCGGACCTCCAAAATTACTTCCGATTGCGCTCCTAAGTCACATTTCATCATCCGGAGCTAACCGAATCATCAGAATTCGATTTCGAGCACTCTAACTCGTAAGTCAATATCCGGTTGACTTTTCCAACTTGAGCCTTCTTAAAATATACTAAATGCCTTATTCCTTACCAAAATTACTCCAATTAAATTCTAACGCACCCAATACTGATAATGAAACATAATGCAACCATGTAATTACAACATAACGGGGTGGTAATTCCCGTGACGACGGGCCGGGTCGTCACATTCTCCCCAACTTAAACAAATGCTCATCCTCAAGCGGACCCAGAGTTGCTCTAGAAATTCACCAATAGTTGAATAACTTTACCCCGCATATAACTCAGGGCGATCCCACGTCACCCTATCTTATATAGGTCCGACAACACAACTTAACTGAAATTTCACAATCCAACTACTCCATAAACCATAGAACTACCTTTCACCTTCTAAAATCATTGACAAGATCAGAACCTCACATTTTTACTCAGAATAGAACTAAACCAACCGTAATAACCCATACCTGCAACCTTGGCCGCAATCATTGATATACCACATATCTCAACCACATGCAGCGATAACTTCCATTCACAATAGCTGCCCACGATAACCAATGTCGATAGAAAATACTTTTATTAGCTAGAGTCTTATTCTAACACTTTCATATATTGCCAATGGTAAATAAAACATGTGATAACCCATATCCATTCCTCAAGTCACCCATTCATGAGGCCATCTCTCCTCTGTTAATTACCATAACAAATTTTTGAATCGAACCTCGATATTTAACCATCAAACATGCTGAAATCAAATCTATTTATACTCATTAATGATCCCTATGATCTCCTTTGACCAAACACACCATCCCGGTGACATGACACAATCAATACGGCCTAACCGGAACTTGCATAATCCATGCTCCACTGATGGGCGGTTTGAATATTCTAAATTGAAAGAGTTGTACCTCAAGCTCAACAGTGCCATAACAACACAAAGCTGAGACCTCGTCTCATATCATAGAAATAGCACACCTAAATCAATCTCGAAAGGTAATAATCAATTCTCCATCTACCTAGCAACACTCAGTTACTCTTCCCGCTCGACTTTCTCTACGAGTTCTCAATAGAAGCGTGGCACATGTACCTATATCCAACCATTTTTTGCATCTTGCAGCACAGAAAAACAACCCATAGCTCTTTCCAAATAATTAACAAGTCCAAAAGCAATCGAATCAACCTATCCCTCAATAGTACAACTCAGGACTAACCAAGCTAAATACGTAGCCAATCAGCTTATCAACAAACTCAATACCAAGGAGCCTGAAATTGTTTCTTCCACTACTATAACTTAGGGTAGAGTTATATGATACGGTTTCCGGCACCAAATGAATACCAATATCCACAATTTCGTCTGGCGACACGCCCGACCACAAGGAACATATTTGAAAAGTCCTTCAATACCAGAACCGACTCAACGGTAGAAACCGCTATACTGACATTCGCCATAAAGGCCAACTTAAGAAAGAAATTCTTCCCAGCCGTCCACTGGTCTGTGGAACACAACCATTCAGCTAGAATATGAGAACTCTGGTCTCCAACTCCATACAACGCATTTAATACTCATTCATTCCATGACAGATACTCGATTTTACTTGTGCTACCGAGCAAACCTGAATACCACCAATGGACCCATCAAGAACATGCCGCAATACCACTGCTATATAATCAGTTTAATTACCTTACCCTTTTCTGAGACATATACTCTCGTCAAATCATTCCCACTTAGCAATACCATTTTCCTTAATCATCCGAAGATCATTTATCTAATCACTTGGAAGGAATCACTATACATCACATGCTCTGCATGACATAAGCAAGTCTTGTTCAAATTCTAACAGTACTAACACGATGGATGAGGCCTAAATACATTCATCACTACTACCGAAACAACAATACATTAGTTCTATACTCTTGACAAGAACTATTACTTTATTCTAAGCTAAACAATGGTCTTAGCCCTATAATTTTACTTCACATACTCAGATTGCACAGATCTCAAATTCAATGATCTTGTCTTACCTAGTACGAACTGTTCGGGCAATAAGCCACTCCAGACATAATTATAACTCTCATATGATGCCCCAATGTGCCAATAGGCTACCGATTCTAACGCAATACAAAAGAAAATGAACTCTGGAAGGAATTATCTATTCCACACATTAATACAGACTTTTTCTAGAAAACAGGAAGCAAGGCATACAAAATAATATATAGAAAAACTATACTCGATTTCACACTGTTGCGGTGTGCAACCTAATCCTGATAACATACCCATGGCGGAGTGCCACCCGATCCACACATAGATCTCACATAAGGAGATACACGTCAAGTCAAATCTGCTCGTTATAACCAAATACTAAATATCGGTCATAAGTATGCTAAGTGCATAATATCATTCCTGTGGGATATTTAGCATTATAACTACAAAACTCAAGCACCACTGAGGTGCGATGTACAAATCTGAATTTCGAGAGCCAAGTTGCTCAGGCAACATCATTCCTACGCGGATTCCTAACACATAGCAATTCTCGAGACATTTCACAAATTACACGGCGTAATGCATCACCACGCGAGATATCTGACAATGAAGCATCAACCTAACTGCTCCTCCACGAGGACCGCATTATAAAGATGCACACATTTGGCCTGATATAGAGCCATTATTTACAGTAAATCTCCATCGACTTCAAGCCGATTCTGATCAAACTGAACTAGTTTGATAACCTTTCAAAGGTTCATAATAACTCCCATTTTCTCATAACGCACAAGAACAACCATCATAACCTTCATACTTGGTTTACATTATTAATTTGATGTTCTTTCTTGTTGTAGCACTACAATGCTTCAATTCAGGCTCACTCCAGGAGATTAAAACATAAGGACACATTGTTTAATACTCGTAGGCCACTGAATACTTTCTCCAATGTCTCCCAGAAATATCACATTCCATAATACTTTATTTTGAAGCACTTCTTGCGAATCTGAATTCGTTACCACTACTTTCTTGATACTGATACTTAGGATCCCATACTTAACACAAAATACCACAAGTCTTGATCCTTTCTAATGAAAACATTGTCTTTAGTTACATACACCATCTTAGAATGCATGATTATTACATGTAAAATCTTGAACTCATTAAAACCATTTTCGAGAGTCATTCACTCTTATCCAAACTGCAATTTATGTGACTTGACGAACAAAATCACTCATGCCTTACTAGCACCCGACACCACCGGATATGACCTCATGCAAGTACCAACAAATATCCTTCTCCTCAATTCACTAACATTCCTTATCCAACAATAGCTCAAGACATACTATTATTTTCTCACATCTACGAAAGCACCATATAACATTTGTGAAAATCTTGCTTCACTCGTGCCCTTCTCGGCTCAATTTCTGCAACCAGAACATTGTTCGCCAGTATACTTTAAGACAGCCCCAACATAGCACATAACCGTGCATTCAGCTAATCAATGGCCACCTCCCTAACATAGCTCGAAGCCATATATATCCCAACACATATACTCTGTTACTGTCGTAATATCATGGTAAGATTAAACTCACTTCTTCACAAGTTTGTGGAGACCGGAACCATTATAAATTTTAACCCTTTTTCAATTCTTGCATTCATTCACACAACAGTTAAGCCCACTTTTTTAGGCAACAAATTTTTTTTTTACTAAGTCACTAATTTTTCAAAAATTTCGAAAGAGTTTCCTTTGTAATTGGGCCTATCCACCTGCTAAAGAATCACCAAAACCATCCTAACAACACGTCCACAGCTTGACTAAACATCACAATGTATATCAACAACATCAATCTCAATAGTACATGTATTATGTTATCAAAATTTTATACATGGACATGCATTGCACTTATTCAAATCATAACACATAGAAAAATACCTTTCAATTACACATAAGCATCATACCGACATCTCACAAGAGATAGCCTACCTGCTTCGCCTTAATTCGGTATCAGAATATACCTTCCACCATCACACACACAACGCAATCATCTAGTCTTCCTGAATATGAACTCATACTGCCGCACATACTATATTTTACTACCCAACTATGAGATACAAAATCATTCTCCACACGGCCATAACACAACAAATCGCAATAGGAAACAAATACTTAACAACTCATCTGTTATCCAGCAGACTCCTTTGTCACTACCAAGATCACGTAAATATATATCAGAGTACTAACACACTCATTACATAGCTATCCAGCCACCATTCCCACAATTAGGGGTAATACTGAACATATAAGTTCATAATACCAGCTCGTAAATCAGAACCTTGGTGCTCAAGCCATATGTGAAGATTCAGCCGCTAGTCCTCCAGACTGGCCCAACATGAAATCACAGAGATTATATCTCGCCCTCGATCGGGGAATCACAAGCCATCAAGGCAAATTTATTACTAAGCGCTCGAGTGCGCATACAGACATGTGGAAGAAATTTCAAGAATTACATATCAAGCTGAATCAAGTATGCACGATAAGAATTCCAAGAAAGTGAAGTGTTTCCTAAAGGTTCTGTAGCCTCTCAAGGATAAATACAGACGTCTCCGCACCGATCCACGAGACTCTACTAACCGGCTCAAGACTCATGAGGCCTAGTAACCTAGACTCTGATACCAACTTGTCGTGATCCCAAACCCGGCTGTGATGGTGCCCTACACAACTGCTAGGCAAGCCTGACCATTTACTCACTCAACCCGAGCATGAAGCTCAATACCCAGAATTTGTATATCGATTAAATAAAAATCATAAAGAACAGCTACCTAAAGATCTGGGTGTCATGAGTCTAGAGCCTCTAACAATACAAAGTAATAAAACACCAATAATACAATAATCAAAACTGCTGAAAACGATAAAGAAATAGGGAAGGAGTCAGGTCCTGTGGACGTCAGGCAACTACCTCGACAACTCCAATAAAACTATAGATCATCGACGAGCTCAGCTAAGATCCCAAAATAGTTGCATCTGCACACATGGTGCAGAGAGTAAAGTGAGTACTTCCAACTCAGCGGTAATAAAAGTAAATAATGCTGAGAAGCAAGAACCACGCAAGAGCACTACCTCATGCTATAAAATACCGTACAACACATATTAGACAATAATATTTTCCATGAAAACCCTTTATAAAAGATCTAGCTCAGTTTGAAAACCCCGTTTGAAAACATCTCTTTCTTTCCTTTTTAACAGTTAAGCATGTGTCAACAACATCAAGTAGTGCAAGTCTGCACATAAATCAGCCCCTCGGGCTCAGCACTCGCTTAACAATTTACACCAGAGTGTCTGGTCATCATGACAAGTAATACATGCATGCCAATAATATATATGAGTGCTAAATATCATGCCATATAGTACAAATAACAACCAATGCATAAATGCAATGCTATGCACATGACCACAATGGCGCGTAGCTCGATTCGTCTGGGCGCCCGACGCTCACTGTGAGGGGGGGGAGGGGGTCAGACTCCGGAGGGGCTCCTTCAGCCCGAGTGCGATATATATAATATCACATCCACTGCAGTGTGCAGCCCGATCCATGCATAGTCATGAGTGCATATAAGACTCTTGGGCACTAGTCACATAGCAAATATCAACAAATTATCAGAAAAATATCGATTAAGTTCTCAATTCTTAGAAAGATGGCTGAGTTTACAAAATAATATTTTTAAACCTTGGTTCGAGAATAAAGCATGCTCAGTAATGCAAAAATAGTGATTTTTAACCCCCAAAGGATTCAAACATTTGGCACGAAGCCCAAAACATGACATTCAGTCCAAATCATGATAATTAACACCTTTAACAGGATATCAATTTAAATCAAACAATTTAGTAATAATTTTATTTAAGCGATACGGACCAAGTCACAATCCCCAATGGTGCTCTACCCCACGCCCGTTATCCGGCATGCAAGTCACCTCAATATAGCACTATAATATGCAAGTCCGGGGTTTCAAACCATCATGAGATCATTTACAAATATTACCCACCTCGAACCGGTGAGAATTCTAGACTGTAACGCCTTTTCCACTCAAATTGGCCTCCACGCGCGTCCAATCTATCAAAAATCACAAGGAATAAATCATAATATGCTAATGGGACATAACCCAATCGATAGAACTCGAAAAATACACAAAAATATGAAATTGGAAAAAACCGAGCCTCGAGCCCAAATCCTCGTCTCGCCACGAGTCCGTACATACCAAGAACTCCCAATTCCAATATCGTTTGGTTCTTCGAATCATCATTTTAAGATTTTTGCTCAAAGCCCTGATTTCTTGATTTTTTGCCATAAATTCATGAATTCCATGGATTATTCTTGTATAAAAGTATGTAATGAACTCATAAAACTTATCTGCAACGATTCCCAGTCGAAACCCCTTCAATTCCCATCCAAAAAGCTCTCAAGAATGACCAAAAATGGTAGAAATATGGGTTGTTTTCGCGACTGACTTATCTTAAAACATTCTGGGCTGGCATTATACTCATCACAATCGCGGAAATAGCTCCACATTCATGGAGAACAAATTTTTTGTCCCAAAATTTACCCTTCGCGATCTCAGGAAATGCTTCACGATCATGGTGCACAATTCGGGTTCCTCCGGACAGGCTTCAGTATAATGGTCATAAATTTTTGAACACAACTCCGAATGACAAATGGTTTGATGTTGTGGAAACTAGACACATAGTGCTATAACGTTTATATGTTTCTCTTTTCCTGAATACTTATATATTTTGATATATAAGCTTCCAAATTCATACATGTGTATTTGAGATCCTTCTCGAGCAGCCTATAGTATAACGTCCATAAATTTTGACAGCGATATAAAAATCACTATATCTTTAGATTTACGAATACTAGACACGATGTGCTACATCTTTTGTTTTTGAATCACCTCAAAATTCATTGTAGATAAACAGATATGAGCTTTCGAAGTAGGATCAATGCAACAGAAATTTCCTTTTTCGCGATCGCGGAGCATTACACGCGATCGCGATTCACTAATGCTTTTCTCACATTTTACTCACCGCGATTGCGACATATTATCCGCGATCGCATAGAACACTGATACAGACATAAACCAGCAGTTAAAAATGGCTTAGAAATTGTCCGAAACCACCCCAAAACTCACCCGAGGCCCCTGAGACCTCAACCAAAAGCACCAACACGTCCTATAACCTTATTCAAACTTGTTCCAATCATCAAAACACTATCGTTAATATCTAAATCGTCCATTTTCAACAAATTCAAGCTTAAGTTTAACTTTAACTTTCAGAATTCACATTCGATCAGAAACCCAACCAAATGACGTCCGAATGACCTGAAATTTTGCGGATAAGTTTAAAATCACCTAACGAAGCTACTGCACCTCTCGGAATTCCATTGTAACTCCTGGATCAAAATATCACCTATCAACCGGAATTTGCCAAAATATTAACTTCGCCAAAATAGGCTAATTTTTCAACGGACCTCCAAAATTACTTTCGATTGCGCTCCTAAGTCACATTTTATCATCCAGAGCTAACTGAATAATCGAAATTCGATTCAGAGCACTCTAACTCACAAGTCAATATCCGGTTGACTTGTCCAACTTAAGCCTTCTTAAAAGAGACTAAGTGCCTTATTCCTTACCAAAGTTACTCCAATTTATTTCTAACGCACCCAATACCGATAATGAAACATAGTGCAACACAATAAGGGAGAAACAGGGTGGTAATACCGGAGACAACGGTTCGGGTCATCACAAAAGCGCTTCAATAAGACCCCATAAAAGAGCTGACATCATATAATCCAATTGAGACATTGTGGAATAGGCTAAACCTCTCTTTATGTATTTTTGAGAAAGAGTTAAAGTAGCTCGTAATAATACTGTTGTTTTTCCTATAACCGAGATCAAATACATTATGTAAGATATAACTCTGAAAAGAAGAAGAAGCCGAGTTACGAGAAAAATTCCCGCTGCTGCCATAGTTATTCAATTTACAAAACAATCCACATGGCACAACTTGTGTTTTTCCATCACGAGAATCTGCATCAGTCATCATCTGCGAATCATTGTGAATATATAATTTTTGAAACTCATCAAAGTAAAAATAGCAGCTTCTACGACATTGGTAAAACACATCTTTTCATGCTGCTTGTGGGAGCAATTGAAATAGAGCAATTTCAGTAGTGAAAGTTTAACGACCCTAAATCCGATTGTGATGGCATTTCTCGTGAATACAAGGCGAGTCAACACATTCACATTCCTATATTAAGCAATAAAATAATAAGTATTACGTCGTAAATATGCTAAAATGTCAAAAATAAGCAGTTAACAGTATAATTTGCGGAACAACAAACCACACAGCCCGATACCGGGATGTCACTAGTCATGAGCATCTACTAAGGCCTGAATTCAACTTGAGTAAAAATATACTAAATACAGTCTAATGAAATTGAGAGGAAGAAAAGCAGTGCTATGAACGTGGACAACTACCTTGCTTAAATCCGATATATTTGCCTCTGAGCAACCAATAACCCGCTATCGGGTTCAGAAGTACCTGAATCTGCACCCAAGATGCAGGGAGTAAACTGAGTACTTCCAACTCAGTGAGTAACAAAAATAAATGAAGACTGAGTGATAGGAATCACGAAAAGTACATCAACATGTTGTATAGAAGCAGTACAAAACTAGTAAGAAAGCAATGAAGCTGTGAAATCTCTTAAGCACCTTAGCTCAGTTTAAACTTCTTCAAAAATGCCTTTTCAATAGTTACGCAATTTAATGCAAGTAAATAGAACAGATAATCATAGAAGATCCGCCCCTCCGACACATTTACACAATTAAACACGTACATGAAAAGTAAATAAGAAAAATAACTACATAAAGGTTTGGCCCTCGGGCACAATATCGATAAATCCGCCCCTCGGGCAATATCTTAAAACAATGCCAGCCCCTTGGGCTATATCTTAGAATCATGTTAGCCCCTCGTGCTATACCTCATATCACAATGGGTACCCGCGCTTACTGGGGGTGTGCAGACTCCTGGAGGGGCCTCTTACAACCCAAGCGTAATATCAAGTCATCTCGTGGCATCATAAACAAGCTCTCAGCCTCATATCAATATCAAGCCACCTCGTGGCGCACAATATCAAGCCCTCAGCCTCATTATCATAATCAATATATCACTGTTGCGGCGTGCAACCCGACCCAAAAATATTCTCACAATACAGGCCCTCGGACTTACTCAGTCAGAATCTCATAAACCCCCGGGCATCAGTAAATATGAAGCTCAGCTCAAATATCTTTGAAAATATCAATTAATGTGTTTAAAATAGAATAACATATCCGAGTTTTTAAAATAGTGAAAATATAGCAAGACTGAGCACAAACATGAAATCAAACAATGAGGAAAATATCATTAACAATCCCCTAAGGATTCAAACAGTTGGCGTGAAGCCCAAATATGACATTTAGCCTAAAGTATAATAATATCAAACAATTAGGTGCCCATTATATAGAAAAATAGTCATACCGGATGGACTAAGTCACAATTCCCAATGGTGCACGACCCTACGCTCGTGATATAATATATGCTTCACCTCGTTATAGCACGATATGTGCAATCCGGGGTTTCATACCCTCAGAACAACATTTAAAATTATTTCTCACATCATACTAGCCCGAAAAGCTATTCTGCAATACGCTTGCCTCTCGACCCAACTTCTGAGTGCTCCAAATCTACCAAGTTCAGATTTTTATCATCAACTTATGGTAAACGAATAAATTCTGATTGATAAATATCGATTTTAAGCACAAAATCCAAAATCAGTCAAAACCTGACCCCCAGGCCCGCATTCCGGAACTGGACAAACTTTATACCAAAATATTCTACATCATCTCACAAGTCCGTACATATAAAGAACTCGAAAATCAGAGTTTGTTTGGCACTGAAAATCATCCCTACAAGGTCTCAGAATCTCAAGCACTAACTCCACATTTTCTATTGATTTGCATCTCTAAATCCATGTAAGATGACATATTTAACTCAAAAATAGGAAAGTATCACTTACCATGTGTTGCTTGGTGAAAACCCCTCCTTGAGCTCTCCATAATCATCCAAAAAGTCAAATAAAAGAAATGGACTAAAACTCGGGTTTCAAACAATTTTCCCAGGCTTCATCGAGTTGTACCATGCACTGTGCAGGTTGTACATCCTCATACATTTTTTCCCTGCTGTACCCCTTCTGTTAAAGTGCTCATATCTCGTTGTGGAAATATCCAAATGACAAACGATTTGAAGATTTAGAAGCTAAACTCGAATATATTTCATTTGATAGGTATACACCATATAACTCTTGATATATTCCGAGATATCAGCTTCTAAAGTCGGCTCCATGCATCATAAAATTCTCTCGAAATTGCTCCACCAGCAATCTTCAATCGGCCATAACTTTCTTGATAAAATGTCCAAATCATAATTGGTTTAAATTTCTAGAAACTAGAATTCAATGGATATAATCTTCATGTTTTGCAATTTTTCCGATTCCTTATACAACGCAAGATATGAGCTTCCAAACTTGACTCCTCGTATCAAAAGTTTTCTGGTGAACAGTTGAAGCTAAAATATCTACAACTTTTCCAAAGAACGAACTAGTCCGTTTAACCATCCAAAACTCACTCGAGGCCACCAAGACCTAAACCAAACATGAAAACATATTCCATGTGGTGGTATATCGTGTGTATAATGACTTTTCTTCCAATAGGAAATATCATTCAAACTTGTTCCAATCTTTGAAACTCTTGAAACAACATCACAACACCAAATTCACCATTGATTCAAGCTTAAGAATTTCAAAATATACTAACTTACACTTTTGATGAATAAAAACCCAACCAAACCATGCTCGAATGACATGAAATTTTACGCATATATTCCAAATGACACAATGGAACTACTACAGCTCTCGGAATTGCATCCCGACCCTCTATCAAAATCTCACCTATCAACCAAAAAATGGCAAAAACTTAATTTCGCCAATTCAGGCCTAAATCTACCTGAACCTCCAAAACACATTCCGATCATGCTCCTATGTACAAAATAACCTAAAGAAGCTAACCAAATTATAAAAATTCTAATTCGAGATCTTATGCAATGAATATGAATATGAAAACATATACATTGAATATGAAAACATATCCCATGTGTTTTACCGGAATGTATAATGACTTTTCTTCTATATGGGATCATGAAGGTCCTTGACTAGTCGAGTGCGTCGATGTTTGCAGCGTAGGGGAGGAATAGAAATTTTCCATGTATCTTGGTGTAGTATGGTATATGCGATGTGTTATGGAAAGTTGATAACGGCATGTTCAAGGTTTTGAGATCAGTTCATATTATATGGGAAAAAAAAAAAATTCCCAAGCAGCGTGGGCCGCTGCAGATAATCTGAGAATTAATCTTTCTAGAGATTAAGGAAAATGGTACTGCTATTCTAGTAATTCGGCAGAGTATATGGTCCAAAGGACCAGGTAATGTAAACTGATAATATCTAGTGGTATTGTGGTATCCTCTTATTGGATCGACAGTGATGATTGAGTTGTTGATGGCATAGGGAAATTTCTGAATAGCTTACATGGTATGAATGGGTGCTTGATGTGTGATTATGTATTGGTACAGTGGAGTGTGGAATCAGGCATAGTGATTCATGTGTTATATATATGTGTTGGAGACTAGAAGTTCTATTAATCTACCTACCCAGTGGTGGTATATCGTGTGTATCGACACCGTTTAGCGGTTATTGGAAATTGGAAGCCCTAGTGGCTCTCTCGTTACTTGATATGATGAATTTGAATAATGATATATGATTGCAGACTGGTTGTCATAAGCCAGGTTGTCTAGACTAAGGTGATATGGACTATGTTAGAAAAAAAATCACAAACTGCGTGGCAGAGTGCAACAGATCATACTCCAGCAGGGTAAATGTACCCTTGGGCCAGCAGACGGCTAGTAGGTATTGCTTTGTCAGTTGGGCCTTCGTGGTGGATGTCAGTGTAGAGGTATCTACCATTGATTAAGTTTCGGTATTGAGGAACTTTGTCAGATGCATATCATTTGGCCGAGCTTGAGGCTATATATATATTTGTTGCAATGAGCGACTTGACTCGATGTGCATTCCCTTTGCTAGATGTACTCGTGGATCGGGTGGCATGCCGCTACAAGTATAGTATCTGGATCGGGTGGCACGCCGCCACAAGTATTAATATCTGGATGGGATGGCACGCTGCCACATGTATGGTATCTGGATCGGGTGGCACGCCGCCACATGTATGTTATTGGAACGGGTTGCGTGCAGCAACAATGTGATGTGTAAAATATAGCTTCCTATATGTTACCTTGTATACAATACTTCCTAGCTTCTGAGGAATAGTCTGTATTAGGTATCGCTCGGGGAATAGTACATCGGTGGTGTCACGACCCTAGTTCACCAATCGTGAACCTGTCATGACGGCACCTAGCCTCTGCGACTAGGTAAGCCTAACACGATGCGAAATATACAAGTTTATGAACATTAAATAAGAAATAGCATAAAACGATATAAAAAGGAATGTAATCAGTGCCTCTTGGCACATACACTCGTCATCCACACTATATAACATACCACCAAGACCCGGAATCCCATAGTTAACACAGACTAAAAAGGGAAAGTACAACTGTGGCACTATACATCAAGAGTATCTAAAAACAACGAAATGAGGAAAAATATCTACTATCACTATCAGGATAGAAGGAGGGCCTCCGGATCCGTGGACGTAGCAGATCATACCTCGAGGTCTCCGAATGTGCTGCAGAATCACCTAGAATGACCCTGATGATGTACCTGGATCCACACAACAAAAGTGTGCAGAAGAGTAGCAGGAGTACACCACGGCGGTACTTAGTAAGTGATAAGCCTAATCTCTATGGAGTAGTGACGATGAAGGTCAGGGCCCTACCGAGAGAAACAATAACATAATGATTAAAAATATAATAAGCAGGAATAAGTAAGAATGAATCTGAAATAACAACAATAAAGTAGTTTCTACAACCGACTACGAATAGCTAACTACAGGTAACCAACACAACAAAAACTCAAACCAGCAAGTCCAGGATCTGTGGGAATTGAACCCACAGTCCCACTCTATAATCAACAACCCAGGAGCTACGAGAATTTAACCCGCAGTCCCAACAACAGTATCTCTGGGTCTCCGGGAATCGAATTCGCAGCCTGTGTCTCAATATCTCAGGATGTGTCTCAATGATCTCAGGATCTCCGGGAATCAAACCCGTAGTCCATATCTCAATAATATATCAATAAACTCCGGGTCTCCGGGAATCGAACCCGCAGTCCACAAACAATACCACTCCGGGTCTCTGGGAATCGAATCCACGACGTTGGGATCTCCGGGAATTGAACCCGCAGTCCACCAACACAAACAACAAAAGAAACGCATAAAGAAAATATAATATGCTTAACTACACTTCACCAAAAGCCAGTGCCAACAATTATCAAGAAGTTCAAGTAAGACAATTAGGCAATTAGATAGATAAATCCTATCGAATCATGCTTTTCTAACGAATATCAGGTAAATGTCACAATTTAATCAACTAAGAGCAGGAATATCACGAATTGGACAATTCAAGTAAAGTGAGTTACAACAACCAGCGCATGTACACGCCCGTCACCTCGCGTACAAGGCATTTAAACTACCACATAATATTCTAGGGTTGAAGGTTCCCCCACACGAGGTTAGACAAGCCACTTACCTCGACTCCGGTACAAAACCGCTAAGAGACAACTCTCTTGCCGTAAATGTCGGCCTCCATAGGTGTAGTATCTGATAAAAATCAATAGAATTGCATCAAAATAGGCCAATTGGGCATTACCCAATCGAAACAATTCAAAATACACCAAAAACCACAAGTTGCCAAAACCCGACTTTTGGTTCGAAAAATTATGAAAGTTATATATTTGGGTTCCTTATCTCAACACGAGTCCATGCATATTTTCAAAATCGGACTCCGTTTGCCCATTCAAATCAACGATTCTCTATAATTTAGGGCTAGGGCTAAAACCCCCCATTAATCCTCCATTAACGGTGAAATACTCAAGGATTTCGTGATAAAATAACGAATTTAGGCCAAGAAACTTACCCCTGATAATTACCCGATGATATCCCAGCGATTCCCTATCAATACCTTCTCTTAGGACTCAAAAATGGAGGTTTTGTGTAAATGGGTCGCGGATGAACTGTTCTGGTTTTTAATATTTCTGACTGGACGTTAACCCTGCGCGCTCACGTCAGTCCCCACGCATCCGCGATGCCTTGCCCAACCGACCCTTCGCGAATGCGACGCGTTTCACGCGTTCGCGATGAACAATATCCTCAGCCTTCAAAGTTGAACTACGCGAATGCGACACGCCCATCGCGAACACAATGCTTCTTAACCCCCACCTACGTGAACGCGACCTTCAGTACACGAACACGATGACTATCTAGACCAGACCTTCGCAAACGCGGCTCAGGCCTCGCGAACGCGAAGGCCAATGCCATGCTGCACTGCTACTGCAATTTTCTGCAGGCTTCATGATTCAAAAGTGCCCGGATGATGGTCCGGATTCATCCCGAGACCCCCGGGACCCCAACGAAAACCACCAATATACTCCAAAACATGATACGAACTTGTTCCAATCATAAAAACATGTCCTTAAACACATAAAACATCGAATTATAGCGGATTCAAGCCTAAGTTTTCATCTAAATTTCCGAAATCAACATTCAATCGAAAACCCGACCAAACGATGTCCGAATGACCTGAAAATTTGCAGACATATCCAAAATCACATAATGAAGCTACAAAAATTGTCGGAATTCCATTCCTAGCTCCGGATCAAAATCTCACATATCGTTCGGATTCGCCAAAATTTTAAACTTCGGCATTTCAAGCCTAATTGAGCTACAGACCTCCAAAATACATTCCTAACACGCTCCTAACCCCGAAATCACCTAACGGAGCTAATGGAACCATCAGATTTCCGTTCCGAGGTTGTCTTAACACTATTCCAAATACGGGCCATTTTCCAACTATAAAGCTCTCATTTAGGGACTAAGTGTCCCAAAACACTCCAAATTCCAGAACCGACCCTCCCGGCAAATCACAATAGCAGAAATGAACTTAGGGGAACAGTTAAATTGGGGATCGGGGCATAAATTTCAAAAATGACCGGTCGGGTCGTTACATCTTCCCACACTTAAAGATTCATTCATCCTTGAACGAGCATAGAAAACATACCTGGAGTGGTGAAGAGATGAGGGTACTTGTTGCGCATATCCTGCTCGGTCTCCCAAGTCGCCTACTCGACCGGCTGACCCCGCCACTGGACCTTTACTGAAGCGATGTTCTTTGACCTTAGCTTCCTGATTTGCCTGTCTAGAATGGCCACTGGCTCCTCAACATAAGACAGATCCTCGTCTAGTGGAACAGAAGTGAAATCCAACACATGCAACGGGTCACTATGGTATCTCCGGAGCATAGAGACATGAAATACGGGATGGACTCCAGCTAGGCTGGGAGGTAAGCCCAACTCATAAGCAACCTCTCCAACATGCCTCAAAATCTCAAAAGGACCAATAAATCTAGGACTCAGCTTCCCTTTCTTCCCAAACCTCATAATGCCCTTCATGGGCGAGACTCGAAGCAGAACCCGCTCGCCAACCATAAAAGCCACATCGTGGACCTTCTTGTCCGCATAACTCTTCTGTCTAGACTGGGCTGCACGAAGTCTATCCCGAATCACCTTGACCTTGTCCATTGCATCCTAGACCATATCAGTACCTAGCAGTCTGGCCTCGCCCGGGTCGAACCAACCCACGGGAGACCTACACCTCCTACCATATAGAGCCTCATATGGTGCCATCTGAATATTGGACTGGTAGCTGTTGTTATAAGGAAACTCTGCCAGTGGCAAAAAATGATTCCATTAACCTCCAAACTCAATAACGCACGCACGGAGCATATCCTCCAAAATCTGAATAGTGCGCTCAGACTGGCCATCAGTCTGGGGGTGAAAGGCTGTGCTCAGCTCTACCCGAGTACCTAACTCCTGCTGTACGGCTCTCCAGAACCGTGAAGTGAACCGAGTGCCTCTATCCGAAATGATGGAAACTGGAATACCATGCAGCCGAACTATCTCCCTGATATAGATCTCCGCCAGTCGTTCCGATGAATAAGTAGTGCTCACCGGTATGAAATGGGCGGACTTGGTCAGTCGATCCACAATAACCCAAATGGAATCAAACCTCCTAACAGTAATAGGAAGCCCAGATACAAAGTCCATGGTGATGCGTTCCCACTTCCACTCCGGAATTTCAATCTGCTGCATTAACCCACCCGGACGCTGATGCTCATACTTCACCTGCTTGCAATTGAGGCACTTAGAAACATAATATACTATATCCCTCTTCATCCGCCTCCACCAGTAATGCTGTCTCAAGTCCTGATACATCTTCGCGGCACCCGGATGGATGGAATACCGTGAGCTATAGGCCTCTACTAGAATCAGCTCTCGAAGATCATCTACATTGGGCATACAAATACGCATCTACATTTGTATAACTCCATCATCCCCAATAGTAACATCTCGAGCATCACCATGCCGAAATCTATCCTGGAGGACAAGAAAATGGGGGTCGTCGAACTGACACTCCTTGATGCGGTCAAATAAAGAAAACCGAGAAACCACACAAGCAAGAACCCGGCTAGGCTCCGAAAGATCCAATCTAACAAACTGTCTAGCTAACGCCCGAACATCCATCGCCATAGGCCTCTCCGAAGCTGGTAGATATGCCAAACTCCCCAAACTCTCTGCCCGACGACTCAAGGCATCGGCAACCACATTAGCCTTGCCCGGATGATAGAGAATAGTAATATCACAGTCCTTCAGTAGCTCCAACCATCTCCTCTGACGCATATTCAGGTCCTTCTGCTTAAGCAAGTGCTGCAAGCTCCGGTGATCGGTGTAGATCTCACAAGGAACCCCATACAAGTAATGACGCCAAATCTTCATGGCGTGAACAATGACAGCTAGCTCCAGATTGTGAACATGATAGTTTTTCTCATGTATCTTTAACTGTCTGGACGCGTAGGCAATCACCCTACCGTCCAACATCAATACTGCACCGAGTCCAACTCGTGAGGCATCACAATATACTGTATAGGACCCTGAACCTGTAGGCAACATCAATATAAGGGCCGAACTCAAAGCTGTCTTGAGCTTATGAAAGCTCGCCTCACACTCCTCTTTCCACTAAAAAGGGGCACCCTTTTGGGTCAATCTGGTCATAGATGTTGCGATCGAAGAGAACCCCTCTACGAAACGACGGTAATAACTTGCCAGGCCAAGGAAACTGCGAATCTCCGTACGCGATCGCATAGAACAAAAACTGGACCTGGGACCCCTCTTCACTATACACTATGCGATCGCATAGGACCGTACGCGATCGCATAGAACAACTTTCCAGAACTATGCGATCGCATATCCATGCCCGCGATCGCATAGAACAAATTCTTGGCCTCTCCAAAACCTTCTATGCGATCGCATTAGCCCATTGCGATCGCATAGAGCATTCGTCTGCAACACACACCAGCAGTTAACAGCATTTCCAAAATGCAAGAATTAGCCCGATTGGACCCCCGGATTCATCCCGAGACCCCCGGATCCCAACGAAAACCACCAACCTATTCCAAAACATGATACGAACTTATTCTAATCATCAAAACACGTCTAACAACATCAAAACCCATAATTCACATCGAATTCAAGCCTAAATTTCTTAAAACTTTCCGAATTGCATATTCGATCAAAAACCCGACCAAACGACGTCCGAATGACCCGAAAATTTGCGGACATATCCAAAATCACATAACGAAGCTACAGAAATTGTCGGAATTCCATTCCGACCCCCCGATCAAAATCTCACCTATCGTTCGGATTCGCCAAAATTTCAACCTTCGGCATTTCAAGCCTAATTGAGCTACGGACCTCCAAAATACATTCCGAACGCGCTCCCAACCCCGAAATCACCTAACGGAGCTAATGGAACCATCGGATTTCCGTTCCGAGATCGTCTTAACACTGTTCCGGCTACGGACCGTTTTCTAGCTTCAAAGCTCTTATTTAGGGACTAAGTGTCCCAAAATGCTCAAATTTTCGAAACCGACTCTCCCGGCAACCCACAATAGCAGAAATGAACTTAGGGGAACAGTTAAGTTAGGGATTGGGGCGTAATTTTCTAAAACGACCGGTCGGGTCGTTACATCTTCCCACACTTAAAGATTCGTTCGTCCTCGAACGAGCATAGAAAACATACCCGGAGTAGTGAAAAGATGAGGGTACTGGCTGCGCATATCCTGCTCGGTCTCCCAAGTCGCCTCCTCGACCGGCTGGCTCCGCCACCGAACCTTTACCGAAGCGATGTTCTTTGACCTTAGCTTTCTAACCTGCCTGTCTAGAATGGCTACTGGCTCCTCAACATAAGACAGATCCTTGTCTAGCTGAACGGAAGTAAAATCCAACACATGTGACGGGTCACCATGGTATCTCCGGAGCATGGAGACATGAAACACGGGGTGAACTCCGGCTAGGCTGGGAGGTAAGGCCAACTCATAAGCAACCTCCCCAACACGCCTCAAAATCTAAAAAGGGGCAATAAATCTAAGACTCAGCTGAGCACATTAGCCTGATATATCTGAAGATATTCCCTCTTGTTTAAGAAATTAAGTCTTAGAGCCTAATTCCAACATCCGGAATTCTATGTCGGGCTTGTTTTCATCAAGAGATCACTCAATATTCCTCAAACGCCGTCCTCAAACATGATCTGCATAACCTTGCTGGATTCTTACCTTGCAACTCAAAATCCACAAGACCACAATAATATTTTATGATCAAATTAGCCAAAAATTCAACGAATCAGATGCTCCCATCACACCTCATGATCTACATAGGTCTCGTTCCAACCTTTACAATACCGACACGATGGAAGAGATGTGTTGATATCCATAACCAACTACTGAATCAACAATTCATTGGTCCATACTCCCGACAAGATCCATTACCCTGTCCTAAACCAGAGGATGATCATTTCCTCTATAGTATACTTCATATAATCAATTTGCACTGACCCCAAATCACATAATCTCATCTCACCCAGTACGAACTGCTCAGGCGATAAGCCACATCGGACATAATCAAAAGTCACACAAGATGACACAATGTGCTACTAATCCACTAATACGTACGTGATACAAAGGAAGGCGAAAACTAGAGAGAATTATTCAGCTCTCACATAAACATGGGCCTCCTCAGAAAATAGGAAACATAACACATAAAAGCAATTATAGACACCGAAATAGACACCACATTATTGCGGCGTGCAACCCGATCCCAACAATATGCCCATGGCGGCGTGCCACCCGATCCCAACAATATAACCATGGCGGCGTGCCACCCGATCGCAACAATATAACCATGGCGGCGTGCCACCCGATCCCAACAATATAAAACTCACACAAGGAGTTATATGTCGAGCTGAATAGTTCGTCACATCAAAATACTGACTATCGATCATAAGCACACTAAGGTGCATGATATCGGACACAATGAAACATATAGCGCTATAGGCTACAACTCAAGCACAACTGAGGTGCGATATAAGATCTGAGTCTCAAGAGCCATCATGCTCCTATAACATCACCGCTGAGCGGAACCCCAACACATAAGGAACTTACCAAGCCGTCTCACACTCATACGGCACAATATATCTTACATGAATTAACCAACCGCGAAATAAGACCGCGACTATCCCTTCATAAAGGGCGCATTGCTGGAAGAAACATAACCGGCCTGACGCAAGGCTCACTTCCACATTTAAATCTATCCACCGACCTTAAGTCTATCATGGTCGTGCCAAGATAAGTCAATAGTATTTCACAGGTCTATAACCCAATAAGCAGAGTGCCCTCCAGGCATAAGTTCTCAAATGGATGATATCACCAAACTCCTCATACTTGGTTTAAATTTCTAACCAATCAAGTGACTACAAGTCACACCTATACAATCTTCTTGTGGGTCAAGCTCCCACCATCTTCCGAATAATTAAACGGACCTGCACATTCAGCCCACCGGCTGCACTAACACTGAAAAGCGATCAGGAGTCCCTAACCGGGATGCAAAGCCTTTCTCATAGAACACCGACCTCAAATGATACCGATGCTAATACCCATCTTACTCAAAATACTAACACTCTTTCCCTGCTCATCCGAGCTCTTTATATCACATTCATTGGCCAAACTGTGACCTTAGTCCTTCAAATTTCATACTACTCGCTGCACCCCACATGCCGATATACGATAGACACAATTTCCATCATAGCTCTAGAACTGACGATAGGCTAATACGTCATCACATAAGACCTTCCATTTAACTCATTTTAGGAGAACTATAGCAACACACAGTGAGTTCTCATAACCGTTGAATATGCCAATCTCTAAGTAGTGGTCCAAGCCACCATAACCCTTTCCGAGATCTGCCTACTCATAACAGGCCCTTAACAGAAGAATACTTCAGAATTACATCAATCACTGCGGCCGACAAGTCTCAAATGCACCGCCACAAATCACATGCATAATTCGATCACGTTGTATGAATCGATCATTGACACCAATACGCCAACTCAACTATGGCTGATCAATCTACTTCCTTCCAGGTTATCCTTGATTGCCTTAGAAATGTTAATATCTTCCTTCAATACCTAACTTATTCCAACCGCACTTACCCCGAGTGACCTTAAATCATGAGGCCATGCTATCTCGAGAACGACGACCATTTCATGTCTCTCAAATACTACACCACAAGTCAAAACATCATAGATCGTTTTGTGCTTTTCTTCATAAGTTGCTTCAAAAGCTTGAGCCTCAACTGTACTTATAGACTCAGAATTATCAGGCACCATACTTTACCTCTTGAATTCACTAGGACCGCTATTGAGAACCATCCGGTTCTAACTTGCCCCGATACGCAACCAACTCTACTGAATTTCTTTATAACATATGAATACCCTCTCGATAAAGCACCCAGCGGAATCACTTCCCGCGAAGTCTGCACCTATACGAGGCATAAATCATGAATTTTTCCTCAAGTTTGAACATGAGCCAGTAAGGCTAAACATAACATGCATTCAACAATACATATACTCAAATTGCCACACATGGTCCTTTTCCCGTGGCTGCAATAACACAATAATACGCCGGTATCCATAATTCACACAGGTAATTAACCATGCGATCCAATCTTAAGCGGTGGGACTCTCCCACTTAGCCCAAAGCCACTATTACACGACTCTCGAACACATTATAACCATTCTCTCAAGTCATTTACTATTATTCAACTGCAACTCACCTGATCCAACGAATATAACCACCTGTGCTATATTAGCACTCTAACACCATAGGGTATGAACTCATCCCAATACAACCAAGCATATTCCCGCTCTATGTATCGAACATTCTTTACCACGACGGCTTAAGACATACTGTGATTCTCACACCTATGAAGCACCATGTAGCCTTCGCCGAAGTCTTCCCTGCTGATAATGAAATGTAGAATAATTATGGACACAGGAACATCAAAAGTCCCAACGTCATACCATACGAGTCTCAACTCTTACTCTTCCACAAGTTTCAAAGAACTTTTTGAATAGCACCTAAATACAGTGCGAGCCAAATCGGATATGATACATGACCCATAATTTGGTCGTTGATAGTGAAATCCTTTCAGTTAGCACGAAGCCTTAAAGATACATCTTGCTAATCCACGATAATAGCCTTTATCATATGTACGTCTTCATCATAAGACAACCCAAGACATTGGTTTGGTACATGTCCTTCTTAAGACAGTTAAACTCATTTCCCCCAGTATCTCTGCTGGCTGAATTCTTCGCTAAATAGATATCTCATATGAACCATATAGTCTTTATTACCACTAACTATCTTTAGATCTACATCCACCTCGTGATTCTACCTTTAATGTGACGATTAGGCAGTTAAGTAAACCTTCTCAAGACCATACTTATCAACTGAATGTCAGAACCTAGTGCACCCCCATGTGCACAGTTGAAGATCTCTCAATTCTATTGCATTATCGATATGGATGACACGCGGTAACAATGGTTGAGTAAATTCTTGACTTCCTTGAGATCTCTCTGCAACGTCACGAATCGTTGGCGCATACTTGATACCGAGTGCGCAATTTCAATACACGAGTGGATGCAAAAGAACATATGACATAGGCTTCAACTGAATAAATGACGCACGATAAGGAATTCAAAGAATTGAAGAGTTTCCTAAACAGTTACATAGCCCCTCGTAGATAAATACAGACGTCTCCGTATCGATCAGCGAGACTCTAAGTAACCGGTCTGTGTCCCGTGACTCCTACGAACCTAGAGCTCTGATACCAACTTGTCACGACCCTAGTTCACCAATCGTGAACATGTCATGACGGCACCCAGTCCCCATGACTAGGTAAGCCTAACACGTTGCGGAATATACCATTTTATGAACATTAATTAAGAAATAGCGGAAAATAGTAGAAAAAGGAATGTAATCTGTGCCGCTTGGCACATACACCCATCAAACACACTGTATAAAACACCTCCAAGACCCGGAATCCCACGGGCAACACAGACTAAAAGAGAGTATACAACCGTGGCTCTATGTGTAAAGAGTATCTAACAACGAAATGAAGGAAAACATCTACTAATACTATCAGAATAGAAAGAGGGCCTCCGAATCCGCGGACGTAGCGGATCATACCTCGAGGTCTCCCAAAGTGCTGCTGAATCACCTAATATGAGCCTGTCCTGATGTACCTGGATCTGCACAACAAAAGTGTGCAGAAGAGTAGCATGAGTACACCACGGCGGTACTCAGTAAGTGCCAAGCCTAACCTCGATGGAGTAGTGACGAGGAAGGTCAGGGCCCTACTGAGAGAACAATAATATAATGATGATAACAATAATAAGCAGTTTAAATAATAATGAATCTGAAATGACAACAGTAAGGTGATTTCTGCAACCGTTTACGAATTAAGCTAGCAGCAAGTAAATAACTCAATAAAAACTCAATCAGCAAGTCCAGGACCTGTGGGAATTGAACCCACAGTCCCTTTCCATAACCAACAATCCAGGAGCTACAGGAATTGAACCCGCAGTCCCGATAACAGTATCCCTGGGTCTCCGGGAATCGAACCCGCAGCCCATGTCTCAATAAATCTCAGGATCTCCGGGAATCGAACCCGCAGTCCCTACCAATAACTCAGGATCTCGGGAATCAAACCCGTAGTCCCTACCAATAACTCGGGATCTCGGGAATCGAACTCGTAGTCCCTACCAATAACTCGGGATCTCGGGAATCGAACCCGTAGTCCCTACCAATAACTCGGGATCTCGGGAATCGAACCCGTAGTCCCTACCAATAACTCGGGATCTCGGGAATCGAACCCGTAGTCCCTACCAATAACTCGGGATCTCGGGAATCGAACCCGTAGTCCACATTTCAATAATCTCAGGATCTCGGGAATCGAACCCGTAGTCCATATTTCAATAATCTCGGGATCTCGGGAATCGAACCCGTAGTCCATATTTCAATAATCTCGGGATCTCGGGAATCGAACCCGTAGTCCACATTTCGATAATCTCAGGATCTCGGGAATCAAACCCGTAGTCCACATTTCAATAATCTCAGGATCTCGGGAATCGAACCCGTAGTCCCTACCAATAACTCAGGATCTCGGGAATCGAACCCGTAGTCCACATTTCAATAATCTCAGGATCTCGGGAATCGAACCCGTAGTCCATATTTCAATAATCTCGGGATCTCGGGAATCGAACCCGTAGTCCATATTTCAATAATCTCAGGATCTTGGGAATCGAACCCGTAGTCCACATTTCAATAATATCAGGATCTCGGGAATCGAACCCGTAGTCCATATTTCAATAATCTCATGATCTCGGGAATCGAACCCGTAGTCCATATTTCAATAATCTCAGGATCTCGGGAATCGAAGCCGTAGTCCATATTATTATCACTCCGGGTCTCTGGGAATCGAACCCACAGCCCTAGGATCTCCGGGAATTGAACCCGCAGTCCACAAACACAACAAGTAAAGGAAATGCACAGAGGGAGGTATAATATGCTTAACGATAACTTCGCCGATGAACAGCGCCAGCGATTTACCAAGAAAACTCAAGTAAGTCAATTAAGCAACTAGACAGTTAGATTCTATCTAATCATGCTCTTCTAACCACTACCGGGTAAAAATATCAAATTAACAGCCAAAGACAGGAATATCGCTCGTCGAACATTTTAAATAAAGTACGTGTTCAACAACCAGCGCATGTACACGCCCGTCACCTCGCGTACAAGGCATTTAAACTATCACATAATATCCTAGGGGTGAAAATTTCCCCCACACGAGGTTAGACAAGCCACTTACCTCAATTCCGGTACAAAACCGCTAAGCAATAACCCTCTTGCCACGAATGTCGGCCTCCACAAGTGTAGAATCCGATAAAAATCAATAGAATCACATCAAAATAGGCCAATTGGGCATTACCCAATCAAAATAACTCAAAATACACCAAAACCCACAAGTTGCCAAAACCCGACTTTCGGTACGCTTATCGAAAAATCACGAAAATTATATTTTCGGGTCCCTTATCTCAATACGAGTCTAGGCATATAAAATTTACCAAAATCGGACTCCATTTGCCCACTCAAATCAGAGATTTTCTAACATTTAGGCCTAGGGCTCAAACCCACCTTTAATCTTCCAATTTCGGTGAAATAATCACGGATTTCATGATAAACCAACGAATTAAGGTCAAGAAACTTACCCCCGATGATTTCCCGATGATATCCCAACGTTTCCCCTTCAAAATCCTCTCTTGGAGCTCAAAAATGGCGTTTTGCGAATGAGGGTCGCGGGTTGACTGTTCTGGACTTAAATCACTGCCAGACATTTTTACTCTATGCGATCGCATGATCACTGTTGCGATCGCATAGAACAAATTTTGACCCTCGCCAAACTACTCTATGCGATCGCAATGCTTACCGAAATATAACTACACGATCGCAGGCCCTGCTCCGCGATCGCATAGAACAAAAACTGGACCTGGGACCCCTCTTCACTATACACTATGCGATCGCATAGGACTGTACGCGATCGCATAGAACAACTTTCCAGAACTATGCAATCGCATATCCATGCCCGCGATCGCATAGAACAAATTCTTGGCCTCTCCAAAACCTTCTATGCGATCGCATTAGCCCATTGCGATCGCATAGAGCATTCGTCTGCAGCACACACCAGCAGTTAACAGCATTTCCAAAATGCAAGAATTAGCCCGATTGGACCCCCGGATTCATCCCGAGACCCCCGGATCCCAACGAAAACCACCAACCTATTCCAAAACATGATACGAACTTATTCTAATCATCAAAACACGTCTAACAACATCAAAACCCATAATTCACATCGAATTCAAGCCTAAATTTCTTAAAACTTTCCGAATTACATATTCGATCAAAAACCCGACCAAACGACGTCCGAATGACCTGAAAATTTGCGGACATATCCAAAATCACATAACGAAGCTACAGAAATTGTCGGAATTCCATTCCGACCCCCGGATCAAAATCTCACCTATCGTTCGGATTCGCCAAAATTTCAACCTTCGGTATTTCAAGCCTAATTGAGCTACGGACCTCCAAAATATATTCCGAACGCGCTCCCAACCCCGAAATCACCTGTCGGAGATAATGGAACCATCGGATTTCCGTTCCGAGATCGTCTTAACACTGTTCCGGCTACGGGCCATTTTCTAGCTTCAAAGCTCTTATTTAGGGACTAAGTGTCCCAAAATGCTCAAATTTTCGGAACCGACTCTCCCGGCAACCCAAAATGGCAGAAATGAACTTAGGGGAACAGTTAAGTTAGGGATTGGGGCGTAATTTTCTAAAATGACCGGTCGGGTCGTTACATCCCACATGTGATCGATCTTATCTTGCTCTATTTCTTTCCAACCATTTACTTTTAATGGGCAACAAGTTCGGCTTCTCACTGTTTGACCCAAAAAACCAAGTGAAATCGGTGGCATTCTCACCAATAGCTTGGTAATCTTCATCAAATTGAATGACCAATTTTTGTCCTGCCTGTAAATTGATTATATTCACGCATCGTGTAGGCCCTCTGGTTTTTCTTTTCAAAATATGACCTACATTTATAAATTACATAAATATAATTCAAGTAAAAATATCAAAAGAATTGACAAAGATCAATAAATGAAAAAGAATACATGTTGAATTTGCTAATTCATGTTCTTCCACGACTGTTTCACTCACTTGTTCAGACAAGTTCTCATTAGAACTATTTTCTTTGGGAAAAGAACTCATGAAAATATCATTTTTTCGGAGTGTATAAATATCAATTGATTTATCCTTATGCTTCTCGTAACTAAGAAGCATATTCTTAACATCTGAATCGTCACGACATTCCACTAACCCATCACAATCACTGAGAAGTCTATCACCTCTCAAATAAGCAAACTTATCTCCCTCAAGAATATTGAAGTTACATAACTTTTTCATTTCATCAAGCAGATCAAAGAAAGCTATGAAATCAATATCAATGTTTGCTTTCACCAACTGACCATTTACATATTTTCTTGAAGGAGAAAATATAAAATGGCCACCATAATGGAAGCTAAATTCCAATTCTCTAGTCATATTCGTGTTTCCTAGAAAAATCATAATATAAGTTAGCTAGATGATTAAACAAATATAAAATATTATTTAATTTAAAAGTAACTAATAAAGAATTTAATATTTTATAAAAGCTTTATTGCAATTACCCGAATAAACAGCTTCTTCTCTATGTTGTATGAGCAAATCTTCTATAACATATGCTTTTTTGGAACTTTTCGGAGGTTCCATCTCATGATCATCAGTTAATTGATTATTTCTTTTTCGAAGACAATTTCTACCCATGTCTGATTACAAAAAATTATGTGTAAGACATTAATATACTTTCAATAATTCCCAGTAATAAAAGTAAGGTGTAAAACTATTTATAATTAAGTAGAAACTCAAGATGCAAAGTTATCAAATTAGAATTTTTTAATGTTAAAAATAAACTGAAAAAGGTGGACTGACATCTGCGTTTAAGAAACATTACATGGGATCCAATTCTACTCTTTTTCTATAACTTTTTCTCCAATTTATTCTCACAGAAAAATACAAAATAATTTCCATGTGCCTCATATATATATATATATATATATATATATATATATATATATATATATATATATATATATATATATATATATATACTCAAAGGCATCAAATCAATCAAAAATAGTTCTAATAACTTCACGGCAGAAAATATAAAAACTAAGATCACTAAGAAAAACATTGTTAGTGTAGTAAGAGAATCACATAAAAGTGATTATCTTGTCAATAATATGCTGATTTCATAAAGAAGAAAAGAGGCATACCTTTGATGCTAGGAAGAGGCGTACCTTTGATGCTCAATTCTAGTAACTTTCAGTATTTTAGGGTTTATATTCTTTTAGTTTATGTTTGGCTCACGAGTCTCTCTAATAGGAAAATAAGCTGTGATTTAGGCACAAAAAATTAGAGGGAAATAATTAACTTGGAGGGAAATTTTTTCATTTGGTAAAATGGTATTTTATTTTTCAAATTGTAAATTCATGTTTCCCTCCCAGACCAACAAAAAGAAGTTAGATAAGAATATTATTAATATAGCCATATTTTTATTCCATACTAGTAGTCGTACCCGCGCGCTGTGTGGTTAATATTTAAAAAAAATAATTAAATTAAATTATGATTAGGCTTGTTTGATCCTATTAGATCGTATTGCTTTAATAAAATGCAATTGTCATCTTGTTTGTCAATACGATGTACTCAATAATGAACTCTCTATTAAATCAATGTTACTTATATAGTTAGTGAATAACTTTTTTATTATATTTTTCTTTATTATATCAAACAATATTTAGTTGTAATGACCCGGCCGGTCGTTTTTGGAATTTATGCCCCAATTTTCCCTAAGTTCATTTGTGCTATTTTAGTTGTAATAACCCGGCCGGTCGTGCCGTCATGACGTGTTCACAATTGGTGAACTAGGGTCGTGACATTAGTATTCACTTTCTTTTTGTAATATATGAGAAGATATATAATTTATTATTATTAAAATATTTTTTTATTTTAAAATTTATTTTGTTGTTCTTAATAATATTATCTAAATTTTAGTGAATAAAATCTATGTTAAACTAATGGGACTTATACAGGCAGCGCAATATTTTTGTTATGCAACAATGTTTTTCACAAAACTAGAAACGAAGTAAAGGAACATTTAATAATTTTTGGGATAGTCAAAGGGTACACTCGTTGGCTTTTTCATGGAGAATTTGCACCCAAGGAGCAATTCACTAACAATAATGAACTAAGACAAGAAGAAGTAAGAAAATAGCAAGGTGATGATATATGTTGGTTAAGCACTTCAGGTAAAGTTTGGTTGAAAACATACGTCGTTTGACGTGTTTCGGCCTTAAATTATATTAGAAACTTACAAATAAGATCATATAAAACTGGATTGAACTAAACGATGAACACCTCTAATTACCCTAAAAGGTATTATTTGATAGAACATGCCCGATTAATTAGAGACTCTATTTTAAAAGGCAGAATTGGGACTCGGCCGGGGCTCGCCCCGGGGCGGAGCACTCGTAAAACGCATATGGGCTTATGTGTGGGGCTTAATTCCATGAGACTTACGCCTCGACCACCGGGACTTACGCTCCGAACATGACCAACTCCCAGGGTACTAGGCTCGCTTAATTGAACTTATGCAATTGTATGTAACTAAACTTGTAAATCCTCAAATTTTCTTACCAAATTATTGACTATTAAAAATTACTATTTTCTCAATCATAAATCATTAAGTTGAGTATTTTATGTCATAATTTTATGTCTCAAGGCTTACGCCTCGCCTCGTCAGTTGTAAAACGCCTCGTCTCTCGCCCCCACCTTTTAGGACATTGATTAGAGATAATCACCTTATTTATTTAAATTAATTTGAGACTTACAAGAAAGAAGCCGTAAAATTAAGTTGAATGGAAGAATGAACACCTCTAAAATTTTAAATCTTAACATATAATATAAAGTATGATGGGACCAAAGTGTATAATATGCAACTTTGACGTATATGTGCATTCCTTAGAACACAATGTACAATCCCCATAAGCATCCCTCAATTTGTTCAACAAGATGTTCAAGATTTCTCCTGTTCATTTGAGGAAGATGAAGACTTTATGTATTGGAGAAGCAATGATCTTGATGTTATCAACACTGATTTTACTTTAGCTGATGATATTATTGAAGACATCGAATCAGAACCTGAAACTGATGATGAAGATTTGTTACTCTAAATATTTAGAAGTCTTATATGGATATTTGTTTATACTCAGTTAACGTTGAAACTTGTACTTATTTGCTTGAGAGATGATGTTTAATTCTTTATTATTTTACTAAATTTATGTATTACTTCTTCGGAATTATTGTAGTTTGTTTTTGATAATTTTGCCTTCTCAAATTGACTATTTCTTGATTCAATCAGTTGAGCTTTTGTGTTAAAGCAGAATTTTTTGTTCTTTATATTTTATGGATTATGCAGTGTGGCCATAAGTTACTATGCGAATGATGTATTATTGAATATTATGCTTTGTACCTTAATTTTTGTTATTTGAGATTTTACTTGACTTATATACAGTTACAATTTTTTTTTTAATTTTTTAGGTGTAATATATTAAAATTCATTTTTCATAAAATTTATCTTTTTTGGACAAACTCTTGTAATGATTTTTGTAATCAAGTAAAACTATTTATTTAACTATAAGTTTTTGTTATGAATAATTTATAGTGATTCAAAATAATATAATATTATTGATATGGTAATTTCATGTGCATGACAAAAAGTTATAACTTAGCTACGTAAGTATATTGACCCTCAATTTGTGGCTATATCAAGTTGTCATAATTAATACTTGTAATAATATCCAATTTTTGTCACGATTTTTTATAACTTGAATAAAACAATTTCTCTTTGATTGAAAATTTTCTTTAAATTATTTATTATGGCTAAATATTACTACAATAACTTCAAATGCGTGATGCGAGCTTATACTTAGCGATGAATTTTATTCTGAAAATAAATCTGTAGCTATTTAGCGAGCTATTACTATAATTTTATAATTGAAGCAAAAATATTTATTTAGTTACAATATTTCATTTCAAGTAATTTTTGTGGCAAAAAAGTTAGTATTGCTACAATATCTTCAGACACGTGGCAAAAACTTTCTATTAGCAACAAAATTAAATTGTATGAATAAGTCTGTAGCTATTAAGTCACTTATTGCCATGGATATTACACCTTGAAGCAAAAAGATCTATTTAGCTATAACATCTTATTTCAAATAATTCTTTGTGGCTATAAGGTTGTTATTGCTATAATAACTTCAAATGCGTGGCAAAAAATATACAATTAGCTACGAAGTTTTATTGTAGCAATAAATTTGTAGCTATTCAGATCATTATTGCCACGGTAATTAGCAACTATAGCAAAAATAAATAATTAGCTTTGCCAATATATTTTTGTAGCTAATAAATTTTACGAAATTGTAAATAGCTATGAAATTTTAATTTTTGTGGCTATTGTTAGGTATTAGCCACGACTTTCATATTTGTAACTGAGAATTCGTAGCTATAGATGCATAATGTTGTAGTGTCATTTGATCATTTGAACGTTTATTTTAAGCAATACATGTCTGCAAAAAAGACAGTTTGCTAAACTTCTTACATCCAGGATGTAATTCTTCATTTGCCTCCTTCATTAGCCATTCAAACTTATCCACCTATGGATGAGGTTGATATCCATATGGATGAGTAGTCTTCTCTTGTACGTTTTGATCCATGCCACCACTTTTACTAATGTCAGTATTCATAAATTGTGTAACATCAACAAATGCATCATGTATCATTCCCTACATATCATCGCCCCTTAAAAAGGAATGACTTCAGTTACTTTCTCCAGCATTGTTTGATCCCTTTAGAGATTCCCCGTGACAAAACCAAATATCATATGATGGTATAATACCATTAACAACAAGATGATCATATGTTATAGCCCGATTTACTTGATGGACAATCACACGCCCCGTACAAGAACATGCAATTTTTTCTTTACGTTTTTCAAAAAATGCATGATTTTAAAAATCGTCAACTCCATTCAATTATTCTTTACTAACTCTATCACAATACATCCATCTTTTTTTTCTAGGATTGTCCATGACGATTAAGATATTCCTTTCTTTTTTATAATTACTGCAAGAACTACAAATTTATTAATAAAAAGGAGAAATTAATCAAAAAGGTAGTTCAAAATAAAATAATCATCCTATTAGTAGGTAATTCCAAAGCTCAAAGATATCATCCTAACAATTAAAACTATCAAATACAAACCTATTAAAACTATTATTTTAACAATTAAACAATCTCTAATTTCTTCTATGATTTTCACATATTAGTTCAAATGTTTTTTAGAATAGAATTATTAAACTCATAAATTATACTTTTTCTATGGTTTTCATATATTGGTTTATAAATCTTTTAAGCATAGAGTTATAAAACTTATATTTTATTGAAGAGCAATATATCATATATTTTAAATTTTTCAAAACTTACTACTGATATTTGTTGAATTTCCAGATATATACTCCATCATTACCAATTTGTTTTTAGATATTCTGTTTGTTGAGCCTCAGCTTAACTAGTTCTAAAGCTAAATAGATATAAGTTATTTTACATATTAAAGGTATACAATTATAAATTGAAAAAGAAAATATAATTGCGATGAAAACATCCATATAAAGTTTCAGTTAAAGACGATTATAACCAAACATGACAAGAAAGAGATAAAGGAAATAAACTTAAAAAAATTCAATAAAACGACGGTTGCAGTGACATATGGCTACTACATGGGGGCTAAATGGATATGGAATATTTCGCTATTTATAAACAGATCATAGTCATCATAGAACAAACATGTAAGCCAAAGACTACTTGCCAATTTTCACCATAATTATTGATAAACTTTTTAATAATGGAATTATTAAACTTATATATTATACAAACATTTTAAGGCTGGACATTATGTGCGATGCAAACCAACTAACATGAAGACTTTTGGAAAAATGGGTACAATGGAAACATTGTGGAGTATCAATGCGTATAACAATCCAGGATGGATGTTATGAAAGGAAAGGATTCTATAGGAGGCTAAACGAACTTCTGGCAAAAAGCAGTGCATTTGTAAAGTACGTGACTTTGGAATTAACTGTTTTATCTTGTTGCACATGTGATGTTATTGTGCCCATGAATTACAACTGAAAGGTTATCGTAATGCAATCAATGGCTCGGTTGATGAAGTTAATGGGCAAAAACATGCTACTGCAAACTAATGGAAGGAAGCAGCTAGGGATACTATCAAAATTTATCAGACAAGTAAGGACAGTAGGTGATAATGGATATACAGAATGGTCTATGCCCAAAAATTATTGTATATTGTATGAAAATGCAGGTACTATATTGGATTCCAAATGTATAAATTACAACAACATACACGAGAAGCGAAGACAATCCCACTGTCTAGAGTAGGGGTCCTCATGCTATCACGTTAGGATGCAAGAAATGCACAACAACGAAATCAAAGTGAAATATCAATCTAACAGTAGCCACAAACGCAGAAAAAAATACAGTTTCACAAATTCACATCCTATTTAAAATTCTACCACCAACTTAAAGTTTCCTAAGATGTATACCATCGGGCAACATCAATCCAAATTCCATTGCAAAATGATTGCAAAAAACTTATTTAACAGAGGAAGAACATAATCGACGAAGACTACCAATTATCAGAATCGAAGCAATTTAACAGGGGAAGAACATCCTATTTAAAAATCTACAGACAAACATGAAGTCATGAAATCAAAGTTTGCTAAGATGTAAACATTCGAGCAACATTAATCCACTGTATAAAAAATCGAGCAACATCAGTCACAAATCTATTGCAAAACGATTGCAAAAAACCAATTTAATGGGGGAGTAACAAAATAAAAAAGGACTATAAATTTATCAAAATCGAACAAATTTAACAGGGGAAGAACAACATATTTAAAAATCTAAAGCCAAACAAGAAGTCTTGAAATCAATGTTTCTAAGATGTAAATAACCGAGCAACATCAATCGACTGTAAATCAATTCATATAAACAATCGGGCAGCATCAATCCAAAATCATTTGCAAAAAATTGATTTAACAGGGAAGAACATAATTGACGAGGACTGTCAATTGATCAGAATCGAATCGATTTAATCGGGGAAGAACATAACTGCTACGTTCTCAATTTATCAGAGAAGTTACCTGGAAAAGAATAGATGAGCAAGTCGTTAACGCAGCAGCAATTAGGCTTCCTGTGGCGCGGCTGGATCCGTTTCTATTCAAGGGAATATTGTTTTCCTAAACTTTTCTAATTGGAGGGAACCGATAATATCGTCCAAGGTTTTCCTTAAGTTTTCAAATTGGAGGGGACTGATATCTCGTCCAAAATATTTAGAGTGAACATGTTTCTCTTTTTGCGTCGAGGGAAAAGTTAAAAAAAATAAAAAATTTAATTTAATGAAAATGCCGCTAATTTTTGCAGAGAAATATGTCCAAAAACAACATGTTTCTCTTTAGTGGAAATTGTTTTTTGATTGCCAGTAAAAGGATATCTTTTACTGGCTAATGGCCATGTGCCGCAAATGTTTTAGCTTAATAAATTTATTAGCGATATTTGTCTTATTGTCGCTAAATAATTGCTGCCAAAAGTCTTTTTTGTAGTAGTGGCAGCCCTTGGCTCGCGATCGCGATGCACAGCTTTTTGGGCGACCAATTTTCCCTCTAGGCGATCGCGTGGGTCCAGACGCGATCGCAGTGACCAACCCAGCGACTCTACGCGATCGCATCATATCGACCGCGATCGCACTGCTTCCGGATCAGACCTTACGCGATCGCATCAATAGCCCCGCGATCGCATCCTTCATGTCGCAATCGCGAATAGAAAGCATTCCACCTCTCTCCGTTACACTACGCGATCGTGTGGCCTTATACGCGATCGCAGAGAACAAATAACCTGCAATTTTATTGCAGCATTTCAGCAGTTCATATTGGTTCAAAATGGTCCGTTTGGACCCCCAAATTCATCTCGAGGCCCCTTGGACCCTAACAAAAACCACTAACATACTCCAAACATGATACAAACTTGATCCAATCCGAAAAACACGCCCTTAAACACGGAAATCATCGAATCCACGCGAATTCAAGCTTAAATTTCATTTTTAACTTCCGAAACCTACATTTGACCAAAAACCCGACCAAACGACTTCCGAATTACCTGAAAATTTGTAGACATATCCAAATTCACCTAATGGAGCTACTGCAACTTTCAGAATTGCATTCCGACTCCCGGATCAAAATCTCACTTACCATTCCGATTTCGCCAAAATTCAACCATAGCCATTTTAAGACTAATACTACACCGGGCCTCCAAATTTAATTTCGATCGCTCTCCTAGGCCACAAATGACCTCCCGTAGCTGACCGAATCATCAGAATTTGATTCCGAGCTCTCTAACTCACAAGTCAACGTCCAGTTGACTTTTTCCAACTATTCCTTCTTCTAAGAGACTATTTGCCTCATTTCCAACCAAACTCAATCCAAATTGATTCAAACTCACCAAACATGCATATTGAAACATTAACAAGCATATAACGGGGATAACGGGGTGATAACTCACATGATGACGGGCCGGGTCATCACATTCTCCCTAACTTAAGCAAATGCTCGTGCTCGAGCGGACCAAGAGGTTTACTAGAAGTAACCCAATATCTGAATGACCTTTCCAAGCATATATTCAGGGCGATCCCACGTCACCCTATCTCATATAAGTCTGGTACACACTATATTTGGAAATCTCACAGCCCATCCGAACCATAGACCACATTGCACTTTCCGAAATCACATACCAAATCCTAATATCATGCCTATACTCAGGATACACACGATCCAATTGTAATAGTCCATACTCGCCACTCCGGGTGAGATCACTTGATGTATCAAACAACCCAATCGCTCGAGACGATGGCCTCTGACCACAACAATTGCCCAAGGTAACCAATTACCAGATGAAAAACCCATTTTTCATTAGCTGAAGTCTTATTCCAACACCTTCATGTCCTACCCACGACAGCTGAAATACGCGATATATCAAATCCATCTCTCAAGTCAGCCATTCATGAATCCATTTCCCTTTTTAATGATATCACAATAGATTTCGGAGCCAAACCTCGATATTACCTTTTTAATGAGCTGAGATCAAATATGCTCGTACTCATTAATGACTGCAACGATCATTTCTATTATAACACACCACACTGGTTACTTGACACCTCGGCATCGGCCTAAGCCACAACAAGCACAACACAGATTCTAATAAGCAACGATCTAAACACACTTGAATCATGACCACTGACTCACACAAAGGAGATGTAATTCAAATTCCTCAATACCATCACAACACATCACTGAGACTTCGTCTCACATCATAGAATTTGGGTACCTAAATCCTCCTCGAAAGGTCATAACATCACGTGGCCTTACCACAGCTCATGATTCTATCCAAACACTATTACTCATGGAGCACCTCAAGTCACCATGCTCAAAACGGTCAGCCACGCACATATCTAGGTCTGAACTCAAGCAATCATTCACACCTGCGGTGATACAATTGATATACGCTATCAAATCCTGAAAGGACACAATCGATGTGCTATTCCCCGAGCGATACCCAATACCGACTATTCCTCAGAAGCTAGGAAGTATTGTATACAAGGTAACATCTATATTTTCCATATCACACTGTTGCGGCGCGCAACCTGTTCCAATAACATACCTGCTCTTATTTAGTACATGGTAGATCACCGCAAATGCTAACTCACTTTCATTAACTATGTAACTAGGAAAACGAGAAAGAAACTTCGGATCCTTTATCGGCAAAAGAATTCTTTGTAGCTACAAGAAAAAGGAAAGTTGGGCGATCATACAAGTGCTCGGATGATGATACAACTAGTAAAATTGTGTGACTTATATTTAACTGATGTTATATCGAGATCAATTTTTTATTTTTATTAGTATACTTTTTATTTACTTATTATATTTGTTTGAATTTGCTTTGAAGGCTGAAATGGTGGCAATTGAAGCCTAACAAAATGAAAATGGCAATGAGTCCATTGATACATTTGCATCTGTCATGGGGCCTGAACATTTGGGACGTTTGAGATTGTATGGACGAGGGGTTACAAGAACTTCTTTGAGAGGGAAGGTAGAATGTTTTGGATCTTCTTCAAATACCTCAAATTCTCTACAAAAACTGGAGGAGAAGATACAAAGGATGGAGGAGAAAATTGAGGAACAAAAGGCAACTATCCGTCAAGAAGTTGTTGCAGATGTCCTTGCACAACTTCAGCGTTCAGGAATTGATATTGATGCTAATATTATTTTAGCTGCATTGGGTGATAATTCTCCCGGAGAAGCATCTTCTGCACAGCGAGCAACTTTGCAACCAATTCGTCGTTCATCTACTGATAGCAACAAAGAAGGCCAACTCATTCGAGGTATTAATATTGCTTACTTTTTTAACTTATTCGGTTTTAATGAATAGAGCAAGAACGCTACAGTAACTTGATGATGTGTCGTAAAGAGCAACAGGAATTTGAGAAGGCTTGTCCCTATTGATTGGCTGGGAAATAACGTTTTTATTGTATCAACAAGAAATGTTTCTACAGTTTTAAATTTGCATATCATAGGTAGAAAGTCACATATCAATTATGATTAACTAAGTACAGCAGCGGAGCCAATGAAAACATTACTGGTTCATATGAATCTAATAACTTCGGCTTAAACCTTGTATACATGTTATAAATTGAGCTAAATAATTGCAAAAATAGAATTTAATTACTCCATCTGTCCAAAGAAAGTGGGGTAATGACTATTGAGTATGAGTGAAAATCTATTTGATTTTTGATATAGATTTGAGTTTCAGTCCTTAAATTTCTTTCAAATAATGTTACCATAAAAAGAGGTATAACTCTCAATATCCCTTATAATTATTCCACTTGCTTGAAAAAATCCTAATGCTTTAATAATTGTTTTTACTTTTGTTAGCAATATCCATTCACATAATCGATTTTCCATGTCTGTTGTCTATAGATTTTCGTACGCATAGCTGTGTAAAATTGAACATTATGCTAAGATATATGATTATCGTTGTGCCTGGGCTGAGATTCATTTCAGGTAGTTTTCATACTAACTGGCAATTCTTTCATTTGATATTATTCTCTATCAAGATTGGATTTGATTCTTTCGGCATGAATTTCTTGGTCATGAACATTTGTGGTGACATTCTTGTTCGATCAGAAGACAATACTTCTAGATCTAGTGAATTTCTTGCCAAATTGTTTACATTAACAAATGAAGCAACTCTACAGTAACTCGGATCATCTAAAGATACCTCAATGGCAGATTTCTTGCAACGATGTGCATTGTTTGATGTGCTGCATACTAGTATTGTTCAGTTAACAAGAAATTAGTGTTATTGAAATTGCACTGTTTGATGTGCTGCATACTATTTGATCTTGGTGACTATTGGTCGAAATATGTTTGTTTTCCATTTGCACTTGTATTTCTGGCTTGGTTTGGTTGTGTACATATTTGCAAATGATGGTTGGAGCAGGTTGGAAATTTTGGAATAGTCATATTTACAAAGGAAACTCTGCCGTAAAATTTAAGAATTTAGAGAGAATGAAGTTTTTTGATTTATCATCAAATTAGTCATTCAATTACTTTGTGATTCAATTATCCCAAAAGTATTATTTAATTATTTCTCATTATCTTTTTGTAGGTGCAATGAATGCGGATGAAAGCAGCGACGAAGACCTTGACCTTACTTGAGTCCTGTTGTGGATTGTTGTTGGGCTTTATTATCATGTTTAAGGATATTTTACTTTAGAAATTTTTGTATGCAAACTCATCTATTTTGACTTTTGAATTGTTTGACCAATCAGTGTATCCATATTTTGTCTTTGTACATGGATAATGCGAGTTGGATATGGTATAAACACTTTCATTGAATAGGAAACTATTTTTAATGTTGCTTCATAGAATAGAGAATATAATCATTCCAATATAGACCTAGCAAATAACAAGAATAGTAGCTAACCTGTTCCAATATGTTATAATATCCGTTGCAATAGAGAATTGATAATTTTTCCAATATCTCATGAAAACCGTTGCAATAGAGTACCGATAATTGTTCCAACATATCACGAAAACCGTTGCAATATATCATGAAAACCGTAGCAATAGCCTACAAAAAAATCAACTGTATTAATTTACCAGGACGGTTTATAACCGTCCCAATATAAAATAACCGTTCCTGTAGCTAATCCATGGCGGCAATCCAAAACCGTTACAATATCCCTATCTATGGAGACGGTGCAAAACCGTTGCAATATATCATGACAACCATTGCAACATCCTGCAAAAATCAGCTCTATTAATTTACCAGGACGGATTATAATCGTCCCAATATAAAATAAACCGTTCCAGTAGATTAACCATGGCGCCAATCCAAAACCGTTACAATATCCCTATCTATGGAGACGGTTTAGGAACCGTTGCAAGTAACCGTTCCAGTAGGCCTATTGTAACACTGAATCGCGGAACGGGTCAACTTCCGTCCCAATAGCCTTACAGGGACGGTTAGCAGATCTATAGCAACGGGTTTCGAAGGGTTACCATAGCTTCAATTTCTAGTAGTGAGCGTGCCATCCGATCCAGATACTATACCTGTGGCGGTGTATCACCCGATCCAGATACTATACATGTGGTGGCGTGCCACCTGATCCACGAGTACATCTAGCAAAGGGAATGCACATCGAGTCACGTCGCTCATTGCGATATAGCCTCAAGCTCAGCCACATGATACGCATCCGACAAAGTTCCTCAATACCAGAACTGAATCAATGGTAGATACCTCTACACTAACATCCACCAGGAAGGCCCAATTTACAAAGCAATACTTGCCAACCGTCCGCTGGTATTTGGAATATAAACTACTCTGCTAGAACAATAACTCGATACACCTTACCATGTAACCTGTGGCTTTTTTTCGACATAGTCCATAACACATTAGTCTAGACAGCTTGACATTGGGACAACCAGTCTGCAATCATATATCATTATTCAAATTCATCATATCAAGTAACGAGAGAGCCACTAGGGCTTCCAATTTCCAATAACCGCTAAACGGTGTCGATACACACGATATGCCACCACTGCGTAAGCGGATTACGAGAACTTCTAGTGTCCAACACATATATATAACACATGAATCACTATGCCTGATTCCACACTCCACCATACCAATACATAATCACACATCAAGCACCCATTCATACCACGTAAGCCATTCAGAAATTTCCCTATGCCATCAACAACTCAATCATCATTGTCGATCCAACAAGAGGATACCACAATACTAGTAGATATTATCAGTTTACATTACCTGGTCCTTTGGACCATATACTCTGCCGAATTGCTAGAATAGCAGTACCATTTTCCTTAATCTCCAGAAAGATTGATTCTCAGATTATCTACAGCGGCCCATGCTGCTTGGGAATTTTTTTTTGACTTCCCATATAATATGAACTGATCTCAAAACCTTGAGCATGCCGTTATCAACTTTCCATAACACATCGCATATACCATACTACACCAAGATACATGGAAAATTTCTATTCCTCCCCTACGCCGCAAACATCGACGCACTCGACTAGGCAAGGACCTTCATGATCCCATATAGAAGAAAAGTCATTATACATTCTGGTAAAACACATAGGATATGTTTTCATATTCATTGCATACCGATAAGAAATATACTCATTTTCCAACCACGATAAAACACATCGCAACTTTTTCTTCCAATTCATTGCATAAGTTTAACTGCCAGAACCGAGTCCGTTTTACCCGCATCGAGCTACACAACTGCCAACACTCAAGAGCTTTGTTGCACCATATCTACAAGACTCATTACTTCGAACACATACTAGGAGTTACTCATGCCCTTTTCTTACTGTTCCGGTTTATTATCATCTTTAATTTAATATTCTCCTTCACCGGAGGATCACAATACCTCAACTCAGGTTACCACACGAGACTCATACACAAGACCACACGGTCTAAGGCTCACAGGCCACTGAATACTCCTCAGTTGTTTCCCAGAGTACCACAATCTACAACAGTTCACTTTGACGAACTTCCTGCGATTTTGAATTCATTATCATTACTCTACAATATAGATACATAGAATCTCATCATTCACATGACATAACACAAGTCTCGATTTCTTCTAACGGAACCGCAGTCTTTAGCCACGTACACAGTCTTAAGGCACCTGACTGTTACAAGCAAAAATCTTGAACACCGCAAGGCTATTCTCGGGCGTCATTCACCCTTATTCAGTTATAATTCAACTGTCTTATTGAACAGAACCACTCGTGCCTTGTTAGAACTCTGACACCGCAGAACATGATTACTTACAAATACAGATAGCTATCTTTGTTTACTATACACCGAGCATTCTTTATCAACATCAGCTCAAAAACATCCTAATATTTCTTCACATCTACGACACACCATACAACCTTTATAAAACTTTCCAACGTACTTAGAGATGGAATCAACATAGAACACAACCGTGCAATCCGCTAATCAATAGCAACCTCCCCAACTTTGCTCGAAGCCATATATCAAAGAATTCTTAACCACTCATAGCATCCTTATTCAACGACGCCGCAATGTTATAGGGAGATTAAACTCAAGTCATTTACTAGCTTTGGCAGAGACTCAAATCATCCTAAATCCTAACTCTATTGTAATTCTTGCATTTTACCACACACAACAGTTAAGCCTACTCTTTTGGTGACAAAACCTTTTCTAAGTCCCAAATTTTCCAAAAATTTTGACAGAGTTTCCCTTGTAATTTGGCCTATCCACCTGCCAGAGAGTCACCAAAATCATCCTAACAATACGTCCACAACTCTGCCAGACATCACAATGCATATCAACAACATTAGTCTCAATGCTACATGAATTATATTGTCAAAATTAGTACATGAACATGCGCTGCGCCTTCTCACATCATAACAAATATCAAATACCTTTCACCCCAATTCTTATAGCACAGCCAATTCGTTCTTCCTGCGTCTGAACTCATACTACCACATGTAATGCACTTTACACCACTAAAGAAAATGAACATACTCACCACACCCATAGCTAGGGCTACATATCATATCACAATAAGAATCGAATACCTTACAGCTCACCAATTATCAAACTGCCATTTTCACAATTAAGATCAATACTGATCGTATGAATTTCATAATACCGGCTCGCAAAATTAGCACCTTGGTGCTCAAGCCATAGACAAGGAATCCGGCCTCAAGTCCTCCAGACTGGCCCAACATGAACTCATAGAGATTATATCTCGTCCCTCGATTGGGGAATCATAAGCCATCAAGGCAAATTTTTCACTAAGCACTCAAGTGCGCACATCAACGTGAAGGATGAATTTCAGGAATTACATCTCAAGCTAAATCAAACATGCACGATAAGAATTCCAAAAATTTGAAACTTTCCTAAAAGTTTTGCAGCCTCCAGAGGATAAGTACAAGCTGTAAGGCCTCGTAAAATATTTGTGCATAAAACCTAGTAGCTATAGTGTCATGGTCCGAATAATGTGTTAGGAATGCGTAGAATTAAGTTTCAAAAATGTAGAGAATTAATTTTTCCAAAAAGTGTCAATTTTGCGGTCAAGAATGCGACCGCAAATCTGCTATGCGGACCGCATTCTTGCCGCAAAGCTTTCCAGAAAGTCTCCCAAAAATCGTGTTGAAAATGCGGTCGATATGCGATCGCATAGTGAATCTGCGGTGCACTTTGCGACCGCAGATCAAGAATGGGGACCGCATATTGGTCGCATTCTGTAACAGAACTTGAGCAAATTTTGAGGCCATTCTGCGGTCACTATGCGGACCGCATGTTGAATCTGCTATTGCAGATGCGACCGCAGAATTGACCCCGGCCCAGATTTTTGTAACATTTTGACCCGATCTCTTCTTTAATATAACACCTTTCACCCTCATTTTCTCATATCATCTTACCAAAATTAGAGAGAGAAGAGAGGGGTTTTAGAGAGAGAAGTTCTTTATCTTCAAGGATTGTTCCAACCACTTAATTCCAAGGGATCCTAGGGCAAGGATTCAACTTCCCCAATCTTTTCAAGGTAAAAACCCTAACTATTTTCTTTGATTTTCAGTTTTAAATTGGGTAAAGAGAGGTTTGCATATAATAGCTTTTGAAAATAGAATTTTTACACTCATGCATGATTATTGAACTTGATTTCTAGTAAAAAGAAGTGAGTAGAAGTAAGTGTCTTCAAGAACAAGGTTGGCAAGAGTAGGATATCTTGGGTAAGCATAAAGTAGGAAGTTAACGGAAGAAAACGCATCACCAGGTATGTATGGCTAATTTTGATTCTTGTAAAATCGCCCAAATGTGTGCGAATTGTTTTGGCATGTGTTAAATTGAGAAATTGTACGTAATTCTTTGATTTCCTTGTTGAGCATTCGATTGATGTTGAACAACGTGTGGTGTGGTATGAAATATGCATTGAAAGATAAAAAGGTAATCGATATTGGTAAAGAATTGGGAACAACCATTGTGATGGCATATTTGGCTTATTGTGGAGGGAATTTGAAACACTTGAATTGTGGTAAATTGTTAAATATGATTATGTGGGCATTCTTGATTATGGTACACATGTAACTTGGTTTTGATATTGGCTCGAGAAGTAATTAAGAACATGAACCAATGTGTAAATTGCTTATTTGAACTTGTTGAAATTGTACGAAATGCCTTATCTGCTGTTTGTACTTGTTGTGTTTTAAAACTGTATGGTGGGATCGGGTTGCACGCCGCAACATGAAGAAATAAGGTGTGGGTTGGGGTGATAAGGGTGGCCGAGGTAATAAGGGTGGTCAGGGGTAATAAGAATGGAAAGCGATCGAAATCGCTATTGAAAATTGATATAAAAAATCAATAATGTGAAATTGTGAAAGGAGATAGCAGGAGAGTTTGCAACCTGTAGGGCACTGATTGCCCCTATGTTTGACTACTTGTACTTTACGTGATTGATTGGTTATTGTTAAATTGGTTGGTCGTAGAAAGTGCTTTGTGTTGAGAATTATTTGAAATGAGGAAAATGTGGAAACATGGTTGGCTGGCTTAATTAATTGTTGATGTAATTCAATGGCTTGAGTTTACTTGGGACAAAGTTTTGTCCATACATGCCAGTACAATTCAAGTGTACTGACGTCCCTTTTGCTGGGGACGCTACATTCGTGTTATGATTGTAGGTGGATCAGTAGCAAGCACTTCAGCTCATCGGCAGTAGTATCCTTCTCCTTCCACTACCCGTTTTGGTGAGCCCCTTTCTTCCTTGGGGCCCTGTGTGGTTCATGTCACTATTGTTTAGATTTCATTTTGGTTTTGTAAGGTATAGCCGGAGCCTTGTTACCGGCAAGTATTGTATTCCCTTTTTTTGTATCCTAGAGGCTCTGTAGACATGTAAACTGTGGGACTCCAGTCTTATGTATACATTATGTTATGTCGGGCGTTGTAAAAACTATAAACTTGTTAATGAATCACTCGTATGGTTTTATTTGTTTAATGTGAAATCATTCATGGTTAGTAAGATATTTGGTTAATGAGAAACAATCAACACAGGGGTAACGCGTGGGAATGAAAAGCACCCAGGTCCGCTTGACTGGGGCAACCCGGTCAGGCGCCGGTCATGTTCCCCGATTTGGGGCGTGACACAAGCATCCCCATACCGATCCACAAGACTCTTCTAAACCGGCTCATGACTCGTGAGACCTATTAACCTAGGCTCTGAGACCAACTTGTCACGACCCAAACCCCGGTCGTGATGGCGCCCAACACATTGCTAGGCAAGCTCGACCATTTTATCCATTTAAACCAGCCAATTATAATTTAATACTGATTAATCGTCGTAATTAGCCTGTTTTCATAATAAATCAAGAAGTGTAGAAATGAAATACACGAATACAGTCCCAACCAAATCGTGGTGTCACAAGTCTAAGCCTCTACAAATGAGATCTACTGCACAATCAAGTCTAAGCAGAATGGAAACAACAGAATGATAAAGAGGAAGAAGTCAGGTACTGCGGACGTCGGCAGCTACCTCGAAGTCTCTACGGAATGATGATAATAAAGCAGTTGTGATAGCTCAACTGCCCTCCTGAACCTGTATATCTGCACAAAAAGTGCAGGGGAGTGGGGTGAGTATATTTCAACTTAGTGAGTAATAATAATAAACAACAACTGAAAGTGAGAACACCTGTACAATCACTAAACATTCTAAGGGTAACCTCATAGGTAAGTCATCTGTAAAGTGAATACCCCAATCTCCAGTCCACATCTATCTCACCATGGTCCCATACTGACCTAGTCCTCACTCATACTACTACGGCGTACAGCCGATCCAATGTTTATATATGTGTGTATACATAAGTTTATAATGTGGCGGTGCGTAGCCCGCTCCCATATATATATATATATATATATAGGTATGTATATATATATATATATATATATATGTATAATGCCGCGTCGTGCAATAGGATATGAATAAGTATAATGCTGCGGCGTGCAGCACGCTCCAATACATATACCGCTGCGGCGCGCAACCCGCTCCATTTAACTTCGACAGCGCTCACCGGGGGTGTATACAGACTTCGGAGGGGCTCCTTAGGCCCAAGCGCTATGATGATGCGGTGTGCAACCCGATCCATATATATATTACTGCGGCGTGCAGTCCGATCCAATATACATACATATATATATATATATATATATATATATATATATATATATATTTAGATATAATGTTGCGGCGTGCAGCCCGATTCAATAATATATACCAGCGTCCACTGGGAATGTGTGCACGCTCCGAAGGGGCTCCTACAGCCCAAGCGCAATAATACTACGGCGTGCAGTCCGATCCACATATATATTACTGCGGCGTGCAGTCCGATCCAATATATATAGTGCTGCGGCGTCGTGCCGCCCGATCCAATATAGATATATATATATATATATATAATATCTTATAGTGGGTCCTCGACCCTATCCCAATCAGTATAGACTTGGCCTTTTAGGCCCAAGATAATATCTCATTGTGGGTCCTCGACCCTACCTCAGTCAGTAAAGACTTGGCCTCTCAGGCCCACTCAGCTAGAACAGGGAATTTCCACCCTAGGTAGTCTCTCTCTCAGTACCTATCTATTATGGGCTCATGATATGCTATACAGCTAATATTACGGGTGAATGTATGTTTCTAACATGATATAAGGGTCACCTAGCCCTACAGGTTTCCCTAATACTCTACAGATCGGCACAAGGCCCCAAACATGGCTACCAACCCAACTACTCAGTTATAAGCTCATTCACAATCATAATACACAATAAACTATCAATCGGGAAGGACCAAGTACAATCCCCCAATCATAATGTCACCACGCCCGTCACATGACACGTGTTTTATCTCAGCATAGCACTGTATAGTGCAAGTACGGGGTTTCAAACCCTTAGTACATCATTTACTACCACCACTCACCTCGATCCGGTAGAAGTACTAGCATGCTTTGCGCTTGCCTCGCCAATCAATCTCCTCGGATGCCAAATCTGCTCAAAATCAATGAGAATGCGTCAATATAGGCTAATTATACATTACCCAATCGAAATAACTCGATTTACACCAAAATGCACAAAGTTGTCAAAATCCGACTTTTGGTACGCTTCTCGAAAAATTACGAAAGTTACATTTTCAGAATACTTATCTCAACACGAGTCCATACATATAAAGTTTGCCAAAATCGGCCTCCGTTTACCCATTAAAATCAATATTTTACCATAACCCAGGCCTAGGACAAAATTCCCCCATTAATTCTTCTAATTTCAGTGAAATAGAGGAAGATTCTAAGATAAAAACACGTAACTGAACCATAAAACTTACCTCCGAGGATAACCCGGTGAAATCCCTTTAATTTCCCTTCACTATGCTCTCTATTAACTCATCAATGGAGGTTTTTAATAAATGAGCCGCGGATGAAATGTTCTGGACTTAAATTCACTACCAGGCCTCAATGCTCTACGCGATCGCAGCCCTTGGCTCGCGATCGCGATGCACAGCTTTTTGGGCGACCAATTTTTCCTCTACGCGATCTCGTGGGTCCAGACGCGGTCGCAGTGACCAACCCAGCAACTCACGTGATCGCATCATATCGACTGCGATCGCACAACTTCCGGATCAAACCTTACGCGATAGCATCAATAGCCCCGCGATCGCGATGAACAAACCTTTAACCTTACGCGATCACATCCTGCATGTCGCGATCGCGAAGAGCAAACTTCCCAAATCTCGTCGTTACACTACGTGATCGCGTGGCCTTATACGCGATTGCAGAGAACAAATAACCTGCAATTTTATTGCAGCATTTCAGCAGTTCATTTTGGTTCAAAATGGTCTGTTTAGACCCTCGAATTCATCCCGAGGCCCCTGGGACCCCAACAAAAACCACCAACATACTCCAAAATATGATACAAACTTGCTCCAATCCGAAAAACATGCCCTTAAACACGAAAATCATCGAATCCAAGCGAATTCAAGCCTAAATTTCATTTTTAACTTCCGAAACCTACATTCGACCAAAATTCCAACCAAACGACTTCTGAATGACCTGAAAATTTGCAGGCATAACCAAATTCACCTAATGGATCTAGTGCATCTTTTGGAATTCCATTCCAACTCCCAGATCAAAATCTCACTTACCGTTCGGATTTCGCCAAAATTCAACCTTAGCCATTTTAAGACTAAAACTACACCGGGCCTCCAAATTTAATTCTGATCGCTTTCCTTGCTCACAAAATGACCTTACGGAGCTGATCGAATCATCAGAATTCAATTCCGAGCTCTCTAACTCATAAGTCAACATTCAGTTGACTTTTCCCAATTATTCCTTCTTCTAAGAGACTATTTGCCTCATTTCCAACCAAACTCAATCCAAATTGACTCAAATTCACCAAACATGCATATTGAAACATTAACAAGCATATAATGGGTATAAAAAGGTGATAACTCACATGATGGCGGTTTGGGTCATCACAAAAAACCACAATGTACACCTAGTGCTTGACAATATGCTCAAATGAGCTCTTATCTTAGTCGTATCTCTAATTCTTGGCTAAATTCATGGCTCTCATAAAATTGATCGAAGTTGCTAGGGAATTCTGAAATTTATTGTAAGGAATTAAGGGAGACTCCATTGAGGTATGTATGGCTAACCCTTTTCTTTTTTATGTTGAATTCTTAGTGTTCAAATGGTTGGCTTGAAATTTCAAATTGACTCCACTTGATTGATTGCATTAATCGTTGGGTGACGGACTTTTATTCCACATTGTTCTATGTATTTATTTGAAATCATGAAAATTGACAAGGTGATCATGTCTTTCAAGTATTTGTTATTTTATTAAGCATGTGCATGCCTTGTATGATAGACCTTGACAAATGAATGATGGAATTACATGAACAAAATTAACAAACGGAAGACTTGTGTTGTGTTGATGTATGTAAGTGCAAAGAAACAAATAAATAAAAAGAGGTGTTGTACCCGGTATGGGAAAAATTGGAAGGAAATGAGAACTAAAGAGTAATTAAAGGGGTTATGTCCAAAGTAAGATTGCTTAGCCGATCGGGTCGATATCGGACGCCATGTTGTACACATGGTGGAATTTGTACTGGGTTTTAGAATATTATTGTGAATATGGATATGTCTCACTTGGGATAGCTTAGACGGTCGGGCCGAGACAAGTCTCCGTATTAAAAACCCCACGGTGGCATTATATTTTAAAGATATGGTATTTTGAACTAAAAAATATTATCCTAAACGAACGGAAATACTTTACCAAAAATCATGTGAAACATATTTGGTGCTCCTCCTTGAACTTCTGTGATGTAATTGTTGATGATGTAACTGTCTTCCGTTGGTTAACTGTTCATCCTATTAAGAATTATGTTTTCCATACATGCTAGTACTATTCGACAGTACTAATGTCCCTTTTGTTGGGGGCGCTACATCTTTGAATGGATGTAGGTGGTTCCGTTGCTGATAGTGCCGATCGCCGATAGTGGTGCACCCTTTTTCTCTTCACAGCTGTCTCGGTGAACCCCCATTCCTCCCAGGATTTGCAACTCTTCTTTGTGTAAGTTATTATATTTTGAGGTATAGTAGGGGCCTTGTCACCGGCATCATCATTTTGGTCTCTTGTATACTTAGAGGCTCTGTGGACGTTTCTGTGTGTCATGTATGGGTGCCGGGGTGGTCTTAGTTTCGTTTTAGAATGTCAATTGTATGTACAATTGGGAACTAAACTATGGCGTGTACTGAACTATAACTGTATGAAAAGTTTGGAAGTTTAAATTACGCCTTAATATTGTGTTATAAAATAAGACGTCTATGATCAAATGTACAATCCATTTTATCCTTCAATTATACTAAACAGAATCGGGTTCTGTAATTTTATCGAGTTAATAGGAAGTGTTCGGGTAAAGCTTGCTCGATCAGATTTTCTCGATCACGCGCCGGTCGCGCTCCTTGAGGACGGGGCGTGACAAATATTGCCTCAGCATTTTATGCGACACAAAAGAGAAAAGGTAAATAGGTACAATGTATCTGCTTATTGGGATTTCTTATGGATACTATTTTTCTTAGACGTAAGTAAATTTTAAGTAGATGGATTGAAAATAATGAAAAAGTAAACAGAAAACTGAAATGTCATGTTTTGACGTTTGCCTCTTGACATGTTAAGGTTCTTCCTTTTTAAATATTAACGAAAGTGTATAATATTGTAAACCTGAACTTGAATTGGATGATCACAAAGAATTAGCAATTGACGTTTTTAGTGTGTAGAGCTTCATTTTTTAAAGATACCACGAGTTGTATTCATCACTTTTTGTAGCTTGTGTTTCAGTCATGTTAGTATTCAATAATTTCTAGGAGTCTTTTAATAAGAAATATAGAGAGAGAACTTCTAGTATTTTTTAAATTTTATTTTGCCTTATATTGAATTGAGATGAGCTTCAGTTGAACCATATGAATAATGAATATTCTTATATATAACTGACCCCAAACCAATTTATTCGGGATTAAAGCTTTGTTGTTCTAATTTTCTTGATTCTTCCTCCTAGTACCAGTTGCAGCTGGCCAAGAAACCTACTTTTTTGTGAGATGCCCTCGCTTTTATCCGAACATGATAGGACCTTGTGATATGAACTTGAGTAATAACTGGCTATCAATTGGCTCAATGAAAATATAAGTACTGAGAATCTATCTTGGTGGATTGGCTGCATTTTCCTTTTATAGATATAAGTAATAAGGATTAAATATGAAATATTTTGAAGGTGAAACCTTTGTGTCTCGGGAAGTTTTTCGTTTCATATACTTCAAGTGATTTTATGTTCCATTTATTTGTCCTTATAAGCATGAATGTCAAAGTATTTATCTAGAAGATGATATTATCATAGCACGTAAAAATTCAATGGTCCATCTTTCTGCCAAATGGATAGTTAATATAGACAAAATACATAGACAGACACTTAACCTATTAAAGAAAGTTTACTTGAACACCTTAATTAAGATATTTTTCGCTGAAACACTTCTACTATACTTTTACTACGCTTTGCACTACAATAAATATCATACGGTTATCAAAGGTTATACTGATGCAAATTGGATAACCAGCTCAACAGAAACAAAGTCCACAAGTGGATAGGTTTTTATCGTTGGTGGAGGAGCAGTATCTTGGAAGTCTTCCAAACAAACGTGCATTGCTCACTCTACAATGGAATCAGAGTTTATAACTTTGGATAAAGCCGGTGAAGAAGCTGAATGGCTTCGAAATTTCTTAAAAGACATTCCGTTCTGGCCAAAACCTTTGGCTCCTTTTTGCATACATTGTGATAGTGAGGCTGCAATAGGACGGGCAGGGAGCGTTATGTATAACGGAAAGTCTCGTCATATACGACGAAGACATAACACCGTTAGAAAACTACTTTCCAGTGGAATTATCACGATTGATTATGTAAGATCAAAGGATACTATAGCGGATCTGCTTACGAAAGACATAACTAGAGAGTGAGTTGAGAAATCATCTAAGAGAATGGGACTATGGCCGAGGACAAGTTAACATGGCGGTAACTCAACCTAAAATTTTTGATGTTCTGAGATTTGGGTTCAAGGAGCTCAAACAAAGTTGTGATTGACCAGTTCAAGATTGTCAACATAAAATCTTTGATCCATTCGATGAAGACAATGTTCAGTAATAAGGATAGAACTTTACACGTTCTTTAATGATAACCTATGTTTGATGTGGTATGTATCAAACATTGTCAATCTAGAGGATTATACGCCTAGGAATCACCTATGTAAGTGTGAAGTGGAAGTCGCTTCAATGAGAATTCTGTAAGGCCAATTCTCTACACACTTAAAACCAGGCGGTGTTCATGGCTGAAACGAACACATCAATGAGAACTAAATGACGGTTAAGGGTTGGTTGTGTGACATATAGTTGTATAAGTGTACACTAAAGTTATACGATTCAAAGATATCAAATCTACCGATTGACCGAGTATATCCGACATATGTTCACTACGGAAAGTTCAAAGGGAAGCCTACTTATCCATATGCAATTAATCCTTACTTGCAAATGACACAGCTTTCATTTGTGATCTTTCTTGATACAGCCACTTCCATTCATGTGGGGGATTGTTGGACTTTTAAGCCGTTTGGGTTTTAAAGAATAAAAGTGTGAATTAGAAATAGAGGGAAAGAAAATGGAGGAAAAATGAAAATTTGAAGAAGTGAGATTTTATCTTGCACTTTGTCCCTCATTGGTGAGGAACAACTACATTTGTGTGCTTATATATAGAATCACTTCTTAAAGCTTTTAAAAGGGGTTAAAGAGAATGAACCGTTGCGACGTCGTCATCGCTCGCTCGGCAAGGTTTCAGCTTTGGATTTGCATTTGGAATTGGAATTGGATTTGGATTTGTCAAATGGTCGATCGATAAGATTATTTTTTGGATAATTTTTATTTAATAATTAATTAAATGCCAGATCACTGCTGAAGGTTCAGCGAGCCACTTTGGCCGCGGTCCTGGCATAACCGCGGTAGGACTGCGGCATGACCCTTCTACATGTTAAGAGAGCCACTTTGACCGCGGTCGTAGCGTGACCGCGGTGGGCGGCGAAAATTCTGAACAGGCATGTTTTTTAGAACAGACATTACACCTCTTCCAATAATTGCTTATAAATTCTAAGGCATGGCATCATTTTTAATACACCAAAAACATTACAAAACTTTCTTCTTTCTGAATATACTGCATTCTAATTTGCAGTCTCTCTCTCTCGAATTCGTAAGTGTGGTTTTTCTCTGTTCTTTAAGTTCGTTGGTATCCTGCAGTTTGTATTGCCACTGTTGTAGGAAGGTTTATTCCGTTTTATCCTGGGAAAATTTAATCCATTACCTTGGCAACGTGTGAGGGGCTTAAAATTCTTTAAGGACGCACAAGCAAATTGTGGTCTCCGAATATTTCTTAAACTATACTGTTTTTCTAGTTTCTCTTATTTTTCTAACAGTCTTTTTGATTTTGTGTTTTAGCACAGTAGCGCTCACAAGCTTAAGGAATTTTTTACTAACATTTCTGTGTTGAAACATATATTAAACTGTTATTCATATTTTGTATATTGTTTTGGAGACTAAAGCCTTCATATTTTCTACTCCAATAATTGTTCTGTTTCGTTTAAAGTATATAAAAACTTTACCAGAATAATAAACGTATGGGTTTGAAGTATATAAAAATTTCACCATTGTTACGTGTTGTATGTTTTGTTTGGTATTCAGTTTGAAGAGATCAAAACTTCACTGATTCAATAAAGTTCTGTTGTGTTTTTAACTCTACAGAAAAGATGACGAATGAAAATCTACCAAATGGAAATGTTGTAGGAACATGTGCTAGTGTTACGAGTGCTGCTGCCTCATCAAGCCATTCTACTCCGGTTCATGCTATGGCACCAACAGAAAAACCGGAAAGTTTTCCAGTATTGACTTGAAATATTGGCAAAGGAAGATGCTCTTCTATCTTACTACGTTGAGTTTGCAATGTTTCATCAAGGATGATCCTCCGGTCTTGGCAGAAAGTACTCCAGATGATGAACGACTTGTTGTAACTGAAGCATGAAAATATTCTGATTTCTTGTGCAAAAACTACATTTTGAGTTGTTTGGAAGATGGCTTGTACAATGTCTATGGCATCATGGAAACTTCAAAATTATTATGGAATGCACTTGAGAAGAAGTACAAGACTGAGAATGCCAGATGTAAGAATTTCGTGGCTGATAGATATTTGGATTTCAAGATGATTGACACTAGGTCGGTCTTAACTCAAGTCCAAGAATTACAAGTCATTGTGCATGACCTCCTTGCTGAAGGTATGACTAGAAGTAATAAGTTTATTAATAAGATTTATCTTATTATTAATGATGAATATATTATTGAAGGTATGGTAATAAATGATGCCTTTCAAGTCACCGCTTTAATTTAGAAATTACCTCTGTTGTGGAAAGATTTTAAGAACTATCTAAAACACAAGCGGAAGGAGGTAACACTTGAAGACTTGATTATGAGTTTGAGGATAGAAAAAGATAACAAAAATGCTGATAAGAAGTCACGTGGGAACTCGACAACAATGGGGGCTAATATTGTTGAGGAGGCGCCATAAACCAAGAAGAGAAAGAAGGCTTCTGGACCAAAGAAATACCCAAGCAAGATGAAGTTCATGGGTAATTTCCACAATTGTGGAAAATCTGGGCATAAGGTTGTGGATTGTCGTGCACCAAAGAATGATAAGAAGAAGAAGAATCAAGCTAACATGCTTCGAAAAATCTGAAGAAATGGAGGACTAGTGTGCCATGTTGTATGAATGCAACTCGGTAGGAAATCCTAAAGAATGGTAGATAGAATCTGCAACCACCCGCCATATTTGTGCTAACAAGGAGTTATTTTCTTCTTATGCCCCCGCAGGACCAGACGAGACAATTTTTGTGGGAAATTTTTCCTTAGCGAAAATTGAATGAGTTGGAAAGATTGCGCTGAAGATGACATCGGAACAAATAGCGACTCTAAACCAAGTTAATCATGTTCTAGAAATTCGCAAGAATCTTGTGTCTGCATCACTTCTTATCAAGAATTGATTCAAATGTAGTTTTGTTTCTAATAGTATTGCACTAAGTAAGAATGATATGTATGTAGGAAAATGTTACATGAATGAGGGCCTTTTTAAGCTAATGTAATCGCAGTTCCTATCAATAAAGTGAATGCTTCTTCTTACTTACTTGAGTCAAACACTTTATGGCATTCGTGTTTAGGACACTACAACTTTAGAACATTGCGAAAGATGATGAATTTAGAAGTATTACCAAAATTTGATTGCATTAATTCGAAATGTCAAATATGTGTGGAATCAAAGTATGCTAAGCATCCTTATATGTCCATTGAAAGTAATTCAAGTCCTTTAGACTTAATTTCACAGAGATATTTGTGACATGAAGTCAACACCATCTCACAGTGGGAAAAGGTATTTTATTAATTTTATTGACAATAGAACGAGATATTGCTATGTTTATTTACTTAATAGTAAAGATAAAAGAATTGATGCTTTCAAGCAATACAAGAGTGAAGTTGAAACACAACTAAACAAAAAGATCAAAATGATAAGAAGTGATCGGGGTGGAAAATATGATTCTCCTTTTGAAGAAATATGTTTGGAAAATGGCGTTATTCACAAAACAACTGCCCCTTACTCTCCACAATCAAACGGAATTGCGGAGAGAAATAATCGAACGTTGAAGGAGATGATGAATGCGTGACTGATAAGTTCTGGCTTACCACTGAACTAGTGGGGGAAAGCTATACTTACAGCTAACCGAATAATCAATTGTATACCTCATAGTAAAACAAAGTCCATTCCTTATGAAAAGTGAAAAAGACGGAAGCCCAGCTTGAAATACTTCAAAGTGTGGGGGTGTCTAGCTAAAGTACAAATTCCTAAACCTAAAAGGGTTAAGATAGGTCCAAAAACGGTTGATTGTGTATTTATTGGATATGTAACTGTGATGACCCGGCCCGTCATCATGTGAGTTATCACCCCGTTATCCCCGTTATATGCTTGTTAATGTTGCAATATGCATGTTGGGTGAGTTTGAGTCAATCCGGGTCGAGTTGGGTTGGAAATGAGACATATAGTCTCTTAGAAGAAGGAATAGTTGAGAAAAGTCAGCTGGATGTTGACTTGTGAGTTAGATAGATCGGAATTGAATTCTGATGATTCGGTCAGCTCCGGGAGGTCATTTATGATCTAGGAGAGTGATCGGAAGTGAATTTGGAGGTCCGGTGTAGTTTTAGGCTTGAATTGGCTAAAGTTGAATTTTAGCGATATCCGATCGGTAGGTGAGATTTTGATCTGGGAGTCAGAATGGAATTCCGACAGTTGTAGTAGCTCCGTTAGGAGATTTTGGATATGCCTGCAAAGTTTCAGGTCATTCAAAGGTCGTTTCGTCGGGTTTTTGATCGAATGTCGGTTGCAGATGTTTGAATGAAAACTTAGGCTTGAGTTTGCTTGAATTCAATGTTTTCCGTGTTTAAGGGCATGTTTTTATGATTGGAACAAGTTTATATCGTGTTATGAAGTATGTTGGTGGTTTTCGTTGGGGTCCTGGGGGCCTCGGGATGAATTCGGGAGTCCAAACGAACTATTTTTGGCCTAGGTGAGCAGCTGAACTGCTGCAATATCTGCAGAAAAAGTTTGTTCTTCGCGTTCGCAGAGGGGTTCACGCGTTCGCGAAGTGTATCGAAGAGTTGGATATTTTTGTTCATCGCGTTCACGAGGAGAGGGACGTGACGCGTAGGGTCAGGCCTGGGAGCATCGCGATCGCGAAGGTGTGCACGCGTTCGCGTAGGTCCGGGCAGCTGGTCATCGCGAACGAGGCTAGAAGCCACGCGTTCGCGTAGGGTAAATTCAGTGGTTGTTGCATTTGTTCACTGCGAACGCGAGAGTAGGGTCGCGTTCCCGAAGGGTTAAAGGGCTGGGCAGTGAATTTAAGTCCAGAACATTTCAGACGCGGGCATTCTTCCATAATACACCATTGTTGAGTCTTAGAGAGAGAATGTGACGGGAAATTTCTGGGATTTCATCAGGTTATCATCGAAGGTAAGTTTTATAGTTTAATTATGTGTTTTTATCTTGAAATCCTCCTCTATTTCACTTAAATTGGATGAATTAATTAGGGAATTTAGCCTAAGCCAGGGCTTTGATAAAATGCTGATTTGAGTGGGCAAACAGAGTCTGATTTTGGAAAGCTTTATCTTCATAGACTCGTGTTGAGACGAGGATTCCGAATATGTAACTTTTGTAATTTTTCGAGAAGTGTACCAAGAGTCGGATTGGGACAACTTTGTAGGTTTTGGTGCAATTTGAGTTATTTCGAATGGGTTGTGTGTAATTAGCATATATTGATGTATTCTCTATGAATTTGAACATATTTGACATTCGAGGCGGTTGAATTGCGAGAAAACGCAAGGCGGACTAATGCTTCTACCAGATCGAGGTGAGTGGTGATAGTAAATAATGTATTGTGGGTTTGAAACCCCGTACTAGCACTTTACAATGCTATGATGAGATGAGACACGCGTCATGTGACGGGCGTGGTGACATTATGATTGGGGAATTGTACTTGGTCCTTTCCGACTAATAGTGTATTGTGTATTGTGACTGACAATGTGATTATAACTGTGTAATTGGGCTAGTAGCCTTGTTTGGGGCCTTGTGCCGATCTGTAGAGCATTAAGGTGCCTGTAGACCTAGGTGACCCTTACATCATGTTGGAAACTTACACTCAACCATAAAATTTGTTGTATAGCATATCGTGGGCCAGTACTAGATGTGTACTGTGAGTGATAGACTACTTAGGGTGGAATTTCCCTGATTTAGCTGAGTGGGCATGAAAGGTCAATTCTATACTAATTGGGACAGGGTCGAGGACCCATTATGAGGTATTATATTGGATCGGGCTGCATGCCGTAGCAGTATATGTGTTGGATCGGACTGCACGCCGCAGTAATATATGGATCGGACTGCACGCCGCAGTATTATTGCGCTTGGGCTGTAGGAGCCCTTTCGGAGTCTGAGTCTGCACACATTCTCAGTGAGCGCTGGAGTATATTATGGAATCGGGCTGCACGCCGCAGCAGTATAGTTATATATGTATATATATATATATATTGGATCGGAATGCATGCCGCAGTAATATATGTGTGGATCGGGCTGCACGCTGCAGCATCATAGCGCTTGGGCCTGCACGCCGCAGTATCATAGCGTTTGGGCCTAGAGAGCCCCTCCGAAGTCTGTATACACCCCTAGTGAGCATCATTGACATCAAACGAAGCGGGTTGCGCGCCGCAACATTATATGTATTAGAGCGGGCTGCACGCTGCAGTATTATACTTATACATATCCATATACGTACTTAAATACTTATACATTATAGACATATGCAAATATTTACACACATTGAGTTGGTTGTACACCGTAGCGGTACGAGTGAGGATTTGGTCAGTAGGGGACCTTGTTGAGATAGATGTGGACTAGAGATGAGAGTATTCACCGTAGTGATGACTTACATGTGGGGTTGCCTTTGAACAGTTTAGTGATAGTACTGGAGTTCTTATTTTCAGTTATTGTTTATTATTGTTACTCACTGAGTTGAAATATACTCACCCCACTCCCCTGCACTTTTTGTGCAGATCCACAGGTGCTAGAGAGTAGTTGAGCTGTTGCAGCTGCTTATTCATATCTATTTTGCCAAGACTACGAGGTAGCTGCCGACGTCCGCAGAACCTGTTTTGTCCATCCTTATCATTTTGTTGCTTTCATTTTGGCTAGACTTGTTTGTATAGGCTGTTTATTCTGTAGAGGCTCAGACTTGCGACACCACGATTTGGTTGGGACCGTATTTGTATGCTTCTACTATTACATTTATCATTTTGATTTGAACACTTGCTACTTAAGTTTAACTTGATCACCTGAAATTAATAATTAGCTGGTTTAATGGATAACATGGGTAGGCTTGCCTAGCATTGTGTTGGGCGCCATCACGACCAGGGTTTGGGTCGTGACAGTAACCAATAGCAAGGCATATCATTTTCTGGTCCATAAGTCAGAAAATGATAATATAGTCAAATAATGCTGAATTATTTGAAACTATTTATTCATATAAAATTGAAAGTGATGACATATCAAAAGTCAAAACAACCTCGGGAGGAAATAACATATGGTATGCCTAATGAGGGAAATCCGAGAAGAAGTAAACGTCGATGGACATCTACTTCATTCGGTCCAGATTTTTTGACTTTTCTGTTAGAAAATGAACCTCGTACCTTCAAGGAAGCAATGTCTTCCTCATAAGCACAATATTGGAAAGAAGGTGTCAAGCGTGAAGTAGAATCCATATTGAGAAACCATACATGGGAATTGGTTGACCTTCCAAAAGGTAACAACTCATTGGGTTTTAAATGGATTTTCAAGAAGAAAATGAAAGACGATGGTACTTTTGACAAATACAAGACAAGACTTGTTGTCAAAGGATTTAGACAGCGAGAAGGTCTTGACTATTTTTGACACATACTCGCCGGCAACAAGAATTACATCCATTCTGATGCTAATAGTGTTAGCCGTCTTGTATGATATTCAAATCCATCAAATGGATGTAAAACGGCCTTCTTAAATGGTGATTTAAAGGAAAACATTTACATGGACCTACTAGAAGGGTTTGTGATTTCGAGAAAAGAAAAGAAGGTGTGTCGACTTGTTAAGTCCCTTTATGGACTAAAACAAGCACCCAAGCAATGGCATGCGAAATTTGACCAAATAATGTTGTCAAATGGCTTTAATATTAATGAATATGATAAATGTGTTTACATTAAGAACTATCTGAATCATATAGTCATTGTTTTCTTATATGTTGATGATATGCTAATAATGAGCAAAGACATTGCCGACATTCAAACTACTAAGTGTATACTTGGTAGTAAGTTTGACATGAAAGACTTAAGAATTGCCGATGTAATTCTAGGAATTAAAATCTAGAGGACTCCTCAAGGTCTAGCTTTGTCTCAATCACATTACGTGAAAATGGTACTTGAAAAATTCAAACACTTGGATTTAGAAGTGCAAGAACTCCAATTGAATTAAATTATCATCTTACAAAGAATAAAGGTGAAAGTACGTTTCAACTGGAGTATGCTCATATGTTGGGAAGATTAATGTACATCATGAATTGTACAAGACCTGATATAGCTTGTGCAATAAGTAAACTTAGTCGATCACAAGTAATCCCAACAAACATCACTGGGTGGCAATGAAACGAGTTCTGGGATATTTCGAATATACCCAAGACTACGCTTTGCCCTACAATAAATATCATGCGGTTATCGAAGGATATAGTGATGCAAATTGGATAATCGGCTCAACAGAAATAAAGTCCACAAGTGGATATGTTTTTACTGTTGGTGGAGGAGAAGTATCTTGGAATTTTTCCAAACAAACGTGCATTGCTCGCTCTACATTGGAATCAGAGTTTATCGCTTTGGATAAAGCCGGAAAAGAAGCTGAATTGCTTCGAAATTTCTTAGAAGACATTCCGTTCTTGCCAAAAACCTTTGGCTCCTATTTGCATACATTGCAATAGTGAGGCTGCAATATGACGGGCAGGGAGCGTTATGTTTAACGGAAAGTCACGTCATATACGACGAAGACATAATACCGTTAAACAACTACTTTCTAGTGGAATTATCACGATTGATTGTGTAAGATCAAAGGGTAATATGGCGGATCCGCTTACAAAAGGCTTAACTAGAAAGGGGGTTGAGAAATCATCTAAGGGAATGAGACTATGGCCGAGGACACATGGCAGTAACTCTACCTAGAATTTTGGATGTTCCAAGATCAAGGTTCAAGGAGCTCAAACAAAGTTGTGATTGACCGGTTCAACATTGTCAACATAAAATCTTTGGTCCCTTCTCGTGGCGAAGACAATGTTAAGTAACAAGGATAGAACTTTACACGTTCTTTAGTGATTACCTAAGTTTGATGTGGTATGTATCAAATAGTGTCAATCTAGAGGATTACACGTTTAGGAATCACCTATGTATGTGTAAAGTGGAAGCCGCTTCAATGAGAATTCTGTAAGGCCAATTCTCTACACACTTATGAAACCAAACGGTGTTCATGGCTGAAATGAACACAACAATGAGAACAACAAGACGGTTAAGGATTGGTTGTGTGACATATGGTTGTCTAGGTATACACTAATGTTCGACGGTTCAAAGAGATCAAATCCATCGATTGACCGAGTATATCCGACATATGTTCAATACAGAAAGTTCAAAGAGAAACCTACTTAATTTTTTAAACCATTTGACAATATTATTTGGTCAAATCTCGCATGTCATTATTTGGGTGACTTCACAAGTCGACACGCCTTCTTTAAATTTTCAGGAATGATGAACCCTTCAAGTTGTTCCATATAAATTTCTTCCTCTAAATTTCCAATTAAGAGGGTTGTCTTTAAGTTCATTTGATATATTTTAAGGCCATACACAATGTCTAACGCTATTAACACCTGAGTAGATGTAATCCTCGTGATCGGTGAATATGTATCAAAATAATCAAGACCTTTTCATTGTCTAATCATTTGACAACTAATCTTACCTTATATTTTTGAATAGTACCATCAACTTTCATTTCCTTTATGCAAATCCACATAGAAGTCAAAGGTTTATTTTCTAGAGGAAGATCAACCAATTCCCTAGTATGATTACTTAATATGGATTCTATCTCACTATTGACTGCCGCTTCTAATATTGTGCTTCAGATGAGGACAATATTTCCTTAAATGTTTAAGGCTCATTTTTTAAAAAGAATGTTAGAAAATCCGATCCAAAGAAAGTAGTTCTCCTTTGACGTTTACTACGCCTTGGATTCACCTCAGTAGGTGTGTTTTCCTTTGCTTCTTCCCGTGTTCGCTTAGATTTTCACTAGCCGACTCACATTCCTTTTTCTACGTATAAATATTCTCAAAGAATTCAACATTTTCTGATTCGATTACCGTATTAATATGAATGTCGAGATTTTCTGATTTACGAATCAGAAAAACCCAAAAAGTTTTCCGGTATTGACTTCAAACGTTGGCAAATGAAGATGCTCTTCTATATTACTACGTTGAGTTTACAACGTTTCATCAAGGAGGATCCTCCGGTCTTGGTAGAAAGTACTCCAGATGATGAACGACTTGTAGTAACTGAAACATGGAAACATTCTGATTTCTTGCGAAAAAACTATATTTTGAGTTGTTTGGAAGATGCCTTGTACAATGTCTATAGCGTTATGGAAACTTCAAAAGCGTTATGGAATGCGCTTGAGAAGAAGTATAAGACTGAGGATGCTGGACATAAGAAGTTTGTGGCTGCTAAATTTTTAGATTTCAAGATGATTGACACTAGGTCAGTCATAACTCAAGTCCAAGAATTACAAGTCATTGTGCATGAACTCCTTACTGAAGGTATGACCCGAATTAATAAGTTTACTAATAAGATAAATCTTATTAGTAATTATGAATCTATTATTGAAGTTATGGTCATAAATGAGGCTTTTGAAGTCATGCTTTCATTGAGAAATTACCTCCATTGTGGAAAAATTTTTAAGAACTATCTAAAACACGAGCGGATAGAGATGACACTTGAAGACTTGATTGTGCGTTTGAGGATAGAAGAAGACAATACAAATGCTGAAAAGAAGTCACGTAGGAACACGACAATAATGGGGGCTAACATTGTTGAGGAGGCGCCACAAACCAAGAAGAGAAAGAATACTTCTGGACCAAAGAACTACCCAAGAAAGAAGAAATTCAAGGGTAATTGCCACAAATGTGAAAAATTTAGGCATAAGTCTGTGGATTATCGTGCACTAAAGAATGATAGAAGAAGAAGAAGAATCAAGCTAACATGGTTGAAAAAGCTGAAGAAATGGAGGACTTGCGCGGTGGGCGGCGAAAATTCTAAACATGCACCTTTTCTAGAACAGACATCACACCTCTTCCAATAATTGCCTATAAATTCTAAGGCATGACTTTGTTTTTAATACAACAAAAATACTACAAAACTTTCTTCTTACCGAATATAGTGCATTCTAATTCGCAGTCTCTCTCTCTAGAATTCGTAAGTGTGATTTTGCTCCGTTCTTTAAGTTCATTGGTATCCTGTAGTTTGTATTGCCACTGTTGCAGGAAGGTTTATTCCGTTTTATCATGGGAGGAATTAATCCATTACCTTGACAACGTGTGAGGGGGTTAAAATTCCTTAAGGACGCAAAAGCAAATTGTAGACTCGGAAAATTACTTAAACTCTACTATTTTTCGAGTTTCTTTTATTTTTTTTAATAGTTTTTCTGATTTTGTGTTTTAACACACTAGCGACGCAGAAGCAAATTATGGACTCGAAATATTTTTTAAACTCTACTATTTTTTCAGTTTCTCTTATTTTTCTAACAGTATTTCTGGTTTTGTGTTTTAATACAGTAGCGCTCACAATAATTCTTCTTGTAGTTCTGTTGCTCTGTTGGTCATACCCTCCTTTGTAACCTGAAAAGTGAGCATATATGAAATGACGAAAGAAGAGAGAAGACATGACGTTTGGAGGTTGGGAATTATTCAACTTCTGTAGTGTCTTCAGAAATCGTTGTCATGACATTAATGTGATGAATGATAAAGGCCTGTCACACTCACAAATTAATTTGGTTGTCTTGAGCTTGACGCCTTTTCATTTCAATTCCCCCTCAAATATTAGGCTGACTTCAATTCCTATTTGCAACTCCTTTTATAAGCCTTCCCTTAATTCTTCAAGATCTATTTCCATCCCTGGGTTTCGTAAGCATGTCCTTTCTGGAATTTTTTTAAAAGAAGGAGCTGAAATAGTCGAAATAGAAAAAAAATGGACGTCGAATAACTACAATCACACCTATTATAAGTGCGAGTTGAGTCATAAGTTTCTTTGACTTGATACAGTGTTTTAGAAAGGAGAAAATTTTAAACATATTTGCATGGTTATAAAATTTAGATTCTTTTTGGCTTCTTCTATTTCAAGTAATGTGCCTTACTTTTCTTTATAATACGCTTCAAAAAAGATTGTCTCTTTCTATTTTTTAGTACTCCTTTCATTCCATAACCTGTTTGACTGAATACGGAATTTAAAATAAAAATGAACATTTTTAAAATTTGTGGTCCTAAACAAGTCCAAACGGGTCCTAGAGTATTTTTTTGGTTATAAAAGTTTCTCATTAAGGGTAAAGTTATAAATTTAAGCTAAATTTTTATCTTCATTCTTTTTGGAACGAACTAAAAAAGAAATAGATTCACGTAAACTGGAACAGAGAAAATAACTCTTATAACTCTAACTTTTCACCTAACATATTTAAGAACATAAGATTCAAGGGCATTTTAATACATTAGACGCTTTAAGACAACAAGATTTATAAGTCTTAAAACTTTCATTCTAAGCAGATAAATTGAAACTGGCGGAGTAAATTAAAACTGAGGAAGTAATATATTACTTTTCTACAGATTAAGGATGAGAAAGGTAGGTGGAGCAAGTGGCAAGGGGTAGAATGGAAAACAAAGTAATACTAATATTATTCTCCAACATATTACGAGATTTTGCTGATTGAAGACTCTCTAGGCTTCACAAAATGAAAGAACAATGAATGTTGGATTTAGAGTGTGACAATTGAGGTTAAAAGGTGAATTGGGCATATCTGATATGTGTAAGTAATTCAAGTGCCCTTTTAACTAATTCAGGATGAAGCTATGGGTTTCCTTTCAATTCTTTTGTCATGTTTTGAAGAAACTGACCAAAACAACTCCCTTTATTTTTCAGGAAACGTCATCATGCTTTTGACACCCAATTCTTGTCGAGAACAAGCAAACTATCACATTTTGAGAAAAAGCATCTAATTACCCACTCTATATCATTGACTAATTTGTTCCCAGATCTCCAACTTCCTTTTCACCAACTCTATTAATTTGCATACATATATATTAAAGTACGAGATATATATATTTGGCATGACTCAACTCTAAAAGTAATTAGCTTATGAGACGAGAATTGTTAAATTTCATACGTTCACTCCCTTCATTGTCGATGTGGGACTCCACAATATATACAAGAGAGAGACATGCATACACTATACATATCGACCCATGCAATACTATAGTTCACGCATTAAGTATTCTTCCTTTAGAATATGTTCACAAGGATAAAACATCCATGGAATTGATGGACCGGCACAAGCAGTAAATATCACGACCCAAAACCCGACTCGTTATGATGGCGCTTATCGTGAAACTAGGTCAAACTCAACTTAACAATCAACCCGGTAATAATAAGTTTGAAAATATTTACGGAAGCTTTTAAAAGTAAAAGAACTATTTGAAACATAAGAAATTCCAAGAATAAATACAATCTAGGCCAAAACAAGAGTGTCACAGAGTGCATGAGTGTCTAAGGAAAAATACATACTCTTATATATTGTCTAAGGGAACAACTAAAATACAACTGGTAAGTAAGGTGGAGAGGTAAGGCTTGCAAACGCCGTGCAGGTACCTCAATAATATTCTAAGTCAGAAGCCTTGATCAAACATCCGCCACTGGATCCAATGTGCTTGAATCTGTACACAAGGCGTAGTGTGACGACCCGGCCCGTCGTCACGAGAATTACCACCCCGTTATGTTGTAATTTCATGTTTCATGCTTTTATATCAGTGTTAGAGTCTATCGGGTAATTTGGGAGTGAATTGGATTGAAAATGAGGCATATAGCCTTTTTGAAGGAAACTTGAATAAGGAAAGTCAACCCAGAGTTGACTATTTAGTTAGAGGGCTCGGAATCGGATTCTGATGATTTGGTTAGTTCCGGGAGGTGATTTGTGACTTAGGAGAGCAATCGAAATTGAATTTGGAGGCCCGGTGTAGAAATATACTTGAAATGGCTAAGGTTGAATTTTGGCGAAATCCGAACGGTAGGTGAGATTTTGATCCGGGGGTCGGAATGGAATTCCGATAATTTCTGTAGCTTTGTTATGTGATTTTGGATATGTCCGCAAAATTTCAGGTCATTCGGCCGTCGTTTGGTCGGGTTTTTGATAGAATGTGTAATTCGGAAGTTTTGAAGAAATTTAGGCTTGAATCCGTGGGTAATTGGTGATTTTGATGTTTAGGATGGTGTTTTTATAATTGGAACAAGTTCGTATCGTGTTTTGGGGTATGTTGGTGGTTTTCGTTGGGGTCCCGGGGGCCTCGGGGTGAATCCGGACCATTGTCCGGCACTTTGAAACAAGAAAGGGTCTGCTGGAATCTGCAGATCACTAGGCACATTTTAAGCCTTCGCGTTCGCGAGGGCAAGGCCCGCGTTCGCGTAGGCTGGTCATCGTGGTCATCGCGTTCGCGAGAGGGAGTCACGCGTTCGCATAAGAGAAGGAAGGGAAGCATCGCGTTCGCGTGGTCAGGGACGCGTTCGCGTAGAGTAAAAATCCGGAGTTGGGGAGTTGGCCTTCGCGGACGCATGACATCATGTCGCGTTCGCGATGAAGGAAAGGATCAAGGCATCGCGTTCGCGTGAGGTACATCGCGAACGCGTAGGGTTAAAGTGCCTGGCAATGAAATTAAAAACCAGAACTGGCCCGTCACGGGTTTAATACCCAAAACCTCCATTTTTGAGTTTCAAGCGAAGAAATTGACGGGAGATTTCTGGGAAATCATCGGGGTTTCGTTGGAGGTAAGTTTTGTGGCTTAATTACATCATTTTAACATGAAATCCTTGGTTAAATCCCTGTAAATGAAAGATTAAAGATGGGTTTGAGCCCTAGGCCTAAATTGAAGAAAAACACCGATTTGAGTGGGCAAATGGAGTCCGATTTTGGTAAATTTTATATGCCTAGACTTGTATCATGATGAGCATTCCGAATATGTGACTTTTGTAATTTTTTGACAAGCGTACCGAAAGTCGGGTTTTGGCAACTTTGGGAATTTTGATGTAAATTGAGTTGTATTGATTGGGTGTCGTCCCATTGGCCTAATTTGTTGTATTTCTACTGTATTTGATCAGATTCTACGCGTGCGGAGCTTGATTCTCGTTGCAAGGGCATTGCGGAGTAGTCGTCGCGCCGTATTGAGGTGAGTAATAGATGTGGGTGATGACCAGCGGGTTCGAAACCCCGGTATACCACTTTGTGACGTCGTATAGCGGCGAGATACGTACTCTCTTGTGAGTGCGAGGTCGATTGTGATTGGGGACTATGGCTTAGTCCGACTTGTTGGTACTGTGTTATGATATTAGGCTATTCCTGAGCCGTCGAACCTCCTTCTCGGATGGTTGCATACTATATTGTGATATTGGCTACTCTTGAGCCGTTGAACCCCCTTCTTGGGTGGTTGAGTATACTTGTGGGCCGTGAGCCAGTTATTGGATCCCGCGAGGATCGTTATCATTGTCTTATCATATTGACATGTTAGTTACTACCAATCCGTAGCTATTTCTGTTATCATGCTATTTCCAATCTCTGGAACTTGATATTACTGTTTTCAACTGAAAAATGATAAAAGATGTTTTCAAAACTACTTTTGAGCCTGCGAGGCTGTATTTGCATATTAGCTGACTAGTAGTGGATCGGGCTGCGCGCCGCAGCGGTATATATGTTGGATCGGACTGTACGCCATAGTAATATTATGCTTGGGCTGTAGGATCCCATCCCGAGTCTAAACCCCCACAGTGAGCACGGGTACCCAAATTGGATCGGGCTACGCGCTGTAGCGGTCATATCATGCATTGCATTGAATTTAGCTACATCTCATAGCTGTTATACTGTCTTGTTGGTACATGTTGGTACAGGTACAGTTGATATTGATTTTGTGACAGGGTATTCGATTACAGCTTTACATAGTGCTTTATTGCGGATTTCTTATCTGCGCTGTCTTACCCCTGTTTATTACCACTGAGTCTGGCAGTACTCATTTTACTCCCTGCACCTTGTGTGCGGATCCAGGTACCTCTCAGCAGTGATCCAGTAGCTGTGCGAGGCGACATCTGTGGGATATACGAGGTAGCTGCAGAGTCCGCAGGACCCGATATTCCTTCTTACTGTCTCTTGATTTTGTATTGACTTCTCTTTCCGCACTTGGTATCTTGTAAACCTTTATACACTCATGTTCAGTAGAGGCTCATGACTCTTGACCATTCGGTCTATGGGAGGTGATGTATTATGGGACTTGGTTCCCCGTTTTCGTTATATGTATCGCTGTTATTTCGTGAATTAATTTGCTTAAATGGGTTAAAGAGAGCTTCTAGCTCCGTGGTTGATATGGATTGGTCGGCTGGCTTAGCAATGTGCTGGGCGCCATCACGACCGGATTTGGGGTCGTGACAAGTTGGTATCAAAGCCTAGGCTTACTAGGCCTCATGAGTCTTGAGCCGGTTAGTAGAGTCTTGTGGATCGGTACGGGGACGCCTGTACTTATCCTCGGGAGGCTGCGAACCTTTAGGAAAACTTCACTTTTCTTGAACTCCGTCATGCGATCTTGTTGTCCTGAGAGCTGAACTTCTATATTCTATTCTCTCGCAGATGGCGAGAACGCGAGCATCAAGACGAGGTGGACGACCTCCATTGCTATCTGTTAGAGGCCGTGGGCGCGATCGTGCTAGAGTTAGAGGTAGGGCGGCTGAGGCAGTGCTAGCTGACCCGCCTGTTGTACCAGTTCAGGAGCAGCCCCCAATGGTTAATGCTCCAGCAGCCCCAGTTCAGGGCCAGACTGTATCTATTGCTATTCCCGGTCTTCAGGAGACTCTTGTTCAGATATTATCAGTGTGTTCCGGTTTAGCTCAGGTGGTTTCAGCTACAGCTACTGCAGCGACATCTCAGTCAGGGGTGGTCAGCAGACCCCTGCAGCTCGCACACTTGACCCGGTTGTTCAGGGACTTCAGACGCCAGAGGCGGTCCCCGCTCAGGTGGTTGTACCGGTTATTCCTCCAGCTGCACCAGCTCCAGCTCCAGAGTGTATGGTTCAGGTTATGCCCGACGACGAGCAGCGTCGTCTTGAGAGATTTGGTAGACTTCAGCCGCCCCATTTCAGTGGCGTTGAGGGCGAGGATGCCCAGGGTTTCTTAGACAAGTGTCAGAGGATGTTGCGGACGGCTGGTATTCTTGAGTCCAGCGGAGTTTCATTTACTACCTTTCAGTTCACTGGTCCCGCATTTGATTGGTGGGAAGAGTTTGAGAGGCGTAGGCCCGCAGGAGCAGCACCTCTCACATGGCAGCAGTTCTCTACTCTCTTTCTAGAGAAATATGTACCTCAGTCTCGTCGCGAGGAGCTACGTCGCCAGTTCGAGTGGTTGGTTCAGGGCGACATGTCTGTGACCCAGTATGAGCTCAGATTCACACAGTTGTCTAGGCATGCCACACGGATGATCCCTAATGATAGGGAGAGGATCAGGAGGTTCATTGATGGTCTCAACTATTCTATCCGCATTCTTATGACCAGGGAGAGAGTTCTGTCATCATCTTTCGAGCAGGTTGTTGATGTGGCACGCTCCATTGAGGCGGATCGTCGCCGAGAGAGAGAGGAGCGGGAGGCTAAGAGGCCTCATGGTTCTGGCAGTTTTAGTGGTGCTCCATCTAGAGGGCATTCCCAGCAGAGTAGAGGTCGCTCATCTAGACATTCTCATTCAGGCCGCCCAGAGCAGAGCGGAGGTTCTTATGGTCGTGGTCGACGGGGGTTTCAGCAGGGTCAGTCATCGCTTAGTGCCCTACCAGCCCAGGGTGCAGCACCTACTTCTTCAGCCCAGGGTTCTTTTGCTGCGAGGGGTTCCCTTCAGTCCCCTTCTCCAGCACCAGGTGCATGTTATCAGTGTGGTGAGTTTGGCCACATGAGGAGACAGTGCCCTCGACTCCGTAGGGACAGGACTCAGTAGAGGGATCAGCCCTCATCTTCAGCACCATCTCAGTCTAGTAGAGGTGGAGGTCAGTCTTCTCGTGGTCGCCCCAGGGGCGAGAAGAGATCTGGTGGAGGCCAGGCACGGTTCTATGCACTTCCTGACAGGCGTGATGCAGTTGCCTCCGATGCAGTGATTACAGGTATCATTTCTGTCTGTCACAGAGATGCCTCTGTTCTATTTGATCGAGGGTCCACATATTCATACGTGTCCTCTTACTTTGCACATCACTTGGGTGCGACTCGTAGTGGTCTTGATTTACCTGTTCATATATCCACCCCCGTGGGTGATACGATTGTTGTGGATCATGTCTATAGATCTTGTGTTATATCTATTGGGTGTCTGGAGACCCAGGCAGATTTGTTATTGTTGGGTATGGTGGACTTTGATGTTATATTGGGTATGGACTGGTTGTCTCCGTACCACGCTATATTGGACCGTCATGCTAAGACAGTTACGTTGGCCATTCCTGGTATTTCTCAGATCGAGTGGCGGGGTTCGACTGATTTCGTCTCTAGCCGTGTTATTTCGTTCTTAAAAGCTCAAAAGATGGTTGAAAAAAGGTGCTTATCATACTTAGCTTTTGTGAGAGATGTGGGAGCTGAGTCTCCTAGCATTGATTCTGTACCTGTTGTGAGGGACTTCCCAGATGTATTCCCCTCAGACCTGCCGGGCATGCCGCCGGACAGGGATATTGATTTTGGCATTGACTTGGTGCCGGCACTCAGCCTATATCTATTCCTCCTTATCGGATGGCACCAGCTGAGTTGAAAGAACTGAAAGAGCAACTTCAGGAGCTTCTGGATAAGGGTTTCACTGCCCTAGTGTGTCCCAGTGGGGTGCGCCGGTATTATTTGTTAAAAAGAAAGATGGTTCCATGCTAATGTGTATTGATTATAGGCAATTGAACAAAGTAACAGTGAAGAACAAGTACCCTCTACTGCGCATAGATGATTTGTTTGATCAGTTACAGGGTGCAAAAGTGTTTTCTAAAATTGATCTTCGTTCAGGATATCATCAGCTGAAGATCAGGGACTCGGATATTATGAAGACTGCATTGAGGACCCGATATGGTCATTATGAGTTTCTTGTGATGTCGTTTGGGCTGACCAACGCCCCAGCAGCATTTATGCATCTGATGAACAGTGTGTTCAGGCCTTATTTGGATTCATTTGTGATTGCGTTCATTGATAACATTCTAGTCTACTCCCGTAGTCAGGAGGAGCATGCTTAGCATTTGAGTATTGTGTTGCAGAGATTGAGGGAGGAGAAGCTATATGCTAAATTCTCCAAGTGTGAGTTTTGGCTCGAGTCCGTAGCATTCCTGGGGCATGTGGTGTCTCGTGATGGTATTCAGGTTGATCCGAAGAAGATAGAGGCGGTGCAGAGTTGGCCTAGACCGTCCTCAGCTACAGAGATCAGGAGTTTTCTTGGCTTGGCGGGATATTATTACCAGTTTGTTCAGGGATTTTCATCCATTGCTTCTTCTTTGACTAGATTGACTCAGAAGGGTGCACCATTCGTGTGGCCGGATGAGTGCGAGAAGAGATTTCAGAAGCTCAAGACAGCTTTGACCACAGCTCCAGTGATATTGATGCCATCAGCTTCAGGTTCATATACTGTTTATTGTGATGCCTCGAGAGTGGGGATAGGTTGTGTGTTGATGTAGGAAGGTAAGGTGATTGCTTATGCTTCTCGGCAGTTGAAGCCACATGAGAAGAACTATCCTGTTCATGATTTGGAGCTAGCCGCCATTGTTCATGCCTTGAAAATTTGGAGGCACTATTTGTACGATGTGTCTTGTGAGGTGTATACCGACCATCGTAGTCTCCAGCACTTGTTCAAACAGAAAGACCTTAATTTGAGACAGCGGAGATGGCTTGAGTTGCTGAAGGATTATGACATTACTATATTATATCATCCGGGGAAGGTCAATGTGGTGGCCGATGCTTTGAGCCGGAAGGCAATCAGTATGGGGAGCTTGGCATATATTCCAGCTAAGGAGAGGCCATTTGCTCATGATGTTCAGGTGCTAGCCAATCGGCTAGTGAGGTTAGATATTTCGGAGCCCAGCCGGGTATTGGCTTGTGTTGTATCTCGGTCATCTCTATATGATCGTATTCGTGAGCACCAGTATGATGATCCACATTTGGCTGTCCTGAGGGACGGAGTTCAGCATGATGATGCTAGAGACGTCACCATTGATAGTGACGGCGTATTGAGGATGCAGGGCCGGATATGTGTGCCCAATGTTGATGGCCTTCGTGAGTTGATTCTGGAGGAGGCCCATAGCTCGCGGTATTCCATCCATCCAGGAGCCGCGAAGATGTATCAAGATTTGAAACAACACTATTGGTGGAGAAAGATGAAAATGGACATTGTCAGACATGTAGCACGGTGCCTCAACTGTCAGCGGGTTAAGTACGAGCACTGGAGGCCCGGTGGTGTATTTCAGCGCATTGTTATTCCTGAGTGGAAATGGGAGAGGATCACTATGGACTTTGTTACTGGACTCCCTCGGACGGCGAGGAAGTTTGATTCTGTATGGGTGATTGTGGATAGACTGACCAAGTCGGCTCACTTCATTCCAGTTAGTACTACCTACTCATCGGAGCGGTTGGCAGTGATCTTTATTCGAGAGATTGTTCGGTTGCATGGAGTTCCAGTGTCTATCATATCCGACAGGGGTACTCAGTTCACTTCTCAGTTTTGGAGAGCATTTCAGCGAGAGATGGGTACGCGGGTTGAGTTGAGTACAACATTTCACCCCCAGACAGACGGGCAGTCTGAGCGCACTATTCAGATTCTGGAGGATATGTTGCGAGCATGTATGATTGACTTTGGTGGTTCGTGGGATGAGTTCCTACCACTTGCTGAGTTTGCCTACAACAACAGTTATCAGTCGAGTATTCAGATGGCCCCGTATGAGGCATTGTATGGCAGACGGTGTAGATCTCCCGTGGGATGGTTTGAGCCTGGTGAGGATAGATTAATAGGAACTGAGTTAGTTCAGAACACTCTAGATAGAGCGAAGTTGATCCAGGAGAGGCTTCGCATAGCACAGTCTTGCCAGAAGAGTTATGCAGACCGTAGAGTTCGAGAGTTGTCTTTCATGGTTGGTGACGGAGTATTGTTAAAGGTTTCACCCATGAAGGGTTTCATGAGGTTCGGGAAGAAAGGGAAGCTGAGTCCCAGGTACATTGGTCCTTTTGAGATACTCAGGAGGGTTGGAGAGGTGGTATATGAGTTGGCCTTGCCACCCAGCTTATCCAGCGTTCATCTAGTATTCCGTCTCATGTATTAGACTTCAGTACCATTCAGCTTGATTGTGATCTATCTTATGATGTGGAGCCTATTTCCATTTTGGGACGTCAGGTGAGAAAATTGAGGTCTAAGGAGATTGCATCAGTTAAGGTTCAGTGGAGAGGTCGACCCGTGGAGGAGGCCACTCGGGAGATCGAGCGGGAGATGCGGAGCAGATATCCTCACTTGTTTGAGACTTCAGGTATGTTTCTTGACCCGCTCGAGGACGAGCGTTTGCTTAAGAGGGGAGAATGTGACGACCCGGCCCGTCGTCACGAGAATTACCACCCCGTTATGTTGTAATTTCATGTTTCATGCTTTTATATCAGTGTTAGAGTCTATCGGGTGATTTAGGAGTGAATTGGATTGAAAATGAGGCATATAGCCTTTTTGAAGGAAACTTGAATAAGGAAAGTCAACCCGGAGTTGACTATTTAGTTAGAGGGCTCAGAATCGGATTCTGATGATTTGGTTAGTTCCGGGAGGTGATTTGTGACTTAGGGGAGCAATCAAAATTGGATTTGGAGGCCCGGTGTAGAAATAGGCTTGAAATGGCTAAGGTTGAATTTTGGTGAAATCCGAACGGTAGGTGAGATTTTGATCCGGGGGTCGGAATGGAATTCCGACAATTTCTGTAGCTTCATTATGTGATTTTGAATATGTCCGTAAAATTTCAGGTCATTCGGACGTCGTTTGGTCGGGTTTTTGATAGAATGTGTAATTCAGAAGTTTTGAAGAAATTTAGGCTTGAATACGTGGGTAATTGGTGATTTTGATGTTTAGGATGGTGTTTTTATGATTGGAACAAGTTCGTATCGTGTTTTGGGGTATGTTGGTGGTTTTCGTTGGGGTCCCAGGGGCCTCGGGGTGAATCCGGACCATTTTCCGGCACTTTGGAACAAGAAAGAGTCTGCTGGAATCTGCAGATCACTGGGCACATTTTAAGCCTTCGCGTTCGCGAGGGCAAGGCCCGCGTTCGCGTAGGCTGGTCATCGTGGTCATCGCGTTCGCGAGAGGGAGTCACGCGTTCACGTAAGAGAAGGAAGGGAAGCATCGCGTTCGCGTGGTCAGGGACGCGTTCACGTAGAGTAAAAATCCGGAGTTGGGGGTTGGCCTTCGCGGACGCGTGACATCGTGTCGCGTTCGCGATGAAGGAAAGGATCAAGGCATTCCGTTCGCGTGAGGTACATCGCCAACGCGTAGGGTTAATGTGCCTGGCAGTGAAATTAAAAACCAGAACTGGCCAGTCACGGGTTTAATACCCAAAACCTCCATTTTTGAGTTCCAAGAGAAGAAATTGACGGGGGATTGCTGGGAAATCATCGGGGTTTCGTTGGAGGTAAGTTTTGTGGCTTAATTACATCATTTTAACATGAAATCCTTGGTTAAATCCCCGTAAATGAAAGATTAAAGGTGGGTTTGAGCCCTAGGCCTAAATTGAAGAAAAACACCGATTTGAGTGGGCAAATGGAGTCCGATTTTGGTAAATTTTTTATGCCTAGACTCGTATCGTGATGAGGATTCCGAATTTATGACTTTTGTAATTTTCCGACAAGCGTACCAAAAGTCAGGTTTTGACAACTTTGGGAATTTTGATGTAAATTGAGTTGTATTGATTGGGTGTCGTCCCATTGGCCTAATTTGTTGTATTTCTACTATATTTGATCAGATTCTACGCGTGCGGAGCTTGATTCTCGTGGCAAGGGCATTGCGGAGTAGTCGTCGCGCCGTATTGAGGTGAGTAATAGATGTGGGTGATGACCAGCGGGTTCGAAACCCGGTATACCACTTTGTGACGCTGTATAGCAGCGAGACACGTACTCTCATGTGAGTGCGGGGTCGATTGTGATTGGGGACTATGGCTTAGTTCGACTTGCTGATACTGTGTTATGATATTAGGCTATTCATGAGCCGTCGAACCTCCTTCTCGGATGGTTGCATATTATACCGTGATATTGGCTACTCTTGAGCCGTTGAACCCCCTTCTTGGGTGGTTGAGTATACTTGTGGGCCGTGAGCCAGTTATTGGATCCCGCGAGGATCGTTATCATTGTCTTGTCATATTGACATGTTAGTTACTACCAGTCCGTAGCTATCTCTGTTATCATGCTATCTCGAATCTCTGGAACTTGATAGTACTGTTTTCAACTGAAAAATGATAAAAGATGTTTTCAAAACTACTTTTGAGCCTGCGAGGCTGTATTTGCATATTAGCTGACTGGTAGTGGATCGGGCTGCGCGCCGCAGCGGTATATATGTTGGATCGGACTGCACGCTGCAGTGATATTGTGCTTGGGCTGTAGGAGCCCCTCCGGAGTCTGAACCCCCACAGTGAGCACGGGTACCCAAATTGGATCGAGCTACGCGCCGTAGCGGTCATATCATGCATTGCATTGCATTTAGCTACATCTGCTAGCTGTTATACTGTTTTGCTGGTACTTGTTGGTACAGGTATAGTTGATATTGATTCTATGACAGGGTATTTGATTACAGCTTTACATAGTGCTTTATTGCGGATTTCTTATCTGCGTTATCTTACCCTTGTTTATTACCACTGAGTCTGGCAGTACTCATTTTACTCCCTGCACCTTGTGTGCAGATCCAGGTACCTCTCAGCAGTAATCCAGTAGCTGTGCGAGGCGACATCTGTGGGATATACGAGGTAGCTGCAGAGTCCGCAGGACCCGATATTCCTTCTTACTGTCTCTTGATTTTGTATTGACTTTTGTTTCCGCACTTGGTATCTTGTAAACCTTTATACACTCATGTTCAGTAGAGGCTCATGACTCTTAACCCTTCGGTCTATGGGAGGTGATGTATTATGGGACTTGGTTCCCCATTTTCGTTATATGTATCGCTGTTATTTCGTGAATTAATATGCTCAAATGGGCTAAAGAGAGCTTCTAGCTCCATGGTTGATATTGATTGGTCAGGCTGGCTTAGCAATGTGATGGGCGCCATCACGACCGGATTTGGGGTCGTGACACGTAGGGGGTAACGTGAGTATACCAACTTAACAAGTCCAAACTTTGGACTGATAGGTAGTGACGAACACAACCTCCCCAAGGGTAACAGAAATAATGTATTGAAACATAGGCATGCTTTCAATTAAATAAATAGCTCGAACAATAAAATTGCGCAAGTAAGGTAAAGGAGTGTAACTCTGCTATATCTACATGTCAATGCACATGCTGTATGTAATGCACCATACTGAGTGCCTCATACGCCCACAACCTTAAATGCTCATCTACTCAGTACTGTATATGGCTCATACGACCAAGGGATTATCCATCCTGGAATATATACATCGCTGATAGCAATCATTCAGTACTGAGAAAGGTCATTTCAGCCTACGGAGAAGATTCTTCTCCAGATAATATCACTAACAAACTCATAACCATTTAGTACTATATATGGCTCACAAGGCCCAGGGAAAATCCATCCCGATATATATATATATATATATATATATATATATATATATATATATATATATATATATATATACGTATACACACACATACAACAGTCATCCAGTACCAAGGAAGACCATTCAAGCCTTTGGAGAAGATCTATATCCAAATATAAATACATCAGACAAGATCCATGTCTAGGAAAGATTCATCCCTCAATATCATCAATTGTGCTCACTAAGGGTGTAAAGACTTTGGAGGGGCTTCTCTCTTTATCCCAAGCGCTATAACAAAGACAACGAAGGAATGTTCAATATCTCGCTGCGGCGTACGGCCCGATCTCATACAATCACTCAATATCGAGCTCTCTGCCTCACTCAGTTATCACTCTCCAGTCTCACATGCACGAGCTCAAAATATCATGATACTAGCCCGAACAATGATATGATAAGTCGAATAATAATAATCGAGATTGAGATATGATATAATATGCATGAATAAGACTAAGTACAAAATCTCAATAAAGCAAACAATATGACAGCAATAAACGACCTCTCAGGTCTCAATAGTATTAGCGTGAAGCCTTACATGATTATTAGCATGATTTGCAGCTCATTAATTTAATCACATAATTACAACATAGATATTCTCAAGAAAGAGTCACTACGCGATGCCATGGAATGATCCAGGCCGCAATTCCCATGGTGTATGCCCACAAGCCCGCTACTAGGCATTTGCGTCACCTAAATAGTAATCATAGAACACATAGTTCAGGGTTTCTAACCCTTATAACCATGTTTGGAAGCATTACTTACCTTAAACTCTTGCTTGCGACGCCCTTGCCCCTTGATTCGGCCTCTAACTACCCCGAATCAAATAAAAACCAGTTTATAACCATCAATATACTGTAGAGGAGTGAAACGCATACAAAAATTATCAATTTAACTCGAAAATTCAAAAATTGACCAAACCCACCACCTAGGTCCATGTCCTGGATTCTGATAAAAATTATAAATTAGAATCCTTACACTCTCACGAGTTCATACATACTAAATACACAAAATCCGACCACAAAAGTCCCCTCAAATCCCTAAATCAAAGTATCAATTTTTAAGCCCTAAATCCCCAATTTTAACCACTAAATTCCACAAATTTCAAGCTTAAATAGTAAAATATTACCATAGAAATAAGTGTTGGTTCCAAAAATCTTACCTCCACGAAAACCCCTTGAAATTGCTCTTCAATTTGCTCCCACAAGCTCCAACCCGTATGAGAAAGTGATGAAATAACACAAACATTCGTGAAGGCCTTTATTTATATGCTCTGCCTTAGCGATACCGCACTTGCGGACCAGCACCTGCGGTCCCAGGTGCACACCTGCAGAATTTACTTATCCTCCCAAAATCCCACCTGCGCTCAAACACCCGCACCTGCGCCATCACAAGTGCGCCCAACTCTCCGCATCTACGGCTCCTGTCCTTCACAGCCTAAGCTGTATCTGCGACCCCTTTTACACTTTTGCGGTCCAGCACCTACGGTCCCCAATCCGCAGGTGCAGTTATGACATGAACTCACTAGCTGAAACTGCTCAAACTCAACTCCAATTTTCTGACAACCTTTCGAAATCATCCTGAGGCCCTTAAGACCTCAACCAAAAGTGAAAACAATTCACATACCACTATTCAAACTTGTACAAACCGTATGAACACTCAAAACAACGCCAAAACACCAAGTCGCCCTCGGATTCAAGCCTAAGGATTCTAAAACTTCCAAATTCTGCTTTTGATAAAAAGTCTATGTCACGACCCCAAATCCGGTCGTGATGGCGCCCAGCACACTGCTAGGCCAGCCCGACCAATCAACAGTAACCACGGAGCCACAAGCTCACTTTATCCAATTTAAACACAACAGTGATAGACATATTTAAAACAGGGAACCAAGTCCCAACATGTGCAAACTCCCATAGACCGAAGGGTCAAGAGTCATGAGCCTCTACAGAGTATACAAAGTGTAAATAGTGAATATAACTGTGCACAAGTGTGGGAGGATCAGAACAAAATATAGACAAACCGGAGAATCAGGTCCTGCGAACGCTGGCAGCTACCTCGACTGTCCAAAAGCACTCCCGAGCCGCAATGGAATCAGCTCTGCTGTAATGTACCTGGATCTGCACACAAGGTGCAGGAGTCGGGTGTGAGTACTTCCAACTCAGCGGTAATAAAAGTAAATAATGCTGAAGGGAAGAAAACCACGCAAGGCACTATCTCTTGCTACACAATACAGAACTATCATTAAACTTCAAAACACTATCATTTTATTCCTTTTCAGCATATGTGAGTAGATTATTAGAAATCCAAAGTTTTAGCTACTTTCTTTCATTATAACATACCAATACCTGGGAAAATCTCAAGCAGTGCAAGTCAGCACTCAAATCAGCCTCTCGGGCTCAGCACTCCTTAACAATTTATACCAGGAGATCTGGTCAATAAAGAAACAAATGCATATGTGCCAGTAAAGTATGAGTGCTAAAAGTTATGCCATGTAGTACACGTAAACCAATGTATGTATGCCATGCAATGCATATGACCGCTACGGCGTGTAGCCCGATCCTTTTGGGTACCCGTGCTCACTGTGGGGGTTCAGACTCCGGAAGGGCTCCTACAGCCCAAGCACAATATTAATATCACACCTACTGCGGCGCGCAGCCCGATCCTTATACCACTGCGGCGTGCAGTCCGATCCATGCATGTGTATGCATATGCTCACATAAAATATCATATCCTAACATATGCCCCTCGGCCCCAATCAGTCTAACAAATAATCAAGAAAGCCCTACGGGCAACAATATCACATTAGCTCACAACTAAAATATTATTAAGACCTTATTCAAGTTTTTCATAACCTTATAAGAATGCTGAATAGCAAAAATCCCATTTTAAACCTTAAATTATAATAAAATATGCACAGTGTTATCAAAACAGTGAGGACTCAAATAATTGGCACGAAGCCCAAACATGATAATTAGTCTAATTCACTTCAACAATTAGGTATTATTATTTATTACGCGGGACGGACCAAGTCACAATCCCCAATGGTGCTCTACCCCACGCCCGTCATCCGGCGTGCAAGTCACCTCAACACAACACTAAGATGTGCAAGTCCGGGGTTTACTAACCCTCAGGAAATCATTTACAAGAATTACCCACCTCGAACCGACGAAAACTCATGCCCGCGACGCCTTAGCTCCTCGAACCGGCATCCACGCACATCCAAACTAGCCAAAATCAGTACAAATATATCAAAATAGGCTAATGGAACATAACCCAATCGAAAGAACTCGAAAAATATCAAAAATCACGAAATTTGCAAAACCCGAGCCCCGGGCCCACATCTCGAAAAATTTCGAAACTCATATTTCCAGAACCCTCGTCTCGCCACGAGTCCACACATATACAATTTACCAAAATCGGAGTTCGATTGCCCTTTCAAAACCCAAATTTTCGTTTTCAATATCTAGGCAACAATCCTTCACAATTTCTACCCAAATTCATGAAGATTGATGTTAATTCTACCATAAAATGATGTTTTTGAGTCAAGAAACTTACCTCCGGTGAATACCCGATGATTTCCCGGCGTTTTCCCGTGATTTCTTCTCTCTAGGGCTCAATAATGGTGTTTTGGGGTGTTAAACCCACGACTGGTTCTGTTCTGGTTTTAATTTCACTGCCTGACCATTCCTTCTATGCGATCGCAACCCTGTGCGATCGCATAGAGTTAAATTTTCCTGCCAATTTCCCCTTCTATGCGATCGCAATGCACCTCCGCGATCGCATAGCACAACCTTCCAGGCCTTATCTTTTCTTCTCTGCGATCGCAGCACTGGCTATGCGATCGCAATGCACAGTCTGATAAGCCTATGCGATCGCACCCCTTGCTATGCGATCGCATAGCACATTTTTCTCATCCCTCCAGGCTCTTCTATGCGATCGCAATGACTCTATGCGATCGCATAGAGCAATCACTGTCTGCAATTTTCTGCAGCAACTTCATGATCAAAACTTGCCCGTTAGGCATCCGAAATGATCCCGAGACCCCCGGGACCTCAACCAAAGCCACCAATACATCACATTTCCTCATTCAAACTTGCTCGTAACATAAAAACACCATCGTAAACATCAAAATCACCCATTACACACGGATTCAAGCCTAAGTTTCTTCAAAACTTTAAAAACTAACATTCAATCCAAAACCCGATCAAACGACGTCCGAATGACCTGAAAATTTGCAGGCATATCCAAAATCACCTAACGGAGCTACTGCAACTGTCGAATTCCATTCCGACTCCCGGATCAAAATCTCACCTACCGTTCGGATTTCGCCAAAATTCAACCTTAGCCAATTCAAGCCTAAAACTACACCGGACCTCCAAATTCAATTTCGATTGCTCTCCTAAGTCATAAATGATCCCCCGAAACTAGTCAAATCATCAAAATCTGATTCCGAGCACTCTAACTCAATAGTCAACTCTAGGTTGACTTTCCATATTCAAACTTCCTTCAAATATGCTATTTGCTTCATTTTGAATTCAATTCATTCCTAACTCATTCGATAGGTTCTAACACTGATATAAAAGCATAAGATATGTAAATGCAACATAACGAGGTGGTAATTCCCGTAACGACGGGCCGGGTCATTACATTCTCCCCAACTTAAACAAACGCTCGTCCTCGAGCGGACTCAGAGTTGTACTAGAAGCCACCCAATAGCCGAATGACCTTACCAAGCATATATCCGGGTGATCATACGTCACCCTATCTCACATAAGTCCGAAAACACCACATAGTCAAAATTTCACGGACCATCTGAACCATAAATCACATTGTACTTTCTGAAATCATATGCCAAATGCTAATCCCATGCCTATACTCAGGATACACACGATCCAACTGTAATAGTCCATACTCGCCACCTCGGTGAGATAATATGATGTGTCAAACAACCCAATCACTCGGAACAATATCCCTAATCACAACAATTTCCCACGATAACCAAATACCAACTGAAAAACCTTTTTCATTAGATAGAGTCTTATTCCAACACCTTCATATCCTGCCAACGGCAACCGCACACGCGATATATCGAACCTATCTCTCAGGTAAACCATTCATGAATCCATTTCCCTTTTAATTGATACTACAACAAAATTCGGAGCCAAATCTCGGTATTGCCTTTCTAACTAGCTCAAATCACATATACTCACACTCATTATTGGCTTCGACGATCATTTCGATTATAACACACCGCACTGGTGATATGACACCTCAACACCGGCCTAAGCCACGACGAGCACAACATAGGCTCCAATAGAAACGTATGCACACACTCGAATCATGACAACTCAATTCATGACAACTGTCTCCAGCAAAAGAGCTGCAATTCAATTCCTCTGTGTCATCATAACATAGAACTGAGATCGCGTCTCGCATTATAGAAATAGAGTACCTGAATTCTCCTCGAGAGGTCATAACATCACGTGGCCTTGCCACGATTCGTGATTCTATCCCAACGTTATTACTCATGAAACACCTCAAGCCACTAAGCTTAAAACGGTTAGCCACGCACATATCTAGGTCTTTAACCCAAGAAATCGACCTCACCCGTGGTGATACGATAGATATACGCTATCAAATCCCGAAAAGACACAACCGATGTGCTATTCCCCGAGCGAAACCAATACGGACTATTCCTCGGAAGCTAGGAACTATTGTATACAAGGTAAGATATAGGAAACTATATTTTCACAATATTCTGTTGCAGTGTGTAACCCGCTCCAATGACATACCCGTGGCGGCGTGCCACCCGATCTAGATACCATACCTGTGGCGGCGTGCCATCCGATCCAAGTAACCCTCGCCAAATAAATACGCGTCGAGTCAAGTTGCTCATCATAATAAACATATATAGCCTCAAGTTTGGCCATAAGAAACGCATTCGACAAAGTTCCTCAATACCAGAACTAATCAATGGTAAATACTTCTATACTAACATCCGCCACTAAGATCCAACTGACAAAGCTATGCCTACCAACCGTCCGCTGGTCCTGGGTACAACTACTCTGTTGGAGCATACTCTGATGCTCTCTGCTACGCAATTTGTGCCATTTTCCGACATAGTCCATAGCTCATTTGTCTAGATGGCCTGTCTTATGTCAACCAGTCTGAAATAAGATATCATAACCCAAATTCATCATATCAAGCTAAGACAGAGCCACTACGGCTTCCGATTTCCAATAACCACAAAACGATGCCAATACACGCGATATACAACCACTATATAGGCGGATTACGAGAACTTCTAGTCTCCAACACATACGTAACACATGAATCGCTATACCTGGTTCCACACTCCACCGTACGAATACATAACGCACATCAAGCGTCCATTCATACCACGACAGAGCCATTCAGAAATTTCACTATGCCATCAACGACTCAATTATTTTAGTCGATCCAACAAGAGAATACCACCATACCACCGGATATTATCAGTTTACATTACCTTGTCCCTTTGCACCATATACCCTGCCAAATTTCTAGAATAGCAGATCGATTTTTAATTCACCTGCAGCTGTCCGCGCTGCTCAATAATTTTATTGACTTCCCATATATTATGAACCGATCTCAAAACCTAGAATATACCATTATCAACTTTCCATAACACATCGTGTATACCATATCACACTAAGACAACATGGAAATTCATATCCCTTTCCTCCGCCTTAACATCGGCGCACTCAACTAGTCAAGGACTTTCGTGATCCCATATAGAAGAAAACTCATTACACATTCCATGCTTCGCATACCGACAGGAGTATACTCATTTTCAAACCATGATAAAACATATCACAAACTATTTCTTCCCATTCGTTGCGTAAGTTTAACTACCAGGACTGAGTCCTTATACCCGTATTATACCCATATCGGATTACACGACTGCCAGCACTCAAAAGCTTTGCTGCACAATATCTGCAAGACTCATCACTTCAACCACATACCAGTAATCAATCGTATTCCTTTTTATACCATTCTGGTTTATTCACAAGTTGTTCCATTTACCCAGTTTCCTTTCTGATTCATCTTTAATTTAATATTAGTCTTTACTGTAGTACGACAATTCCTCAACCCTTTTTACCTCACAAGACTCGTACACAAGACCACACGGTCTAAGACCCATAGGCCACTGAATACTCTCTCAGTGTTCCCAGAAGTACCACATTCCACCACACTTTATTTGAAGAACTTCCTGCGATTCCTTTAAATTTGTTATCATTACTTCCCAATACGGATACATAAAATTCCATAATTCGCATGATATAACACAAGCCTTGATCTTTTCTAACGAAACCACCGCCTTTTACCACATACACAATTCCTAGGGCACCTGACTATTACAAGCAAAATCTTGAACACTGCAAACCATTCTTGGCCGTCATTCACCCTTATTCAATTATAATTCAGCTGTCTTATTGAACAGAACCACTCGTGTCTTGTTAGAACTCTGACACCATAGAACATGATTACTTATAGATACAATCAGCTATCTTTCTTTTCTATACACCGAACATTCTTTACCAACATAAGTTCACAACATCCTAGTATTTCTTCACATCTACGAAGCACTATAACTTTTATTAGAATTTTCCCAACATACTTAGAGACAGAGCCAACACAACACACAACAGTGCAATCAATTAACCAACAACAACCTCCCCAACTTGGCACGGAGCCATACATCAAGGCACTTCTAGCTACTCATAGCATTCCTACTCAAATGATGCCACAAAGTTCTAGTTAGATTAAACTCAAGTCATTTTCAAGCTTCAGCGGAGATTCGAATCATCAGAAATATTAACTTTTTTGCAATTCTTGCATTCATTCACACACAACAGTTACGCCCCCCTCTTTAGGTGACAAAAATCTTTTCTCAGTCCCGAATTTTCCAAAACTTTCGGCAGAGTTTCCTTTGTAAATTGGCCTATCCACCTGCCAGAGAATCACCAAATCATTTTAACAATACTTCCACAACTCAACAAGATATCACAATGTATTTTAACAACATTAAGTCTCAATACTATACGAATCATATTATCATATTTGGTACACGAACATGCGTTGTACCTGCTCGAATCATAACACATATCAACTACCTTTCAATTACACAGGAGAACCAATCCACCTATCTCGCCTCAATTTAGCATTTCAGCACAATACCTTCCACCAGGATACACATAGCATAATCATTTTAGTCTTCCTGAGTTTGAACTCACGCCATAAGTCAATTATATTACTGAGCGCTCGATGCGTACACAGACGTGCAGAAGGAATTTCAAAAGCATATCTCAAGCCGAATCAAGTACGCACGATAAGAATTCCAAGAAATGTGAAGTGTTTCCTAAAGGTTCGCAGCCTCCCGAGGATAAGTACAGGCGTCCCCGTACCGATCCACAAGCCTCTACTAACCGGCTCAAGACTCATGAGGCCTAGTAAACCTAGGCTCTGATACCAACTTGTCACGACCCCAAATTCGGTCGTGATGGCGCCCAGCATACTGCTAGGCCAGCCCGACAAATCAACAATAACCACGGAGCCACAAGCTCACTTTATCCAATTTAAGCACAACAGTGATAGACATATTTAAAACAGGTAACCAAGTCCCAACATGTGCCAACTCCCATAGACCGAAGGGTCAAGAGTCATGAGCCTCTACAGAGTATACAAAGTGTAAATAGTGAATATAACCGTGCACAAGTGTGGGATGATCAGAACAAAATATAGACAAACTGGAGAATCAGGTCCTGCGAACGCTGGCAGCTACCTCGACTGTCCAAAAGCACTCCCAAGCCGCAATGGAATCAGCTCTGCCGTAATGTACCTGGATCTGCACTCAAGGTGCAGGGAGTCGGGTGTGAGTACTTCCAACACAGCGGTAATAAAAGTAAATAATGCTGAAGGGAAGAAAACCACACAATGCACTATCTCTTGCTACACAATACAGAACTATCATTAAACTTCAAAACACTATCATTTTATTCCTTTTCAGCATATGTGAGTAGATTATTAGAAATCCAAAGTTTTAGCTACTTTCATTCATTATAACATACCAATACCTGGGAAAATCTCAAGCAGTGAAAGTCAGCACTCAAATCAGCCTCTCGGGCTCAGCACTCCTTAACAATTTATACCAGGAGATCTGGTCAATAAAGCAACAAATGCACATGTGCCAGTAAAGTATGAGTGCTAAAAGTTATGCCATGTAGTACACGTAAACCAATGTATGTATGCCATGCAATGCATATGACCGCTACGGCGTGTAGCCCGACCCTTTTGGGTACCCGTGCTCACTGTGGGGGTTCAGACTCTGGAAGGGCTCCTACAGCCCAAGCACAATATTAATATAACACCTACTGCGGCGCGCAGCCCGATCCTTATACCGCTGCGGCGTGCAGTCCGATCCATGCATGTGTATGCATATGCTCACATAAAATGTCATGTCCTAACATATGCCCCTCGGCCCCAATCAGTCTAACAAATAATCAAGAAAGCCCTACGGGCAACAATATCACATTAGCTCACAGCTAAAATATTATTAAGACCTTATTCAAGTTTTTCATAACCTTATAAGAATGTTGAATAGCAAAAATCCCATTTTAAACCTTAAATTATAATAAAATATGCACAGTGTTATCAAAACAGCGAGGACTCAAATAATTGGCACGAAGCCCAAACATGATAATTAGTCTAATTCACTTCAACAATTAGGTATTATTATTTATTACGCGGGACGGACCAAGTCACAATCCCCAATGGTGCTCTACACCACGCTCGTCATCCGGCGTGCAAGTCACCTCAACACAACACTAAGATGTGCAAGTCCGGGGTTTACTAACCCTCAGGACATCATTTACAAGAATTACCCACCTCGAACCGACGAAAACTCATGCCCGCGACGCCTTAGCTCCTCGAACCGGCATCCACGCACATCCAAACTAGCCAAAATCAGTAAAAATATTTCAAAATAGTCTAATGGAACATAACCCAATCGAAAGAACTCGAAAAAAATCAAAAATCACGAAATTTGCAAAACCCGAGCCTCGGGCCCACATCTCGAAAAATTTCGAAACTCATATTTCCAGAACCCTCGTCTCGCCACGAGTCCACACATATAAAATTTACCAAAATCGGAGTTCGATTCGCCTTTCAAAACCCAAATTTTCGTTTTCAATATCTAGGCCACAATTCACAATTTCTACCCAAATTCATGAAGATTGATGTTAATTCTACCATAAAATGATGTTTTTGAGTCAAGAAACTTACCTCCGGTGAATACCCGATGATTTCCCGGCGTTTTCCCGTGATTTCTTCTCTCTAGGGCTCAATAATGGTGTTTTGGGTATATGAACCCGCGACTGGTTCTGTTCTGGTTTTAATTTCACTGCCAGACCATTCCTTCTATGCGATCGCAATGGCCCTATGCGATCGCATAGAGTTAAATTCCCCTTCTATGCGATCACAATGCACCTCCGCGATCGCATAGCACAACCTTCCAGGCCTTATCTTTTCTTCTCTGCGATCGCAGCACTGGTTATGCGATCGCAATGCACAGTTTGATAAGCCTATGCGATCGCACCCCTTGCTATGCGATCGCATAGCACATTTTTCTCATCCCTCCAGGCTCTTCTATGCGATCGCATAGAGCAATCACTGTCTGCAATTTTTTGCAGCAACTTCATGATCAAAACTTGCCTGTTAGGCATCCGAAATGATCCGGAGACCCCCGGGACCTCAACCAAAGCCACCAATACATCACATTTCCTCATTCAAACTTGCTCGTAACATAAAAACACCATCGTAAACATCAAAATCACCCATTACACATGGATTCAAGCCTAAGTTTCTTCAAAACTTTCAAAACTAACATTCAATCCAAAACCCAATCAAACGACGTCCGAATGTCCTGAAAATTTGCAGGCATATCCAAAATCACCTAACGGAGCTACTGCAACTGTCGGAATTCCATTCCGACTCCCGGATCAAAATCTCACCTACCGTTCGGATTTCGCCAAAATTCAACCTTAGCCAATTCAAGCCTAAAACTACACCGGACCTCCAAATTCAATTCCGATTGCTCTCCTAAGTCATAAATGATCCCCCGAAACTAGTCAAATCATCAGAAATCTGATTCCGAGCACTCTATCTCAATAGTCAACTCTAGGTTGACTTTCCATATTCAAACTTCCTTCAAATATGCTATTTGCTTCATTTTGAATTCAATTCATTCCTAACTCATTCGATAGGTTCTAACACTGATATAAAAGCATAAGATATGTAAATGCAACATAATGGGGTGGTAATTCCCGTAACGACGGGCCGGGTCATTACAGTCTATCAAACCTCATCCGAATGACCTGAAATTTTGCACACAAATCACAAAATGACACATCGGACCTGGTACAACTTCCATAATTTTATTCCGACCCCAATATCAAATTTTCACTTCCAACTGGAAAGCGGCAAAATTCCAATTTCACCAATTCAAGCATAAATCTACCACATACCTCCAAATTATATTTTGAACACGCTCCTAAGTCTCAAATCACCTAACAAAGCTATCTGAATCATAAAAACCCAAATTCCGCGAGATCGTTTACTCACAACTCAACTTTCAGTTGACTTTTTCCAACTAAATGGCCCACTTAAGAGACTAAGTGTCCCATTCCTCCATAATAAAACCACTCTGAACTTGAACCAATCAACCCGATACCATATAATACAACTGAACAAGATATAAAGAAGCAGAAATAAAAAATAATAGGCATGAAATTCATCATAAAACGACCGGCTAGGTCGTTACTGTAAAACAAGTGATTTAGTTTGAGGCAAAACGTAGAACTTTAATAGGACTTGACATGCTGTGAATTTCTCTTGAAAGAAAGAATGTATTTTGAGAAGTTGCTTTAGATTTGGCATGGTATTGATAACAATAGTTAGGAAGATACAGACATAATATGTGTGTGTGAAAAAATTAGGATAATTTGACAAAGGACTTCAATTATATTGCATGTGGGCAGCTGCTTGTCGTACCTGAACAGATGGTAATATGGTATTGTGATTCCTCAATTTAAACTCTAACAACTTTAAGGAAATAGCAAAGTACAATACCATTATTATTGTTTGGTCCTCATGTGCGCTACATGAATTTTTGTAAAAGGCACGAAACACATAAATGGTATCAATTTGTTCATACTTTTTGAAAACTTGTAATACTTGCCAGCTGCTAGCTCACTCTGTCAGTAAGGAATAACATCCTAGAGGAAAAGCTTCCTGGTTCCTTGTTTTATTTATACTCTCTTTATATCTCACAACCTCGGTCAAAAACTTAATTCAGCCATATGAAAAACATTAGCATCTCAATTTTCAAGTACAATAAACATCTTGTCACGTATTTGTTTCTCAAGATGCCAGTAAATATTAGTGCATGTTATTAAAATCCATGCTTATCATCCTTTGGGCACGTTTGGTGTGAAAGACAAGTTATGCTGGGTTTATATTAGTTACACTGAAATTAGCTATCTTGATATTATTTCTTATTTATTGTTTGTTATATAATTAATCATGAGATTGTCAATTTTACTGTTTTATCCTGAGATTATTGTTTAATCAAAATATAGAATTTCGATTAAAACTAGAAAATAAGAGAAAAATCGGGTTACTGATAATTAAGAGATCAAAGAATGTAATAGGCTTTCAATAATTAGAAAAAACAATAAAGAAAAATTGTATTTCAGTATGCTTTCAATAGTTGATCGTGTCTACAAATGGTCTAATTTCCTCCTTTTATAGCCTACCATAGGTAAAAGAATGAAACATATGCTTTAATGACATAATTATGAGTAATAAATGACATTGAATATGTCTTTACACAATCATTCTTATTAAACGCAAATTCTTCAACGTATCAGGTATTTAATGTTTGAATTTGGACTTCTTCCTGTCTTCAGATCCATGTTTTAAATACTTTTTGATCTGTTGCCCTTGAATGTCTTGAATTGATACGAAACTCGTACCTACTTGCTTTTCCCTTTATCCGTGTCTCCTATCATTGACTTCGTAACTTTTTTGAATATTCAAGAGTCCACAGTCTTAAACGCCTTATTTAGATACGTGATACGTATCTAAACTATTTCTCGCGCCCTCTTTGAACTCATCTTTTCGATTAAATATTATCTTGTTGACCTTTTGACCAATCCACGTGTCATGCCATATCACTCTTAGTAAATATTCATTTTTTGCCAATACAGATAGTCCCCCCACTTCCTATTTATTTATCATTTAAATATTTGGAAAGTGGATTCTCATTAAAAGGGGAATTTTTATCACAATAAATACTATGTCAGTGTTGACGTCTCAATTGTCCCTTCCATTTAATGTACCACATACGTGTCACTTCTTCACTAGCTCTGCGGTTCTGCAGCCTTTTTCTTCACTATTCACGAAGTGATGGTTACCTTTATTATAGGCATTTCATCATTATTCATCTTAGTTCGCCAGTTGCTTTCCATATACTCTTTCGATTCCTTCTTCCTTGGTTATCTTCTTCATCAAGTGACTTCTCACTTCCTCCTTCTATTTTTCTACTATAAAAATTTGTTCAACGATGACATCTTCACATCCTATCCCAAAAAGACTTCCCATACTTGATAGTTTTCCCAATGCTCCCGCAAGACATAGAAAAGGTAGAGGAGGTGCCCCTCGTGGTGCAGGGTCGACGCGTGGTGGTACATATGGTTCTACCATCCCTTCTATTTCTGGCATCTCCTCTAGAGGGGCTTTGTCCAACAAATCCTCTTCTAAAGGAAAAGAACCTTCTGAACCTTTTCAAGAACCAACGGTAGAAGAAATCGTACCGTCGAATCTATCTTTTGAGCATGACAAAGAATCTCTTTGTGAGCAAATGCTTAAATTAGAAAAAGTTGATAAATACCCTTCTTTAATTACTGAACCACTGATCCCAATCGTTCGAAAAGATTGTCGATGGAACGATAGTACTCCCATAGTTATACTCAACCCTAACCAGAGAATATCTTCTTATAGAGCCAGTTTTTCATGCGTTTACACTTATCCTTTCACTCTAGGATTTATCCCTGCCATTGATCTAGTCATTCTTGAATTTTGCCATTTCCTCAAAATATGTTTAGCTCAAGTTGGTCCCCTAATATGGAGAGTTGTGGCATGCTTCAGGTTTATGTCGGTCAGAACAGATGTGGATTTTACTTTTCCTCATCTGATTCACCTTTACCATCCCAAACTCTTTCGAAATGGAGTTTTTACATTGTCTGCAAGAGGTAAGAGGGTTTTGATAATTTCTGAGGATATTAGCGACCATGGTTGGTACACATGATTTGTAAGTGTTCCCATAATTGATTTGGTGGGTGGATCAAACATTCCTTTTCCTGAAAAAGGGAACATGACACGTAAGTATTTCACTTCTTACCGTGTCTATTTTTGCTATTTTGATCCCTTTTTTAAAAAAAGCATTTTGTTCTGCTTTTTTATAGCTACCATGGGAGATGTGGAACTCGTCCCTAGCTTTCGTGCTTGGGTAGATGTTATCTTGAAGGCCGTGCCTATGGAGGCGCGTACTTGGAAATCAATTCCAACCAAACATGGCTCGAGATTTAAAACTCATGGTATACATTTAGTATTACTTTTGCGTATAGTAAACTTTCTTTTTTATATCCAATCTTATATCCTTCTTATTATCAGGATATGCCAATCGAGGGATGTCAGCTGAAGTAGCTACTGCCATTAGAGCTTCTTCCAGTACGCCCTTAGCTTCGGAGAGGACACATGACGTACTAGCAAAGAGGAAATCAATTGAAGAAGATTCTGATGTCGATGAAGATGAAGATACCTCTTTGACAGCTCGTCCTATGACTAGGAGGTGTGTGGTAGTTTCTGAGGATGATATTGAAGCTTCTCCTGCTCATACCTCCGAGCCCGTTACTATTATATCTGATGAAGAAACTGCTCCAAATAACACTCATGAATCTACTCAACGCCTCTTCATTGAAGGTTTTGAGAGTGGCGAATTTGGACCAGTTTTGGAGGAAACGCCTCTTTCAACTTTTGTGTCTGTCCCTCCTGTTTCTCCTATCACTTCAAATATTACACCTGCTACCTTGTCCATTCCTACATCTTTACCAACTTCTGCCCCCGTACCTATTCCAACCTTTTCAAACTCTACTGTTTTCACCTCCTGTACCGTACCTCATTCTACAGTTCCCTTTTCTTCTATTAGCCATGTAGAAGAATGTTCCAACAATAGAAACATGGCTATGAGGAACGTGACACTTGAGGTTCCTTCTAATAGCAGTCTTTTGAGGAAATTATGTGGGGCAAATGTTTTGCTCAAACTCTTAATTGGGGAAATAGAGAAAAGAGAAATGGACAGTCATAGTTGTTTGACTTTAATGAACGACATAGTTCATAGTACTTTGAAGGTATTTTCCTTTCCACCCCTTTTTAGAAGGAAATTCTTCATTTAATTTTTACTTATATACCTTTTTACAGGCCAATCTTATAGGCACAGAACTCATGGGAAGAGTTTCCCTTTTAGAGAAGAAAGCTTGTGAAGCTGACCGTGCTGTTCTTGAGGCTGAAAAGAAAGCTAGGGAAGCTGATCTTAAAACAACCAGTTGGCAAGAGCAACTAAAAAGTGCTCAAAAAAAGATAAAGGATTTGTAAGAGAAAAATCACAATTTGGAGCAACAAAAACAAGCTTTAACTTCTGAATTAGACAGAGTCAAGTCTTCTTTTTGCAAGGTGGAGAAGGAAAAAGAGTGCCGGGAATGTTCTTTTTCCGAGAAACTATCTAAGTCAAGTGAAGAGATTAGAGAACTTAAAGTTTTGTTGAGCAAGAAAGAAGAATACGCGGGAGGGCTAGTACAAAACTTATCTCAAGCTCAAGCTGATCTACAAGCTTTCTCTGATAAGGCACGTGCCTTAGAAGTCTCCCGTGCCTCTCTTGAAGCTACCATTAATGCCGCTTTAAATATCAAACATTGAAAAATAATGTTACCTCGTGGCAAAGGGATTATGCTCTTCTTGAGGAGATTTTGATTCGGAGGTGAGCTGGGCTTTCTTAAACTCCTGCCGTGATGCTTTAATGGAGGCTAGCCAAGAGGATTTTGATTTGCAATCAGAATTAGCCAAGGTCTTAAAGACCATTGAAATGACTCAACAACCACTTGACTTTCCTTCTCCCACAGATGATACCACCGTGGCAGATGAACCCTCCAATGATGGAGCTGTTTCTACTGAAGTTGACAATATTGAAATCCCAAACCCTGAGGATTAGCCCGCAGAAGTTTAAGCTCCCAAGACTATTGCTTCTCTTAACAATCCCAACATCCCAACTGTTGCTAATTTCCTAGAAGTTGATTCTGTGCCTATAATTGCTTCTGACGAGAAAGTTAACACAACAACTTCAGAAAAATCAACTCCTTCAGGAGCAATTTGAAAATATTAGTTTTTCCCTTGAATTTTGAGGAATTTTATGGAATTAGTCCCAGTTTACATTAATGTGGGGTTTGTAAAGATTTTCTATTTTGTAAAGACTTTATATTGAATCTTTTTTAAGTCAAGAATTTTTATAAGTACTCCTCTGAATTTTATTCTTGCCTATTTTCTTATTTAGGACTTATAGAATAATTTAGCATTTTTATTTTTTGAAAATGCTTTATGATCCATCTCATGGAATATCAACACGAGGTTTACAAAAAAGAGGGCCCTTTTTATATATCGACACTTAATGAAGAGGACGTCTCAACTTCATAACGGTGTTACAATACGATGAAAGAAATAGGAAACACATGTTTTTTGTATGAAATAATTTTGACAAGTTTTTATTCATGAACATGAGCAAATTTTCGAATGATACATGCGTTGTAGTATGTCTATAACTTCCTCGCAACTATTTTTCGTGTAACAGATTTCTTAATATACAATATACAAGGTTTTCTTTTATTGTAACCTATTTTAGCACATAACCATAGCCCTATCTTTATATACTTAGAAAGGGTTTGGAAAGTGTTTACAGCATTGAAAAATATTTTATTTAAAGTAACATTGAAGAATGTTATATACGTCGCTATTCACAACTGAATCTTGATACGTGTCAATTTGTAGCTGAATTTGGTCAACTTTTTCTTGAACACCAGTATCTCTTTTCCTCTACGAACCCGCATCTATTTTTTTGCACGAAGCTATGTATACCTGTATAATCCCCCAAGTGTTTGAGCGTTGAAGAATGAAGCCTTGAACACTTGTTTAGTACTCACATGTTGGTCCTTTTCCTGAAATAGAAAATATGCGGGACTTCGGAGGTACAATTTTAGATGAAGACTGCCTACCCGTATGTATTTCCATCAGATTGATATAACCCTAGGCTTAGAATTTAAGAATATTCTATTTTGCCATGCAGGTTGTGGCTCATCATTTGGCACGGGTTAGGGTTTTTGCCTAGCATATAAAATTGTTAGTAAAACCTTAACAAATTAAAAGAAAAAGAATTTAGCATGAAGATACCTGACCATGTCCACTTCCTTAAAAGCAATATCTTTTTGAGCACAAAGTCCTCAATTTTGAAGAACCTAGGATTTTCTTTCTTTTGATCTTTCCTGGCCATTATAGTCCCCAATATTTGATTATATGACAAGCTTGAGAGTTGTACTTTGCCATAATCTGGTTTATACCAAGTTCCTGTTCAAAATTTTTAAACTTGCAACTATAGCCTCATACTCTACTTCATTGTTAGTCGAAAGAAAAATGACATTTCATGATGGGTCTAAAAGTCCTAAAAGAGGTATGTGAAATATCTCTAAACTTGCGCCTTTTTTTATGAATCATCACCAAGTAAGATTCATGTTGATGGGTTTAGACCATTTATGACTTTTTTACCCTTTTTCTAAATGTGATATTTTGACGAAACCAGTTATGAAATCAATTAACTCTCACGATTTTATTATAATATTAGGGTTTAGAAATAGAGTCTCAATTTCCTAAATGCCATGATTTAAAAATAATTTTTATGGTTGTGGGTATCATGTTCCAGCATTTAACAGAATACCTACTTATGTCACAGATAGGAGATTGTTTACCCGAATTTAGAGAGTGTGTACCGTAACTTCCGATAATAATAAATGGATAGTTTTTCTCGTACATTTGGTCCTTCCATGTTGACCTAATTTTTGAATAGCTTTTGGGATTTCTTCTTGCTTTACATAATCTGCCTTGCTTCCTTTTTATGGTCACGCAAGATGGACCTTTATTTGTGAATTTCCACATCCGATGGTGTCCCTATTACTTCAATATGGGACCAAGCAAAACGATCTACATTAGTTTTAATAATTTAATTAAGTTACCTCTCGTGTCTGAACTCAAGTTGGCTCCTACATTAATTTTTCGTTCAGGCCACTGTTCAAATAGTATCACACGCTCAAACTCGTTAGTTGATATTTCGATACCTTCTCCCTCTTCAGGTTTTTGAATTATATCAGATTTTGAGTTAAAACCTGACAAATCTTGATTACCCGGATGTTGATCCGAATTTCCTTCGATGTTGTATACGTTACCTGTATCTGATACAGCATTAACACTACTAGATATATGTTGTTCCCCATGAATTTGGCGGATTCCCCATGGCGATGCAAATTTCTTGACTTGATGAACGGTTGATGGGACATCGCCCATATCATGAATCCACGGTCTTCCCATGATTATATTATATGCCATTTCCACATCTACTACCTGAAATTTGGTATCTTTCTCAATACCTTCTACAAAAGTTGTTAGGTTTACCTCTCCTTTAGTTACTATGCTGGAGTTATTGAATCTTGATAAAGTATGCGCATTTGGAATCATCTTATCCTCCATTTGCATCTCCCGCAACACCCTTAGTAGGATGATATTTGCTGAACTTCCTGGATCAATCAAAACTCTTTTTATTTTAATATCATGTACGTGTAAAGATATTACCAGCGCATCTTTATGGGGGGTGATCACTCCTTCCATGTATGCGTCGTCAAAAGCGATAACTTCGTCTTCTAACATCTGGCGTGTACGTTTCCCGTGCATGATTGTGAGTTTAGAAGCTTTGTTGGAAGATGGATATGCCACCTCATAAATACCTTCTCCCCTGCTTATAACATTCACGGTTCTCTTAGGTGATGGGGGTTTTGGTGATTGTTGTCTATTTTTCATGTAGGCCCTTTATTCCTTTCTCACTAAATAACTCAGTGAGATAGCCCTGTTTCAATAGACGATCTACTTCACTCTGTAAAAATCGGCATTATGAGGTCTTATGCCCGTGATCATTATGAAATTCACACCAATGATCTAGATTGCATTTGTTTGGATTTGAACACATCTCCTTCGGCCACCGTACCTTATCTCCCATGCCTCGTAAAATAGCTACGAGTTCGGAGGTGGTAACATTGAAATTGTATCCACCGAATCTTGCCTTCAAACTTCCTTCGTCATCAAATGGCTTCTGCCCGTTTCTATCATTTCTAAATCTTGAGAAAGAACTGGATTCCCTGCTTCTCGATTTTTGATCATATTGTTGATTTTCGTATTTCGTTCTTGAATCTTTTCCTGCATGGCCCAGATGTGGATCGTATCTATTCTTACCTGATCTCTTTTCGGTTTCGGACCTCCTGGATCTGCTCCTTTCATCATGGTAATGTTGGAGTATGGTATCTTCATCAATTCTGAGTTTTGTGCTATACCTGTTATAAACATCATTCCATGTAGTTGCAGGTAACTCATGAAGGCTTTCTTTAAGCTTTCTTGTGGCTTCAGAGCTTTTGTCATTCAAATTACTTGCAAAAGCTAATGCAACCCAATTATCTGGTACCCGAGGTAAAGTTATTCGTTCTCGTTGAAACCTATCAACAAAGTCTCTGAGAACTCCGTGTCTGATTGTTTAATTTTGAAAATGTCCTCCATTATTTTTTCAATCTTTTGTGCTCCTGAGTGCGCTTTTATAAAAGAATCTACAAGCTCAGCAAAAGAATTAATAGAATTTTCAGGTAAGAGAGAATACCAGGTTAGTGCTCCCTTTGTAAGTGTTTCTCCAAATTTTTTGACTAATACGGACTAAATTTCCTGCTTGGTTAAATCATTCCTCTTAACGCCCGTAGTAAATGCCGTCACATGATCTCAAGGGTCAGTAGTACCATCATATTTTGAAATATCAGGCATTTTAAACTTCTTGGGAATAGGAAGAGGAGCTGCACTTGATTTCCACGACTGTTGAGAATATTTATCCGCATCAACCCCTTTGATTATTGGAGGATTTCTGGTATTTGCTCAATCCGTTCGCTTTGTTCCTTGAGTTGTGCCCACAAGGTTAGTACCATATTTCGTAAATAAGAGTTATTTGCATTACCTGTATCCATTTCTCATAGTCCACTGGGGGATCCTTCGTTTGTGTTATCGAGACCAGAACGAGGATTCTCCAGTGTATTGTTATTGGGGGAAGGAGTGAGTGGCGAAGAAGGCAACCGTCTAACTAAGGCCTGGAGAGCATGGTTAACTCGTGCATCAATTATTCTTTGAAGAGCTTGTTCTGGCCCTTCAAAATGTTCAGACTGCTCTTGTTCGTCAGCATGTGATACAGGTACAGGAGTACCCTCACGAGACTGGCGTGGAGAGGCTTGAGGGGAAGGAACTATGTTAACATTGTTCAAGTCCCCTTGAGCGTGAAGTATCTGGTTTTCAACAACATTGTTGTTGTTGTTGTTGGTGGTGGTGTATGACTCGATGTTAACAACAAGTAAAGTGTTTAAGCTTAGAAAGAATAGATTATCAGATTCCCGGTAACGGAACCAATTTGTTTAACCAAAATATAGAATATCGATTAAAACTAGAAAATAAGAGAAAAATCGGGTTAATCAAGAGACCAAAGAATGTAATAGGCTTTCAATAATTAGAATGAACAATAAAGAAAAATTGTATTTCAGTATGCTTTCAATAGTTGACCGTGTCTACAAATGGTCTAACTTCCTCCTTTTATAGCCTACCCTAGGTAAAAGAATGAAACCTAGGCTTTAATGACATAATTATGAGTAATAAATGACATTGAATATGTCGTTACACAATCATTCCTATTAAATGCCAATTCTTCAACGTATCAGGTATTTAATATTTGAATTTGGACTTCTTCCTGTCTTCAGATCCATGTTTTAAATACTTTTTGATCCGTTGCCCTTGAATGTCTTGAATTGATACGGAACTCGTATCTACTTGCTTTTCCCTTTTCCCGTGTCTCCTATCATTGACTTCGTATATTTTTTGAATACTCAAGAGTCCACAGTCTTAAATGCCTTATTTAGATATGTGATACGTATCTAAACTATTTCTCGCGTCCTCTTTGAACTCCTCTTTTTGATTAAATATTATCTTGTTGACCTTTTGACCAATCCACGTGTCATTCCACATCACTCTTAGTACAAATTTAATTTTTTCCCAATAAAATTATTATTCCATCTCTTGCAAGTATAAGTTATCACGGTACACTTTTTAATTCTTGCATAACTTATCCTAGGAGTAGTAATCAATAAAGGGAAAGACGGACTATATTCTTATCCCAAAATTATTTTTGCTTATCCATCATACCACACGACCCCTAAAAGTACATTTGCAAAACAATATTTGTAGCAATGGCTGATTATTATTATATTGATGTCTGTGATATCCAATACTACTTGTAAAAGACACAAAGTGAAAAAGAAAAAAAGAAAAAAAAAATCTAGAAGATGAATGAAAAAAGAAACTCTCACAATGTGGAGAAATCAGTTTTTCTTTTAATCAACAGTATTGACTCTTTGTTTCCAACAAAGTGAACTACTTTTTTCTGGCGATTCAAACAAAAATAATGGTACTTCATGTGGATTCACTTTCCTGATAAATGCACCGTTTTCCCATGTGCAGCCCATGCACTTGTAAATTCTTGCAAGGTCATGAAAATGAAAATGATGTCTTGTTTTCCAACAATATTATATTTAACACATTGGCATAAAACAGCTGATCACCCACTTGTTGAATCTACAACATCTAGCTAGCTAGTCCTTATTTGTCGAATATTGGTCTAAATTTTATGTCAAAACAATGCATAAACATATATGAACCAATAAACAATGTTGTTTTTATACCCAATATGTGAAAAAATGCATCCTTTTCAGATGATGTACGAAGTCAGTCTGTATCTTAAACTTGAGTTTTTCTCATATGAGAGCAGCAGAGTCTTATCTGTTTTTACATACCATATTCTGAAACATCGTATAATTAAGCAATTAGCTAATTCAGTTTTACAGTGAAGAATCACTTAATAACCAAATTTAATTGGCAGCCCAGTCGATCATGAATTTAACATAATTAAAAAACAATTAGCTGACGGCAATAAAAATGAACGAAGATAGGAAGAAAGAATGGGAAACAATCAAAAGTAATAATCCAGATTCTGGTTTCTTTTGAATTGACACGGATCTAAAACTAGACACAGCTAGCAATGAATAGAACAAACTTTTAGCACAATAGACATATTAAAGTACCTTTGGAAGATTAACTATATTACTGCCCATAGGCCATAGCTATCTCAACTCAATTTACAAACCTCAAAGAAATTTGATGTAACTAATTAAGTGTATCCTAATCGAAGTTCCAGATCCAAATCTTGCTTTGATTCAGTGACGAAGCTGCCAATTTCCAAGTCCAAACTCAGAATTTTTTTTTCTTGCATGAAAGAACCAAGTTTCTCAACTCCAAAAACTAATTTGGCAGTTTTGAAGGGATTGTTTGGAACAACACCCTTTTCCCATCTCCTCATTTCAGAACCACCTGGAGCATTATAAGAAGGAAAAGATAATCTGGAAGTAAAAGGAGAGGGTGGTGGGGATGATGACAAACTAGGGTTAGGGTTTGGATCAAGATTAAGGTTTAGAAGAGAATGATGATGTGTAGGTGGTGAGTGGTGTCTCAATAACCTGGCTCTATCTCTTCTGTGAACATTCATATGTCCGCCAAGAGCTTGGGCACATCTGAATTCCCTTTTACAAAAGCTACATGTGTAACATCTTGGAGGCCAAGCGAAATGATTTTCATTTCCATAATAATCCCATGATGAGTCTTTAGCATTATTGTTGTTGTTATTCGACTTCATTATGTGTCTTTCCATGAAGCTTTTGTTTTTCAATCCTGCCATTTTCTTCAGTCAAAACTAGCAAGATCAAGAAGAAAGTTATAGAATTTAATTCAACAACTGTGTCCAAGCATCTTTTTGACTATATATATATATTTTTTTTTTTCAGGTTTAGGGAATGCCTTTTCTTTTGTGAGGTTAAATGAGATAGTTACTAGCAAGGGACTAGTGATGATGATATAGAACTTAGATTGGAATACTGTGTGTGTGTGAGAGAGTTTGAGAGAGAAAATGGCAGTGAGGTAGTGTGGTGGGAAGGTGTTGAGTACCTCTCAAGGGGAGGAGGGTTAGTACTGTGGGGTTACAAGGAGGCCATAAAATACAAAGCCAGAAGTAGATTCTATTGGAGAGCATTTAGGAGAAAAACTCTATCTTTGGTCCATAACTTCCTTTATAATGAGGAAAATAATAAGTTTTACAAAGTCATTTTTCTCTTTCTCTATAATAGTACAAAATTTGAACTTCATGCCACCCTTTTTGCATATATATAATTAAAATACATGTTGCGCTGCATTAAATATTTCGTATTTAGGCGGTGTACGAGGAACGGCCGCAGCTCGACAAGTATAATGTAGACAATTTACCGTAGTACACGCATTAGTACCTACTTCCACGTCTTGATCCCATGACTTATAGGCACATAAAAACCGAAAGTTTATGTTAATTTATAAAAAAAATTAACTTCCCAAAGTTTATGTTTTCTTTTGCTTTCTTTCGTTGCGGCAGTGGGAAAACATATAAATTCCTTGTTTTATTATTGTGTAAGTTTGACTATACAAAAGTAAGCTACAATTACTGACTTCGATGTTAAAAAAGAGAAAGCGATGCCACCATAAGCGTAAATTAGAGCTTAATGAAAGATATATAATTCGAAGATATTTAAGTGTTTTGCATATACAGATGAGTAAATTATATGTGTACATACATATAACTTGTTTTGAAAATTCTAAAAGAAATTAGAAATATGCAGATATAGAAAGAGGAGTCAATATTTGAAAACGAGTTGTCAAAATTCTTTTGTATGATTTATATTTGTACATAGCTACTTGGAACTGAGTGCATGTAATGATGAGTAATAAGAGTAGTAGTTGGTCAAGTCGCCCTTAGATTTACAATTCCAAAGAAAACTATAGCTAGACTAACTGATGGAGTAAATTCAGCCAATATTTTGTTTCCATTTTATTAGTATGGAGAAAAGGACATTGTTTCAGAAATACACGAACAATACAAAAGATTGTACCATGTTTAGCTTTAGATTTAGTGAGGGACTGGTGGCCAATTGGAGCCCTCCATTAACAGAGCCGAAATTGCAGTGAATGTGTTTTCAATATTTGCTTTGGTGCTAAAGAATAATTACTTACTATGTTTATGAGTGACAAAAAACATGGAGAAGAAAGACAACCTCAATATACACTACTTTCCAACCATCTGCCCTCTCCTAAGACCCTATCATCAAACCTAAAAAGTGAAGATCAAATGTTTATGCTTGTGGTTAGAGATTTCCTATTTCATGTCTGCTTTTCCTGAAAAAATATCAATTGAAGTGGAGGATTTCTACAAATAAGGAGCTGAGTTGTCGATTATTCAATCAAATGATATCGAGCATCTTTCTCATCTCTTCTTCGGAAAGAAGTGAGCTATTCCTTTGCAAAATTATGCTCAATTTTATATGTAGCATTTCCGCTTTTAAATGCATACTAGATTTCTTATTTACTCTATTTCGTTTAACTTCTATAAATCAATACTATTATTATTATTTTTTACTTTGAGCATGTTCGACCAAGATTGTAAAAATCACTTATTTTGAGAATAATTTTATCAAAATATGTATACGGTCAAAATCGAGGAATACGATTTTGAAGGCTTAAATTAGGCTATAGGATAGAGTCGGAGAGACTTGAAGTGTGAGTTGAATTCGGATAAGGGACACCTACCTCGGGGAAACTGATCGAGTGTCTGGCACGGACCACATCAAGGGCACCATTACCTTGAAGTCAATCATGAAAGAGCAAGAATTTCTCATGGAGACGTGGACCTGGGCATTAATTATAGGATAACGGTTGTACGAAATAGTAGCGATTACTACTAGGCTTTATATACATGTACCAATAGAATTCTTTACCTTTATGAGCAAGGTACTATATTAGGGTTTTCTCCTCCTAGATATAGGGACCCCAATCATTTTGTAAAGGATCGGATCATTCATTCAATAAAACATTATTATTCTTCTTGTTTGACGTGCTCTCCAGTTATTCTTCATCTTTATTGCCTTTATCTTTGTTGTTCATACTTTGTTACTCTTAGCTGACCTCGAGGTCCTTGGACAAGTCAAGCCCGAGGCACTCTACTGTTCCAAGAACACTAATTTGGTTCTTTATTTCTTCTTACTTAAGCTCAATATTACTTGTTAAATTACTAGTATATTAGAATATATCACATATTTTTAAAAACACAAAATATATTTAATTGTTAACCTTATTTTTTGAGGTAAAAAGTTTGGTGACCACAGTGGGGTTAAAGATAATAATAATTATTGTAGTGCTAGTTTTCTGATAACACACGTTATACTTTACTCTTTTTTCTTGTCAAGGATTCTTTGATTTCATGTTTAATCATGTCTAGCACACTAATAACTAAGGATTCTAGTCTATTTTTCCTTATGTTTTGGATTAAAAGTGTATACAAATAATTCTGAAAGCTAACATGTTACTCTTGTTTGTAGTGCTTGGTCAAACAGAGACAAGGTAGTCAAAACCGGCTAAAAAGGAGTGAAACCTGTACAAGTGTAAAGCTAAGTCAAAAAGAGCGTTACAACGGAAAATCAGATGCAGTCGCGGAGGAACCATCGCTGAGGCGGACTTGTTTCGCACTCAACGGTAGCGAAGTTAGATAGTATGTTTTTGGGGCTTCCAAGTCACCGCCAACCGCGATGCTTTTGTGCGGCAAAGGTGTCTGTACTATGGCCACGACGCTTCTACAGCGGTTCGCAGTGGCAAGGATCAGAGAGTTGTATGTTTGGGCCTGAAAAAGTCATTGCGGCCTACGGTAAAATTGTGCGGCAGCGGTGGCTTTACCGCAATCGCGGTGCATTTACCACCCTTAGTGGGAGCCAGATTCAGAGGATAAAATTTGGAGCCAAAAGTTGAAGATCGCGAATCGCATTGATTTTTTGCAACCGTGGTAGTCTCAGCGCTATAGCGGTCCATTTTTCGCATTCAGATACATCCGTAAGGGCATTTTTGTCCGAAAAATGTAGCTGTGTATAAATATTTTTTTTTCTATTTTTAGGTCATCTGTTGTTTTACTGAGCATGTAAATCGCCTACTTTTGCCTTTTTGAGTAATTTTACAGCTAGTTTAGCAAATTAATCTTAGATCTTTATCCTGTAATTACTTTTCATGGGTTATTATTCATCTAAATCATTGATTTCTTCAATTATTATGAATAGCTAGACCCATTAGCTAGGTTTGTGGCTCAACCCTAGTGTGAGTATTTAATGGGTCTCCTTAGGACTTAGATGTTTATGGGTGAATGATATTTGGTCTGACTTTTACTTTTAGTATTAAATTGGTGGTTGCAAATACTAATTTGTGCCTTTTTGACTTAGGCTCTTCTTGAGAAAGAGAGCCCAAGTTTAGAAAATTCAGGCCAACAAGGAATTGGGGTGTATTCTATCTCATACAAGAGATTGATAGCTCTAAATAAAGGGTTAAACCCAGGGATAGTAATACCCGACATGAGCCAACTTTGCTTCCACAATTTGAACACCCAATTGGGCTTGAGAAAGAGAATTAGTGCAAAGTCACTCAAACTACCGAGAGGTATAGAGTGATTAGTTTCGTGCACTGGCTATATCATGATCCCAACCATAACATTTTGCCCTAAATTTTAGACCCTATTAGGTATTCACCTCGGAGTAAGTCACTTCCTTACTGCCCTTCCATCAATTAAGAAAACCCCATATAAAAATATCATACTTAGTCTAATTACATGCATCATTAGTATAAAAATAGAACAATGAAGAAACAAGAATGATTACAAATGCAATTAAGAACATCGCACATTGCTAGATTAGTTAGGAACCCAATTCCAAACCTTTCTTAGATCTCTGTGGATTTGATCATGACTTATCGGGTAAAAGCTACATCGACTGCTCTTGCCACTCTATAGTGGTGCAGGGTTGGCTCTAATCACTTGTTGGCGCCTTTGCCGGGGAGCTAAACAATTTTGCTATCTATCTAACTAGTTTTGTGTCTTGTTTTTTCTTTCCTTCTATTAGTAATATGTGTGAATCATCTATTTAGGTACAAAATGTCAAACAATGATCCTCTTGCAAATATTCCACTGGGGGAGGAGGTTGATGATAATGGAGAAGATGAGGTGCCTCTAGTACCTCAAGATCAAAGAAGAGGCCTCAAGGACAATGACAACATTCCAGTCCCTCGCCTGCCTCCTCTAAGAGTCGCTCCTAAAAGAGGGCTACACAAGTGCAATTGTCCCATCCCGGATTAGGGCCCAATTTTCAAATAACAAATGTGTGTTGACTTTATTGGAGTAGCGAGGGTACTTCACAGGCTCGCCCATCAGAATGCACATAAACTTCTTAAAGGCTTCGTGGATACCTGTTGGAGAAACAAGAAGACAAATGTCTCAGAAGATGCTTTAAGATTTAGATTGTTCCCTTTCTCACTTCAAGGGAAAGCTTTAGACTAACTTGAAAGATTTCCCAACCATTCCATCCATACTTGGGATGAGTTAACGGACAAGTTTATAGCAAAGTTTTTCTCATCGGGGACATATGGAGACATTGAGAGATGAGATTTTGGCCTTCAAACAGTAACATAATGAACCACTTCATGAAACTGGGAAAGGTATCGAACAATGGTGAAACAATGTTCGAGCAATAACATGACCAAAGTAATGATTCAGTAGACTTTTTATCGTGGAATTAACACAACCATTAAGTGTATGGTGAACCAACTAGCAGGGGGGAATTTTATGTATACACCTTATGCTGACGCGTGTGAGATTTTGGATGAGATGACATATACTTCCTCAACTTGGTAGATGTAACGAGTCGACCTATCATTTTGAACTTTTGCACTTTGATCGCCAGTTCTCGATCATGAATTACCCCGTGTTAGGTTTTATGATTAATGTAGATCATTGGTTTTGGTTTTCAGGGAGATTTGGAATGTATTTGAAAGAATAGTTTCAGTTGAAAGCTTTGAATATAAAAGGATTAATCGAGAGTTGACTAATTTGTATATGAGATTGGATCGGAGTTTTTGTGATTTGATTAGCTTCGTTAAATAATTTGTGACTTTGGAGTGTGATCAGAAGTGATTTTGGAGGTTCGGTGTAAAATTAGGCTTGAATTGGTTTAGTTAGTATTTTGGCGAATTTCGATCGATAGGTGGAATTTTGATCCGATGATCAGAATAGAATTCTGAGAGTTGCTACAGCTTTGTTATGTCATTTTTGATGTGTGTGCAAAATTTCGGGTTATTCGAACGTCATTTGGTCGGGTTTTTTATATCTTGGTATTAAAACTCGATTATATTGTTAAATCCACCTAGAAATTCATGAAAACTAAGTCAAAAATTGAAGAACTAGGGCTTGAGAAATTGGACATTTGATTTGGGGATTGGATGGGCCATTTGAGCACGGACTTGAGAGTTCTTGGTATGTATGAACTTGTGAGGAGATAAGTGTGACGACCCAAAGGGTCATCACTTATTTAATTAATCATTTCGAGCTTCTGAGGCCTTGAAAACCTCATTCTATGTTGCCTCAATTTACGTGCACAATCCGAGCATGTAGCCGGAAAGATTTTGTGATAGAAAATATGAATTCTATGAGAAATTTGGATAAAAATGATATTAATATTGATATGGTTGACTTCGGTCAACATTTTTGGTAAACGGATCCGGACTCGAGATTGGATGGTCCCGAGAGGTCCGTAGGAAAATATGGGACTTGGACATGCGTCCGGAGTCGAATTCTGAGGCCTAGAGCCCAAGTTATGAATTTTTCTATGAAATTGTTTTTGATGTAATTGTTAAAGGAAATGAATTAATTGACCTTGGTAGCGGGCTCGTATTTTGGTTCCGACGCCCGGTACAAGTCTTAAATATTATATATGTGATTTCTGTAAAGTTTGGTGACCTTCGGATGTCGTTTGAGATGTTTTGGACCTTGAGTTCCAAGTTAGGAAGTTTTGAAAACCAAAAGTATGAAAATCATGAATTGAGGCTTGATTTGATGAAAATGATGTGATATTGGCGATGTGATCGCATGAACAAGTTCATAATGTGTTTTTGAGGTTGTGTACATGTTTGGTTTGGAGCCCGGGGGGCTCGGGTAAAGATTTGATAGGCCGTTGGATGAAATTTTGAATTTCTGCACTGCTGGTTTTTCACTCAGCTGTTGGCTTCACAATTGCGAAGTATTTCTCGCAATTGCGAAGGGGGCAGTACAAGGCAGGACTCGCAAATGCGAACCCTAATCGCAAATGCGAACCCCCTCATGCCCAGCCTTGTTCGCAAATGCGAACAATTGTTCGCAAATGCGAAAGTCCCCAGGGCCTGCCTATGTTCGCAAATGCGAACAAAAGTTCGCAAATGCGAATATTCCCTATACTGCCTGTGTTCGCAAATGCGAACACTGCCCAATACTGCCTGTGTTCGCAAATGCAAACAAATGTTCGCAAATGCGAACTTCCCAGCCTTAGATTATTTTTCAAACTCCAGAAATTGGTCGGGGTTCGCAATGTCGCAAATGCGAACACATAGACCTGTAAAACACGATTTTCAGTCCATTTCTTCACTTTTTACAAAACAAAAACACCCAATTGCGATTCTTCACGGATTCCTTCTTCATCAAAACAATTGTAAGTCACTTTTTACTTAATTCTTTCAATTCCTAACATCATTAAACATGTTTTTCAATATAAATCAAAGGTTTTCATGGTAGAATTTCTTGTTTTGTTAGAATATAGGGTTTTTCATAAATTGGGAAATTGGACCTCGAATTGAGGTCCGATTTTGAAACAAATCATATACATGAACTAGTGGGGGGATGGGTAACCGGATTTTGGTCCTAACCCCGAGTTCCGACCATGTGGGCCCGGGGTTGAAATTCACTATTCCGGCAGAATGTTGTAAAAGTTGTATTTGGTCTTAAGAATTAGTTTGTTGAGTAGTATTGATGATATTAAATCAATTGTGTATAGATACGATTGGATTGGAGCCAAAGTTGAAAGAAAAAGACATTTCCACGGATTGAATTGTTCATAAACATTCGAGGTAAGTGTTTGTTCTATCCTAGCTTGAGGAAATAGGATTATGTGCTATGTGTTATGTGATCGAGTGCGGTGTATGGGCTGTGGTGACGAGCATCCATACACTGGCGTCTAGTATGACCGTGAGTAGTTGAAAATGCTTATTTTGGGATATAATTACAGATGCATTGTTGAACCTTTGTCAGGTTGTAGAATTGTTATGGTTCTTCCTTGTTGGGACTTGTTGTGAAGATAATTATTCATTGCCCTTGATGGGACGGTTTATGAATTACTGTTTCTTTCTTTGCCCTTAACTGTGATTGCTATTTGGGTGAGGAAGAGTGATAATGCACGAAGGGTGATGCCGTGCCATGTTTATTTATTTATGCACGAAGGTTAATGCCGTGCCATGTTTTATTGATTATGCACGAAGGATCATGCCGTGCCTGTTATTGAACCATGTACGAAGGATCATGCCGTACTATGGATGTGAGGATGAGAGTAAAAGCACGAAGGGTAATGCCGTGTACTTTATTTGCTTATTTGGTGAGGATGAGAGTAAAAGCACGAAGGGTGATGCCGTGCAAACTGCTTGCTATTCCTTGACTTGATATTACTTGTGTTTCCATTATACTTTGTTTTTCCTTGTGAATTTATTAACCGTTGTTAATTGTTGAATTCTTTGAGATATTCCTTATTGTGTTATTACCTGGTTATTTCTTGTTATTCCGTGGTATACATATATATTGAATTGCACAGGTTTATGTGGGTGTCTGGTCCTAGGCTTGTCACTACTTCGCCGGGATAGGCCAGGCACTTACCAGCACATGGGGTCGGTTGTGCTGATACTACACTTCTGTGCGTTTTTGCACAGGTCCAGGTTACGATCAGGAGCAGCAGGAGTAAATCGATTGCGTGGGAGTTGATCACATTTGAGACCGAGGTAGCTTGCAGACGTCCGCAGGCCCGGCGTCTCTCTCTCTCTTTATTTATGTTACTAGCTGTAGTCTCTTTGTTCCGAGACAAACAGAATTATGTTATATTTCTTTCAAACTCTTATGTGTAGTTTTCAGTAGTATTTCGTGAGTTGGTGACTCCACGTCTTGGGTAGAGGATTTCAGTAGGATTTTCATATTGTAATTAGTTATTTCTATTCGATAAAGTATTCCGCATTTATTTAATTAAAATTGTGTTAAAAACAGGATAGTATGAATACAGTGGCTTGCCTAGCTACTACGAGTAGGCGTCATCACGATCCCGATGTTGGGGAAAAATACGGGTCGTGACAAGTTGGTATCAGAGCTCTAGGTTACATAGGTCTCACCACTCACGAACAAGCTTAGTAGAGTTTAAGAGGTAGGTACGAGGACGTCTGTACTTGTCCTCCAGAGTCTATTGAGTTAGGAAAGAGTCTCTCATTTGTTCCTTCTTGTCGTGCGACTTGTTCCTCAATTACTGATTGAATTTCTATTCCGTCCTTTCGCAGATGGTGAGGACACGCGCTTCTTCGTCCGCTGACCAGCAGCCCGAGCCCCAGGCAGCTCCCGTGAGGGGCAGGGGCCAAGGTCGTATCAGAGGCCATGGTAGGGGTAGAGCTCAGCCCCAGGCAGCTACACCAGAGGTGGAGCCTCATATTGAGATTGACGAGGAGGTTCCGGTTCCAGCAGCTCCAGTGGGCCCAGCTCAGGTCCCAGGAGAGGCTTTATTTACCCGGATCTCCGGGATGCTTTGGTCAGAATAGTAGGATTCATGGACAGCATTGCCAGAGCGGGTTTATTATCAGTTGCCCCAGCCACTTCTCAGGCTGGAGGAGGGGCCCAGACTCCTATTGCTCGTACTCCGGAGCCAGTAGCTCCTCAGCCTCAGGCACCAGTGGTTCAGCCAGTTGTGGCCACTCAATCAGGTACCATAGCTCATGCCGGTGATGGGGCGGCCATGACTTCTAATTCGTTATGGAGACTTGATCGGTTCTCCAAGCTATTCACCACTACATTCAGCGGAGCCACATCAGAGGATCCTCGGGACTTCTTATTCAGTTGCCATGAGATTCTCAAGACTATGGGGATTGTGGAGACCAATGGAGTTGACTTCTGTACATTCAGGTTTTCAAGATCCACCAAGACTTGGTGGAGAGATTATTGCTTGACTCGACCGGCAGGGTCCCCGGCTTTATCATGGTATCAGTTTGCAGAGTTATTTCTGGAGAAGTTTCTCCGTGTTACACAACGGGATGCACTTCAAATGTAGTTTGACCGCCTCTAGCAGGGTACTATGACTGTCACTCAGTGTGAGATGAGATTTATTGATCTGGCACGTCATGCGGTGGTGATACTCCCCACAGAGCGGGAGAGGGTCCGCAGGATCATAGATGGGCTTAACCAGTCGATTAGACTTCAGATGGGTATGGGAGTGGGGAGTGATATATCTTTTCAGAAGGCAGCTAATGCAGCTCGTAGAGTTGAGATGGATCTTGCTCGGGGAGGTGGTTATCCTTCAGATAAGAGGCCTCGTCATTCAGGCAGGTTTAGTGGAATTTCTTCTGGAGGTAGGGAATCTTTTGAAAGGGGCCAGTCTTCCAGACCTTTTCATTCCGCCCTTCAGGCTTCACAGGGTGGACCAGGTAACGTGGGTTTCGTGAGCAGTATTTAGATCAGTCACCCATTAGTGCCCAGCATCTTCAGAGTGTTCGTGGGGGCCATTCAGGTCGTCAGGGCCAGCAGCCCCATCAGCCTAAATGTTGCTAGGGTTGTGGTGACCCAAGTCATCTTGTCAGGTTTTGCCCTCGAGCGACGGGCAACACTCAGCAGCGAGGCCCTCGTCCCATGATTCAGGCACCAACTGACCTTCAGCATGCCCAGCCAGCCAGAGGTGTGGGTAGAGATCGTAGAGGTGGAGGTCGAGACTGTAGAGGTGGAGACCGTCCAGCCAGAGGTAGAGGTCAGCCAGTGGATGACCATCCCAGAGACGCAGCTTAGAGGGGAGGTGCAGATCCCCGATTCTATGCTTTACCAGCCAGGCCAGAGGTAGAGGCATCGGATGCCGTGATTACAGGTACTATTCTTGTGTGTGGCAGAGGTGCTTCGGTATTATTTGACCCTGGATCTACATATTCCTATGTGTCTTCCTACTTCGCACCGTATTTGGCCGTGCCCAGCTATGCTCTGGATATTCCAGTTTATGTGGCTACACCGGTGGGTGACTCCATTGTAGTCGATCGGGTGCATCGTTCGTGCGTAGTTATATTTGGGGGTCTTGAGACCCGTGTTGATCTGTTGCTTTTGGATATGGTAGATTTTGATGTCATATTGGGGATGGACTGGTTGTCCCCATACCATGTTATTCTTGATTGCCATGCTAAGACAGTAACCTTAGTCTTGCCAGAATCACCCCGACTAGAGTGGAAAGGTACCTCAAGCCACTCCGTTCGCACTGTTATTTCCTATGTTAAGGCTCGACGCATGGTTCGAGAAGGGGTGTCTAGCTTATCTGGCTTATGTTCGTGATTCCAGCGCAGAGGTTCCTTCCATTGAGTCAGTCCCTATTGCACGGGAGTTTCCTGAGGTTTTTCCTTCAGACCTGCCGGGCATGCCACCCGACAGAGATATTGATTTCTGTATTGATCTGGCACCGGGCACTCGGCCCATCTCTATTCCACCCTATCGTATGGCCCCGCCGGAGCTAAAAGAGTTGAAAGATCAGTTGCAGGACCTTCTTGAGAAGGGCTTTATCAGGCCCAGTGTTTCCCCCCAAGGGAGCACCTGTATTATTTGTAAAGAAGAAGGATGGCTCGATGCGGATGTGTATTGATTACCGGCAGTTAAACAAGGTGACTATCAAAAATAAATATCCACTACCGAGGATTGATGATTTGTTTGACCAACTCCAGGGAGCGAGGGTATTCTCTAAGATAGACTTGAGGTCAGGCTACCATCAGCTGAAGATCAGGGCGGCTGACATTCCTAAGACGGCCTTTCGCTCTAGATATGGGCATTATGAGTTCTTGGTCATGTCCTTCGGGTTGACCAATGCCCCAGCAGCATTCATGGAGTTGATGAATCGGGTATTCAGGCCTTACTTAGATCTGTTCGTGATAGTCTTCATAGATGACATCCTGGTATACTCCCGCAGCCAGGAAGAGCACGAGCAGCACCTCAGAGTGGTTCTTCAGACTCTGAAAGATAACCAACTATATGCCAAATTTTCTAAATGTGAGTTCTGGCTGAGTTCGGTAGCATTTCTAGGTCACATTGTGTCAGTGGAAGGTATTCAGGTGGACCCAAAGAAGATTGAGGCAGTCCAAAATTGGCCTCGACCAGCTTCAGTCACCGAGATCCGGAGTTTCTTGGGGTTAGTAGGTTACTACCGTCGATTCGTAGAGGGGTCCTCTTCAATTGCAGCCCCGATGACCAGGTTGACCCAGAATGGTGTTCAGTTCAAGTGGTCAGATGAGTGTGAGGCGAGCTTTCAGAAGCTCAAGACGGCCTTGACTACCGCACCAGTGTTGATACTACCTACGGGTGCAGGGCCTTATAGAGTTTATTGTGACGCATCTCGTACAGGACTTGGAGAGGTATTGATGCAGCATGGTAATGTTATTTCTTATGCTTCGAGACAGCTAAAAATACATGAGAATAATTATCCAGTTCATGATCTTCAGTTGGCAGCAATGGTTCATGCCTTAAAGATCCGGAGGCATTATCTATATGGTGTGACATGTGAGGTGTACATTGATCACAAAAGCCTACAGTACTTGTTCAAGCAAACGGAGTGGAATCTACGACAGCGGAGATGGTTTGAGTTGCTAAAAGACTATGATGTTACTATCTTATATCACCCAGGTAAGGCCAATGTGGTGGCCGATGCTTTGAGTAGAAAGTTTGCCAGCATGGGTAGTCTTGCATACATTCCGGTCAGTCAGAGACCATTAGCTCTAGATGTCCAGGCCTTAGCCAACCGGTTCGTGAGATTAGACATTTCTGAACCTAGGTGTTAGCCTGCACGGTCGCTCGTTCTTCTTTATTAGAGCGTATCCGTGAGAGGCAATTTGATGATCCTCATTTGCGTGAGTTGAGAGATATAGTACAGCGGGGAGGTGCCACATAGGTAAATCTAGATGATGATGGGGTATTGAAATTGCAGGGTCGAGTTTGTATGCCAAATGTCGAAGGAATTCGAGAGTTGATCTTAGCAGAGGCCCACAGTTCGCGGTATTCTATTCACCCACGCGCCGCGAAGATGTACCAGGACTTACGGCAACACTATTGGTGGCGCAGAATGAAGAAAGATATCGTTGCGTATGTCGCTCGGTGTCTAAATTCAGCAGGTGAAATATGAGCACCAGAGACCTGGTGGTGTATTCCAGAAGATTGAAATTCCCGAGTGGAAATTGGAGCGGATCACTATGGACTTCGTTACTGGACTTCCTTTGACTCGGAGGAAATTTGATGCTATTTGGGTCATTGTTGATAGGCTGACCAAGTCAGCACACTTTATTCCAGTATCCGTCTCCTACTCGTCGGAGAGGTTAGCGGAGGTTTACATTAGGGAGATTGTTCGTCTCCATGGAGTGCCGGTATCTATTATCTCTGATCGGGGTACGCAGTTTACCTCGCGGTTCTGGAGAGCGGTCCGGCAGGAGTTAGGCACCCAGGTTCAGTTGAGTACAGCATTTCATCCTCAGACGGATGGCCAATCCGAGAGGACTATTCAGATTCTAGAGGACATGCTTCGAGCCTGTGTTATTGATTTTGGAGGCTCGTGGGATCAGTTTCTACCATTAGCAGAGTTCGCCTACAATAACAGTTACCAATCTAGCATCCAGATGGCTCCGTATGAGGCGTTGTATGGTAGGCGATGTCGATCACCGGTTGGATGGTTTGAACCGGGAGAGGCTCGGTTGTTGGGTACAGACTTAGTTCAGGAGGCCTTGGATAAGGTCAAGACTATTCAGGAGAGATTGCGTTCAGCTCAGTCCAGGCAGAAGACTTATGCGGATCGTAAAGTTCGAGATGTGGATTTCATGGTTGGTGAACGAGTATTGCTCCGAGTGTCGCCTATGAAGGCGGTGATGAGGTTCGGGAAGAAGGGCAAGCTTAGCCCTAGGTATATTGGTCCATTTGAGATTCTAGACAGAGTGGGAGGGGTGGCTTACAGATTAGCTTTGCCGCCTAGCTTATTAGCCGTGCATCCAGTTTTTCACGTATCTATGCTTCGGCGATACCACGGCGATCCCAAACATGTGTTAGACTTCAGTTACTGTCCAATTGGACAATGATCTATCTTACGAGGAGGAGCCGGTGGCTATTCTAGACCGGCATGTTCGACAGTTGAGGTGGAAGAGTTATCCTTCTGTGCGTGTTCAGTGGAGAGGTCAGCCTCCTGAGGCATCGACCTGGGAGTCCGAGTTTGATATGCGGAGCCGCTACCCACACTTGTTTCTGACTCAGGTACTTCTTTCTTTTGTCCGTTCGAGGACGAACGGTTGTTTTAGAGGTGGAGATTGTCACGACCCAAAGGGTCATCACTTATTTTATTAATCATTTCGAGCTTCTGTGGCCTTGAAAACCTCATTCTATGTTGCCTCAATTTACGCGCACAATCCGAGCATGTAGTCGGAAAGATTTTTTGATAGAAAATATGAATTCTATGAGAAATTTGGATAAAAATGATATTAATATTGATATGGTTGACTTCGGTCAACAATTTTGGTAAACGGATCCGGACCCGAGATTGGATGGTCCCGAGAGGTCCGTAGGAAAATATGGGACTTGGACATGCGTCCGGAGTCGAATTCTGAGGCCTAGAGCCCAAGTTATGAATTTTTCTATGAAATTGTTTTTGATGTAATTGTTAAAGGAAATGAATTAATTGACCTTGGTATCGGGCTCGTATTTTGGTTCCGACGCCCGGTACAAGTCTTAAATATTATATATGTGATTTCTGTAAAGTTTGGTGACATTCGGATGTCGTTTGAGATGTTTTGGACCTTGAGTTCCAAGTTAGGAAGTTTTGAAAACCAAAAGTATGAAAATCATGAATTGAGGCTTGATTTGATGAAAACGATGTGATATTGGCGATGTGATCGCACGAACAAGTTCATAATGTGTTTTTGAGGTTGTGTACATGTTTGGTTTGGAGCCCGGGGGGCTCGGGTAAAGATTTGATAGGCCGTTGGATGAAATTCTGAATTTTTGCACCGCTGGTTTTTCACCCAGCTGTTGGCTTCGCAATTGCGAAGTATTTCTCGCAATTGCGAAGGGGGCAGTACAAGGCAGGGCTCGCAAATGCGAACCCTGATCGCAAATGCGAAACCCCTCATGCCCAGCCTTGTTCGCAAATGCGAAAGTCCCCAGAGCCTGCCTATGTTCGCAAATGCGAACAAAAGTTCGCAAATCCGAACATTCCCTATACTGCCTGTGTTCGCAAATGCGAACACTGCCCAATACTGCCTGTGTTCGCAAATGCAAATAAAAGTTCGCAAAGGCGAACTTCCCAACCTTAGATTATTTTTCAAACTCCAGAAATTGGTCGGGGTTCGCAATTGCGAACCCATGTTCGCAAATGCGAACACAGAGACCTGTAAAACACAATTTTCAGTCCATTTCTTCACTTTTTACAAAACAAAAACACCCAATTACGATTCTTCACGAATTCCTTCTTCATCAAAACAATTGTAAGTCACTTTTTACTTAATTCTTTCAATTCCTAACATCATTAAACATGTTTTTCAATAGAAATCAAAGGTTTTCATGGTAGAATTTCTTGTTTTGTTAGAATATAGGGTTTTTCATAAATTGGGAAATTGGACCTCGAATTGAGGTCCGATTTTGAAACAAATCATATACATGAACTAGTGGGGGGATGGGTAACCGGATTTTGGTCCTAACCCCGAGTTCCGACCATGTGGGCCCGGGGTTGAAATTCACTATTCCGGGCAGAATGTTGTAAAAGTTGTATTTGGTTTTAAGAATTAGTTTGTTGAGTAGTATTGATGATATTAAATCAATTGTGTATAGATACGATTGGATTGGAGCCAAAGTTGAAAGAAAAAGACATTTCCACGGATTGAATTGTTCATAAACATTCGAGGTAAGTGTTTGTTCTATCCTAGCTTGAGGGAATAGGATTATGTGTTATGTGTTATGAGATCGAGTGCGGTGTATGGGCTGTGGTGACGAGCATCCATACACTGGCGTCTAGTATGACCGTGAGTAGTTGAAAATGCTTATTTTGGGATATAATTATAGATGCATTGTTGAACCTTTGTCAGGTTGTAGAATTGTTATGGTTCTCCCTTGTTGGGACTTGTTGTGAAGATAATTATTGATTGCCATTGATTGGACGGTTTATGAATTACTCTGTTTCTTTCTTTGCCCTTAACTGTGATTGCTATTTGGGTGAGGAAGAGTGATAATGCACGAAGGGTGATGCCGTGCCATGTTTATTTATTTATGCATGAAGGTTAATGCCGTGCCATGTTTTATTGATTATGCACGAAGGATCATGCCGTGCCCTGTTATTGAACCATGTACGAAGGATCATGCTGTACTATGGATGTGAGGATGAGAGTAAAAGCACGAAGGGTGATGCCGTGTACTTTATTTGCTTATTTGGTGAGGATGAGAGTAAAAGCACGAAGGGTGATGCCGTCCAACTGCTTGCTATTCTTTGATTTGATATTACTTGTGTTTCCATTATACTTTGTTTTTCCTTGTGAATTTATTAACTGTTGTTAATTGTTGAGTTGTTTGAGATATACCTTATTGTGTTATTACCTGGTTATTTCTTGTTATTCTGTGGTATACATATATATATTGAATTGCACAGGTTTATGTGGGTGTCTGGTCCTAGGCTTGTCACTACTTCGCCGGGATAGGCCAGGCACTTACCAGCACATGGGGTCGGTTGTGCTGATACTACACTTCTGTGCGTTTTTGCACAGGTCCAGGTTACGATCGGGAGCAGACAACAGTAAATCGATTGCGTGGGAGTTGATCACATTTGAGACCGAGGTAGCTTGCAGACGTCCGCAGGCCCGGCGTCTCTCTCTCTTTATTTATGTTACTAGCTGTAGTCTCTTTGTTTCGAGACAAACAAAATTATGTTATATTTCTTTCAAACTCTTATGTGTAGTTTTCAGTAGTAGTTCGTGAGTTGGTGACTCCACGTCTTGGGTAGAGGATTTCAGTATGATTTTCATATTGTAATTAGTTATTTCTATTCGATAAAGTATTCCGCATTTATTTAATTAAAATTGTGTTAAAAACAGGATAGTATGAATACAGTGCCTTGCCTAGCTACTACGAGTAGGCGCCATCACGATCCCGATGTTGGGGAAAAATCCGGGTCGTGACAATAAGGAACATGTTGATGTAAAAAAATTTGAGTTTTGAGAAGTGGGAACGATGCTCAGGTTTCAGTAATTTTGGGAATTGTGCCCATAATTGATTGTTTGTGCTTGGGCTTTATTCCATTGGCATATTGTGATGTATCCGCTCTTATTTTTGATTGATTCAACGTTTTTCGAGTCTGATTTGAGGAGAAAAGGTGTCGCAAGCCAGAGATTTTGTCGACTCGAGGTAAGTAATGTTTATAAATACTGTCTTGAGGGTTTGAATCCCCGGATTACACATCTTTGTATTGCTTTGAGGCGACTTACACACTGGATAAGGAGCGTGGGGTAGAGCACCACTGGGGATTGTGACCTAGTCCATCCCGAAAGAGAACTTTAATGAGCATTTGATTGTTTACTGTCTGATTTGGGCTGTATGCCATATTTTGGGTCTTGTGCCTACCTGTTGAGACCCTTAAGGGTATTTTTACTATTTTTCCTCACTATATATGTTGATAGCATATCCTTAGTCACATTTTACCATCTTATTTTTTTAAAATTTGGTTTTATCACAATATTTCTTAAAAATGTAAAAGACTAGTTGGGCTAAATTCCCTGTTTTACTAATGGTCCAAGTGATCGTGAGTTGATGATTGAGACAGACCGAGGGTCTAATTGTGAGGTTGATGACTGAGATAGACAGAGAGCCTAATAGTGAGGCTAATGACTGAGAGAGGTCGAGGGCCTAGCTGTGAGAATTATATATATGGATCGGGCTGCACCCCACATCAGTATATTTATATGGATGGGGCTGCACACCGCAACAGTATATCTATATGGATGGGGCTGCACGCCGCAACAGGGTACTTATATGGATAGGGCTACACGATGCAACAATATTGTGCTTAGGCTATAGGAGCCCCTCTGGAGTCTGTATCCCCACAGTGAGCGCAAGTACCCATATGGATTGGTAACGCCGCATCGATGGATTGGCTTCATACCATAGTAATATATGGATCAAGAAACGTGCCGTAGCGGTTATTATACATATATATCGATCAGGCTGCACACCGCAGCGGTTAGTACATAGTACCTATTCAGCGTGAGTGCCGAGTGTGAGCATTAATTGGTAAGAGTTGAATCACGAGGAGCAGAGAGGCTAGCCTGAGGGGCGATAACTGCATACATGCAAATGAGTGATGTTTGCCTGAGAGGTCTATTTATGAACTTGTTGATTTCATTCCCCCTTTTAGTGAGTTTCTATGGAAAAGTTGAACAATTGTTTTCAAAACAACCCTTACTTTAACTAGGGTTTATGAGATGCTTAGAAACTAATCACTGATTTGGCATTTGGTTATTTCCACCATGATATTCCGGTTATGAAGTGTTTATATATTGTTTTGCCTGAGAGGATTTTTTACGAACTATGCTTTGTCTGAGGGTCCAATTATGACTTAATCGCTATTATTATTTTAAATTGTATTTAACCCCAAATGGAACTGCTGGAAGGTATTTCAAAATGAATTTTACTAAAAGTTTGGTTTTAAAGGAGAGGTTGACTCGTATCATGATTTAAAAGCCAGTTGTGTTTATTGAGGTTAATGTGAATGTGGATTCTTTGTTTCCTACTTCTCAGTCTTTATTTACTCTTATTACTTACTGGGTTGGAGTACTCACATCACTCCATGCACCTCATGTGCAGATTCAGGTATATTAGAACCTGGTCGCGGGTGTAAATTGGTTCAGGCGCGGAGTCTCCAGATTTAGCAGGTGACTACATGGCGTCCGTAGCAGTACACCTTTTCGAACATTGCTATTACTATATTTAGTATATAATTTTATAATTTTCATTGTATTTAGACTATGATAGATGCTCATAAATAGTGACACCCTGATGTCGGGCTTGTATTTATTTCGCATTGTTATTTTCAGAAGTTATTATGAATGTTGTTTAATTAAAAGATTAAAAATGATTTTTAAATGATTAAAGTTTGATGTGAGTGTTATGTCGGCTGGCCTTGTCTTCACGAGAGGCGCCATCACGACCAAGTTCGGGAATTGGGTCGTAAGAAGTTGGTATCAAAGCCTAGGTTACTAAGTCTCACAAGTCATGAGCAGGTTTAGTAGAATCTCGCATATCGGTACGGAGAAGTCTATATTTATCCTCAAGAGGCTGCAAAACCTTTAGGAAAACTTCACATTCTTGAATTTGTATTGTGCATCTTTGATTGAGCTTGATATAAAACTTTTGAAATTTCCTTCCACACGTTTGTATGCACGCATGAGCGCTCAATATCAGATGTGCCTTGATATCTTGTGATTCCCCGATCAAGAGGCAAGATGTAATCTCCGTGAGTATATGTTGGGCCAGTCTAGAGGACTTGAGGCCGTATCTTTACCTATGGCTTGAGCACCGAGGTGCTATTTACGTGGGTAAGTGTTTTGAACTTATGTGTTCAGTATGGTCCGTATTAGCGATAATGGTGGTTGGATAGCTATGTGATGAGTATGTTGGTACTGCGAGATGTATGTATATGACTTGGTAGCATCGAGGAAGTCAGCTGGATAGTAGATGAACTATTAGGTATTTGATTTTTGTTGCGACTGGATGGTAGCCTCAAGTTATGGGCGTGTGCAGAATCTTTTTGTGTCTTCTAGTTGGGAGTAAAGTAAATTTTATGTTGCCGTATGGGTTAAGACTCGGTAGACTAAGTGGCTGTGTAATGTGTATGATAGTGAAAGTTATACTGAAATGTTATATTGAGGCGAAACCGGTGGGTTATCTCCTACGGAGTGTTCCAAAGTGGTGTGATCCTTATGTGTATATTAGAAGATCTCATGATGAAAGCGTACGTGTTGAAATTAGGATTTCGGGTTGCTTAAGAGAGTGGGCTGAATTGTTGTGGGGATGAATGTGCGATTGGTAGAAGATTTACAGTACTAGATGATAAGTGTTTTCACAAGCTTATAAATAATTTGAGTTTAATCTCACTACGTTATTGTGGCATCAATAGCGTAAAAGTGTTATGAGTTATTGAGTGTATCTTGATCTATGTCTTCAGGCCAAGTGAGGGAGTCTGCTATGAGTAGTTGATTGCACGATTGTGTGCTATGTTGGTTCAGATTGAGGAATGCTGGCGAATCAGTTCTGGTTGTGGAAATTGAGCTGAGAATGGCATGAGTGAAGGAAAATTTTGACAAAAGTTATACGGTGCTTTGTTGAAGTGTGAAAATAAGAGGATGTCTTGAAGTGTTGTTGGTAAAAAATGCTCAGTTTATAGAGAAATAAGATGCTTGTTTGTACTTGGATGAGGTCGTATCCTGCGGTATTAGAGTGCTAATGAGGCACATGTGGTTTTGTTAGTTGAGCAGGATAAATGCAAGTTGAATAGAATGAACGACTCTCAAAAATGGTTCTAATGTTTTCAAGACTCAACTTGTATCAATGTGGTATTTTTATGTTAATTATAGGATTCTATGTATTAGTATAAAAAGAGTAAAGGTAACAGATTTAGATTCGTAGGAAGTTCTTCGGAGTAAAGCATTCTTGAATGTGGTGTTTCTGGGGATATTGAGAGTGTATTTAGTGGCTTATGGGTTTTAGATAGTGTGGTCTTGTGCTTGGGTCTCGGGTAGTTAGCCTTGGTTGAGAGATTGTGGTACTACAACAAGGGGGATATCAAGTTGAAAATGAATCAGAAAGAAATTAGATAGATGGAATAGCTTGATAGTAAACCGAATCCGTATTGTAAGGATATGGTTAACTATTTGTATGTGTTCGAGGTAATAAGCCTTTACAAGTATTTCGCAGCAATGTTCTTGGGTTTTGATAGCTTGCTTATCTTGGTTGAGTTAGAAGGATTCTGTCCTGGCAGTTTAATTTATGCAAACAGAATTGAGAGAGTTCTTGTTAATGTCTACCTTAGTTGAGGAGGTGCATTTGCTACGAATATGAGAGACATGGAATGTGTAATGATTTTCCTTCTAGATAGGATTAGTTGAAGTTCTTGACTAGTTGAGTTCATATATGTATGCGGCTAGGAAGGATTGCTTTTTAATTGGTCCTTCGTGATGGATGTCTGTAATGACCCGGCCCACCACTGTGCATATATTGTCCGCTTTGGGCCTAGCCCGCACGGTTTTGTTCCTCCCCAGCTGGTCCACTGGGGAAAAGGCCTATGCACGTGGTGGTCCAACACCCTTACTTAACTAGCCAAAGACTCTCTCTCAATTCCGATGTGGCACTCCTGTGAGCTACAACTACCGCTAATACCACTGATACCACTCACCCCACCAACAAGGACACAACGTCCTCGTTGTGAGTACCCACCCAACGTACTCCAAAGAGTCGGCTCTGATACCAATTATAATGACCCGACCCACCACTGTGCATATATTGTCGGCTTTGGGCCTAGCCCGCACGGTTTTGTTCCTCCCCAGCTGGTCTACTGGTGAAAAGGCCTATGCACATGGTGGTCCAACACCCTTACTTAACTAGCCCAGGACTCCCTCTCAGTTCTGATGGAGCGGGCTGCGCGCCGCAGCGGTATAGAGTGGTATCAGTGGTATCAGCGGGTAGCTGTAGCTGTAGTTCACAGGAGTCCCACATTGGAACTGAGAGGGAGTCCTGGGCAAGTTAAGTAAGGGTGTTGGACCACCATTTACATAGGCCTTTTCCCCACTGGACTAGCTGGGGAGGAACAAAACCATACGGGCTAGGCCCAAAGCGGACAATATAAGCATAGTGGTGGGCCGGCTCATTACAATTGGTATCAGAGTCGACTCTCTGGAGTACGATGGGTGGGTACTCACAATGAGGATGTTGTGTCCTTGTTGGTGGGGTGAGTGGTATCAGTGGTATCAGCGGGTAGCTGTAGCTGTAGCTCATAGGAGTCCCACATCGGAACTGAGAGGGAGTCCTAGGCTAGTTAAGTAAGTGTGTTGGACCACCATGTGCATAGGCCTTTTTCCCAGTGGACCAGCGGGGGAGGAACAAAACCGTGCGGGCTAGGCCCAAAACGGACAATATATGCACAGTGGTTGGCCGGGTCATTACAATTGGTATCAGAGCCGAATCTCTGGAGTACGATGGGTGGGTACTCACAACGAGGACGCTGTGTCCTTATTGGTGGGGTGAGTGGTATCAGTGGTATCAGCATGTAGCTGTAGCTGTAGCTCACAGGAGTCCCACATCGGAACTGAAAGGGAGTCTTGGGCTAGTTAACTAAGGGTGTTGGACCACCATGTGCATAGGCCTTTTCCCCAGTGGACTAGTGGGGAGGAACAAAACCGTGCGGGCGGGGCCCAAAGCGGATAATATATGCACAGTGGTGGGCTGGGTCATTACAATTTGTGCGGGTTTTTAATGCGGGAGTCGGAATGGAATTCCGACAGTGGCAATAGCTCCGTTAGCTGATTTTTGATGTGCCTACAAAATTTCAGGTCATTCGGAGGTGGTTTGGTCGGGTTTTTGATCGAATGTCGGTTGCGGAAGTTTGAAGGAAAACTTAGGCTTGAATTTGCTTGGATTCGATATTTTCCATGTTTGAGGGCATGCTTTTATGATTGGAACAAGTTTGCATCGTGTTATGAGGTATGTTGGTGGTTTTCGTTGGGGTCCCAAGGGCCTCGGGATGAATTCGGGGGTCCAAACGGACCATTTTTTGTCTTAGGCAGCAGCTGAATTGCTGCAATATCTGCAGTAGAGTTTCCTTCATCGCGTTCGCGTGGGAGGTCATGCGTCCGCGAAGGTTGTCGGAAAGTGTTCATCGTGTTCGCGATTGGTCGAACGCGAACGCGAAGGGCTAGGATTTGGAGGCATCGCGTTCGCGAGAAGTCAGGATGCGTTCGCGTAGAGTAATCCTGGAGGCTGCAAAATTGTTCATCGCGAACGCGTGGACAGTGTCACATCCGCGAAGGGTTAAATGTCCGGGCAGATTCTTTAATTACAGAACATTTCATATACGGGTTTCACTCCTAGAAACCCCCATTGTTGAGCTCTAAATTTAGAAAGTGACGGGAATTGCTGGGAGATCATCGTGATATTGTCGGAGGTTGTGGTTTAATTTCACGTTTTTATCATGAAATCCTCCTATATTTTACTGAAATTAGATCAAATTATGGGGAAATTTAGCCTAAGCCAGGGCTTTAGTAAAACGTCGACGTTAAATGGAGCGGGCTGCGCGCCGCAGCGGTATAGAGTGGTATCAGTGGTATCAGCGGGTAGCTGTAGCTGTAGTTCACAGGAGTCCCACATTGGAACTGAGAGGGAGTCCTGGGCAAGTTAAGTAAGGGTGTTGGACGACCATGTGCATAGGCCTTTTCCCCAGTGGACCAGCTGGGGAGGAACAAAATCGTGAGGGCTAGGCCCCAAGCGGACAATATATGCACAGTGGTGGGCCGGGTCATTACAATTGGTATCAGAGCCGACTCTTTGGAGTACGATGGGTGGGTACTCACAACAAGGACGTTGTTTGTTGGTGGGGTGAGTGGTATCAGTGGTATCAGCGGGTAGTTGTAGATGTAGCTCACAGGAGTCCCACATCGGAACTGAGAGGGAGTCCTGGGCTAGTTAAGTAAGGGTGTTGGACCACCATGTGCATAGGCCTTTTTCCCAGTGGACCATCCGGGGAGGAACAAAACAGTGCGGGCTAGGCCCAAAGCGAACAATATATGCACAGTGATTGGCCAGGGCATTACAATTGGTATCAGAGCCGACTCTCTGGAGTACGATGGGTGGGTACTCACAACGAGGACGTTGTGTCCTTGTTGGTGGGGTGAGTGGTATCAGTGGTATCAGCGGGTAGCTGTAGCTGTAGCTCACAGGAGTCCCACATCGGAACTGAGAGGGAGTCCTAGGCTAGTTAAGTAAGGGTTGGACCACCATGTGCATAGGCCTTTTCCCAGTAGACAAGTTGGGGAGGAACAAAACCGTGCGGGCTAGGCCCAAAGTGGACAATATATGCACAGTGGTGGGCCGGGTCATTACAATTGTTATTAGAGCCGACTCTCTAGAGTACGATGGGTGGGTAGTCACAACGAGGACGTTGTGTCCTTGTTGGTGGGGTGAGTGGTATCAGTGGTATCAGCGGGTAGCTCTAACTGTAGCTCATAAGAGTCCCACATCGGAACAGAGAGGGTGTCCTGGGCTAGTTAAGTAAGGGTGTTGGACCACCATGTGCATAAGCCTTTTTCCCCAGTGGACCAGCTGGAGAGGAACAAAACCGTGCGGGCTAGGCCCAAAGCGGACAATATATGCACAGTGGTGGGCCGGGTCATTACAATTGGTATCAGAGCCGACTCTCTAGAGTACGATGGGTGGGTACTCAAAACGAGGACGTTGTGTCCTTGTTGGTGGGGTGAGTGGTATTAGTGGTATCAGCGGGTAGCTGTAGCTGTATCTCACAGGAGTCCCACATCGGAACTCAGAGGGAGTCCTGGGCTAGTTAAGTAAGGGTGTTGGACCACCATGTGCATAGGCCTTTTCACCAGTGGACCAGTTGGGGAGGAACAAAACCGTGTGGTCTAGGCCCAAAGTGGACAATATATGCACAGTGGTGGGCCGGGCATTACAATTGGTATCAGAGCCGACTCTCTAGAGTATGATGGGTGGATACTCACAACGAGGACGTTGTGTCCTTGTTGGTGGGGTGAGTGGTATCAGCGGGTAGCTGTAGCTGTAGCTCACAGGAGTCCCACATCGGAACTGAGAGGGAGTCCTGGGCTAGTTAAGTAAGGGTGTTGGACCACCATGTGCATAGGCCTTTTCCCCAGTGGACCAGCTGGGGAGGAACAACACTATGCGGGCTAGTCCCAAAGCGGACAATATATGCCCAGTGGTGGGATGGGTCATTACAATGTCAGTGTAAGGGTTTCTACCATTGTTTTCATTTCGGTGTTAAGGGAATTTTCGGATGTGTTTCTTATGGCCGGGTATGTCACCGAGCGAGGTTGTGGATTTCAATATTGGTTTGGTGCTGGGCACCATATCGTATGGCTCCGATAGGAGTTATAGTAGTGAAAAGAGAAACTTCAGGATCTCTTGGTAATGAGTTCGTTGGTAGGCCGATGTGCATACGTGTTTAGCTTGTATTGGCTCAGTTGGTCCCAAATTGTATTGTTGAGGGATAAGTTGATTTAATCGTTATTGAGCTTGTTAGTGATCTAATGAAAGCTATGAGTTGCTTTTCGGAATTGGAGATGTTATGGTTTGTTGGTTATGGGCATATGTGGTTGCAATTTTATTGGTAATTCATAGTGTAAGTTGAGCGGGAAGAGTAATTGGGTGTTGCTTGGTACATAGAGTATCGGTTATGACCTATCAGGTTGCATGGCGTATGTTATTTGTTTCAACGTGGGTGTAATAAATTGCTTTGGCTTAGACATCAAATTGTGCGTGGTTGTCAATTTTGAGCATAGTGACTTTAGATGTTTCATGTGTGACAGTGTTTGGATAGGATCGCGCATTGTATCGAGGCCACATGGAGATATGACCTTTTGGGATAGATTCAGGTGTTCTATTTCTATAATGTGAGACTCGGGTCTCAACCTTGTGTTGTGATGGTACTAATGAGCTTGAGGTACATTTTTTTTGTTTGAGTCATTTTTTCAGGATTTGCGTATGTTCAGACCGTTTCTTATTGGTGCGCGTATTATGCAAGTTGTTTCTTAGGCATGTATTGAGGTGTCATATCACCAGAGTGGTGTGTTGGATTCTAGGTGATCATTGGGGTCACTAATGAATACTAACATATTTGGTTTTAGCTTGTTGGAAGGATAATATCGAGGTTCGGCTCGGAATCTGCTGTGGTATTAGTCAAAAGGGAAGTGGCTTCATGAATGGTTGATCTGAGAATGATGTAATGGACCGACCGGTTGTTCTGAACTTTTGGACTTTGATCAACAGTTCTCGGGCATGACTTTCCACGTGTTAGGTATTATGACTAATGTAGATCATTGGTTTTGATTTTCAGTATTTTAAATGAATTTGAAAGAATAGCTTCAGTCGAAAGCTTTGAATTTGAAAGGTTTGTCCGAGAGTTGACTTATTTATATATGAGCTCGATTTAGAGTTTTTATGATTTGGTTAGCTTTTTTTGATGCTTTGTGACTTAGGAGTGTGATCGGAAGTGATTTTGGATGTCCGGTGTAGAATTAGGCTCTAATTGGCGAAGTTAGTATTTTGGCGAATTCTAGTCTATAGGTGGGATTTTGATCCGAGGTCAAAATGGAATTCCGAGAGTTGTTGTAGCTTCATTACATCATTTGTGATATTTTTGGAAAATTTTATGTTATTCGGACGTCATTTGGTCGGGTTTTTTGATCTAAAGTGCATTTCGGAAGTTTTGAGAAACTTGGGCTTGAATTCGATGAGTTTTGAGTAATTTGATGTTGTTTGAGGTTTTTTGAAGATTGGAGTAAGTTTGAATGATGTTATGGGATATTTTGGCATGTTTGATTGAGGTCATGAGGGCCTCGGGTGAGTTTTGGGTGGTCAATCAGACCACTTTATGCCTTAAAAGATAGCAGAAAATTGTAGTTTCAGAGTTACAAAATTTTTGTTCTCTGCGGTTGCTCAACTGTTCTTGCGATCGCATAGGAGGATTTGTGGGGGGCTGTTCTGTTGTTCATAGCGTTTGCATAGTGTAAGTCGCTATCGCATAGCATGGGGAAATTATTTTTCATGAATGCCTAAGGTTAACCGTGATCGCATAGAGTATTTGGGCAGTGCATTGCAATCGCATGGCATTTGATGCATTCTCTTAGAGTTAATTTAGAGTTGAGAATTTTTGTGCTTCGCGATCGCGAAGTTTTTCCCGCGATTGCATAGAAGGAATTACTGTATCTGGGCAGAATGTTTTAAAGTCATCTTGGTCACGATTTTGAGTCCAATTTCACCCATGGCTGCTCATTTTTGGAGATTTTTGAATGAAATTAAAGAGGGATTGAAGGGGATTCGACTTGAGATAAGACTATTGGTCTTAAAACTCGATTATATTGTCAAATCCACCTAGAAATTCAAGAAAACTAAGCCAAAATTTGAAGAAGTAGGTCTTGAGAAATTGGACATTTGATTTGGGGATTTGATGGACCATTTGACCTCGGATTTGAGAGTTCTTGGTATGTATGAACTGTTTAGGAGATAAGGAAAGTATTGATGTAAAAAAATGGAGTTTCGAGAAGTGGTCCCGGAGCTCAGGTTTTTGTAATTTTGGGAATTGTGCCTGTAATTGATTGTTTTCGTTTGGGCTTTGTTCCCTTGGCATATTGTGATGTATCCGCTTTGATTTTGGATAAATTCAACGCGTGTGGAGGACTATTTGAGGGGAAAAGGCGCTGCGAGCTATAGATTTCGCTGGCTCGAGGTAAGTAATGATTGTAAACACTGTCCTGATGTTTTGAAACCCGGATTACACATCGTTGTGTTGCTGTGACGTGACTTGCATGCTGGATGACGAGCGTGGGGTAGAGCACTGCTAGGGATTGTGACCTAGTCCATCCTGAAAGAGTGCTTTAATGCGTATTTGATAGTTAACTATCTGATTTTACTGTTTTTTAGAATGTATGCGATGTTTGGGGCCTTTTGCCAACCTGTTTAGACCCTTAAGGGCATTTTAACTATTTTTCCTCACTAGAAGTTTCGATAGCATATCCTCAGTCATGTTTTACCGGCTTATTATTTAAAAATCTGGCATTATCACCGTATTTCGTAAAAATGTAAATGACTATTTGGGTTGAATTCCATGTTTTCCTAATGGCCGAGTGATCGTGAGTTGATGACTGAGACAGACTGAGGGTCTAATTGTGAGGTTGATGACTAAGATAGATAGAGAGACTGATGGTAAGGCTAATGACTAAGAGAGGTGAAGGGCTTCACTGTGAGGATAGACTAAGAGTCTGATCGTGACGCTAATGACTGAGAGAGGTCGAAGACCTGACTCTGAGGATTTTATATATATAGATCGGGCTGCACGCCGTAACAAGTTATATATATATGTATATATGGATCGGGCTACATGCCGCAACAGTATATTTATATGGATCAGACTGCATACTGCAGTAGTATATTTATATAGATCGGGTTGTACATTGCAGTATTGAATGATATTTATGGATCGGGTTGTGCGCCGCAACAAAGTTAAATGATATGGATCGGGTTGCACGCCGCAACAATGATATTTATGGATCGGGGTGCATGATGCGACAATGATATTTATGGATCGATTGCACACCACTATATTATTTCGCTTGGGCTGTAGGAGCCCCTCCGGAGTTTGCACCTCCACAGTGAGCGTGGGTACGCGTATGGATCGGGCTGCACACCGCAACAACGGATAAAGCTGTGCGTCGCAATGATATATGGATCGAGCTGCATGCCACAACATGTGTGTATATATATATGTATGTATATATAGATCGGGTTACACACCGCAACGGTTACTACATAGTACCTATTGAGCATGAGTGCTGAGTGTGAGTAGTGATTGGTAAAAGTTGAGTCATGAGTGGCAGAGAGGCTAGCCTGAGGGGCGATAACTATATACATGCAAATGAATGATGTTTGCATGAGAGGCCTTTTTATGAACTTGTTGATTTCACTCCCCTTTTTAGTGAGTTTCTATTGAATATGTTGATTTATCGATAGTTTTCAATCTTTTTTATACTAAGCCTCTGTCGGAAAGTTGATTAAATGTTTTTAAAACAACCAATTTTTTAATATGAGATGCTTATAAACTAGTCACTGATTTGTCATTTGGTTATTTCCACCAAGATTTTCCGGTTATGAAGTGTTTATGATTATTGTTTTTCCCGAGAGGCTATTTTACGAACTATGCTTTGTCTGAGGGGCCGATTATGTGTTTAATCACTATTAGTATTTTAAATGGTATTGAACCCCTATTGGAACTGCTGGAAGGTATTTCAAAATGATTTTTACTAAAAGTTGGGTTTTAAAAGGAGAGATTAACTCATATCATGATTCGGAAGCCTGTTGTGTTTATTCATCCTAAGGTGAATGTGGATTCATTATTTCCTACTGATCATTCTTTATTTACTCTTATTACTTACTGGGTTGGAGTACTTACATTACTCCCAACACCTCGTGTGCAGATTCAGGTAAATCAGAACCCGGTCGCGAGTGTAAATTGGTTCTAGCGCGGAGTCTTCATAGCTAGTAGGCGGCTGCTTGTCATTCGCAGCACCACTCCCTTTCGGACATTACTATTACTATATTTAGTACATTATTTTAGATATGTCATTATATACAGACCAAGATAGATGCTCTTGACTAGTGACACCCCGATGTCGAGCATGTATTTTTATTCTACATTGTTATTTAGAAACAGTCTCTCTACCCCAGGGTAGGGGTAAGGTCTGCGTACACACTACCCTCCCCAGACCCCACTAAGTGGGATTATACTGGGTTGTTGTTGTTGTTGTTGTATTGTTATTTTCAGAAGTTGTTATGAAACGTTGTTTAAATAAAGGCTTAAAATGATTTTTAAATGATTAAAGGTTGATTTGAGTGTTGTGTCGACTGGCCTTGTCTTCACGAGAGGCGTCGTCACGATCGAGTTTGTGAATCGGGTCGTGACAGTAGAGTTGAGCTAATGTGCCACAAGGTGATTCCACAGTCATTCACCTGCACAATGAGCTTCATGACCATGGTCAAGCAATAGCAGAGTTAACTAAAATAATGAACCAGTTGGCAAAAGCTCAATTGCAGCAAGTTCAAGCACCGTGACAAGTAAATGCTATGGATGGTGTCAACATGTTGGTCAATAAGAGGAGACAAAGTGGTCAACAAGGTCAGGGTAGCCCGGATCAATATTCGCAAGTTAATGGTGGTTTCAACCAAGATTATGGGTAAGATGAGCAAAGTGAAGAAGTGTAGTACGTGAACAACTATCAAGGACAAATGGGCAATGATCCTAACCAACAACAGCAATGTAGACCCCAAGACAATCAGGTGAGTCAAAACCAACATGGAAATAGAAACTGGGGGTACAACAATCAGAATTGGGGCAACCAAAACAACCAGGGAAACTGGAGTTGCAACATCAATAATTGGGTTGGAAACAAAAATTAGGGTGGTTAGAATAATGGCAATCAAGAAAATCGGGGGCAAGGCATTCAAAGGCTTCTGATGTATCAACAACGAAACAACCCACCCACATTTCCGTCCCAAGGTCTTAGCTCATCGAATAATGAGATGGGGATAATCGAGACGATGTTTTAACAAACGATGGAAAAGAATGCCGAACCTAATACTCAGTTGGCATCCCACAATATGTCAATCCAAATTTTCAAGGTTCAACTTTGCCAGATTTCACAATCTTTGAGTAAACCAAAAGGGTTGGAACAACACCAGGCATGCAATGGCGGTGATTAGAAGAAGCGGTCGAGGTAGAGATATGAATGCCTCCAAGCAAAAGGAAATTGTGAGTGATGAAGCTGAGGTGCAAGATGATGTTATCCCTAAATTTGATGAGCGAGTGAGTGAATATTACTTAAATGCGGAAGTGAGAATTTATATTAATGATAATGAGGTGGAGACTCAAAATGATGTGAACCCATCTACGAAGCACATAATAGACATGCCGAAAATGGTTGCGACCAAGGCTAAGACTTCTTTGCCAAGGCCTCCTCCACCTTACCCTCAAAGACTTGAAAAGAAAAAGAATAAAATGTAGTTTAAGAAGATTATTGAGATTCTGAAAAGCTTGTCAATAAATGTTCCTTTGGTGGAGGCTCTTAAGCAAATGCCAGGCTACGCCAAGTTCATGGAAGAGTTGGTGACTAAAAAGAGACCTATGGATTGTGAGACCATCAAAATGACTCACTAAGTAAGTGCAATTGTGCACTCGATGGCTCTAAAACTTGAAGGTCCCGACGCTTTCACCATTCCATGAGCCATTGGGAGTGTAAATTTTGCAGAGGCTTTGTGTGATTTAGGAGCAAGTATGAATTTGATTCCTTACTCTGTGTTCAAAACTATAGGTATTGGTCAGCCGAAAGCTACTTCAATAAGATTGCAAATAACTGATAAAACTTTGAAGAGGCCATTTGGTAATGTTGACGATGTTCTTGTCTGGGTGGAAAAATTTATCTTGCCTGTTGATTTTCTGATTCTTCAGTGTAAAGTCGACTATGAGGTTCCTATAATTGTGGGAAGACCTTTCCGTACAACTAGGAAGGCATTGGTTGACGTGGAAGTAAGGGAACTTACCTTCCAGGAGGGAGATAAAAATGTGGTCTTTCATGTTTACAAATCAATGAGGATGCCGAATAGTACTGAAGTGTGTTCTTTTGTGGACCTTGTCACAAAAGTAACTATTGATGATACTAGTTTCATGATCAATGTGGAGGATCCTTTGGAAGCAGTATTGTTGAACCTTGATGTGAATGAGGATGAAGGATGGAATGTTATTGATACCCAATTTTTTCCTATATGATTTTTATATTACAAAATTCTCTCAAAATATCATATATATGAATATATAAGTATATCTAAGTGTTTTGGCATTTTTCCTAATTTTTAAAGATTCTTAAAATAAATTTACTATCCATTTTAACAGTACAAAAATCAATAATTATTTCCAAAATTATTAATTTTGGTGAATAACTTATTTTATTCCCATATTTATAACAAAATATAGTTAATATAAGTTTTGTACATTTTTATAAATTTTTTTGATATTTAAAAGACTAAATTGCATATAATTGCAATTTTAGCCTACTTTAAGATTAATAGCATTTTATAATTATGAAATTAGTCCCAGTATTTTTAAATTGATTTTTACATGTTATTTGTTGGTTCAGTACTTTTAACTTATTTTTAATCATCTTACTATTTTTTATAAATATAAATAGAAAATTGGCTACGTATTATTTAGCCCCATTTCTATTTCAATTACAGCCCTATTTCATTTCAATTTTTTGCCTCTAAATTGACCCAATTCTACCCAATTAATCAGCCCTATTTCAATTTGGACCCAGCCCACGACCCAATTCAAGACAACCCACTTGTTCCCCACCTACCAGTCTAAATCTAGACCGTTGATCACTCATGATCAACGGCCAAAACTCACTATTCCTTAATTAAACCTAAAAACCTACCCTAATCCCCCTCATTCTTATCGGACCCGCCGCCCTGAAATCCAAAGACACTCTCAAATCTTATCAACAACTCTCCAAAACCATAGTTTCCTCCCACCTTCCTTCACCGAACTTTCACCAGAATCCATGGCTTCCCAAGCCATGGATGGTCACTACCCACCATCTCCACCATTAGACCTTGGGTGTTCAAGGTCTGGAAAGTTATCTTCGATGGTTTTGCCTCCGATCTTCTCCGATCATTGATTCCATGGCTTCTCTGGCTATGCTCCGGAACATTCGAGACTGAGGAGCCTGATTCTTGACCTCTCCTACTCAAGATAGGACCTGGTCCGAAAACTTTCTCATTACTAGGATTTTCTCTGAAACCCTAAGCTATCCGAGGTTCTTTTTTTGTTTGTTTGCCCAGATGTATACTGTATTTATGCGTTACTTGACATTTTAAGTGTTTTCCCCAAATTTTCTTTTCAAAATCGTTTGTGTTCAATTTAGGGTTTCTATAAAAATTTTCCAAAAAACATCTTTTGATTCATCTTTTTCTTTTCTTTATTCGTGTTTGTTAATACCCTGCTCATGTGATTTCCTTTTAATATGCATGTATTGTTCTTCTACTTTTTTTTTCTACTATGCATGTTACTCCTATGTTAATCCTTGTTATGTTTTCTTTATTCTTTTACTATGTGTTTACCGTTGAGATTCTTTGATTTTTTCTACTAAACTTTGTTCATGTTCTTGCTAAACAAGTTTATCTACTTTTGTTTCTTTCTTTGAACTCCGAGTTTTTCTCAAATATGTTCTTCATGGTCTTGAATCTTCTTTCTTTCTTTTCTATTCCAAGCACGATATCATATTAGTTTGGGTTCTCGTAAGGCCCCTAAATAGACCTCTAAGTCTGTTTCAATGACTTTCCTTCTCACCTCTATGTCTAATTCCATTCGAAACCCTAGGATTTATAGGGTTTTTGGTAATTTTGATTTTTTGTGTGCGGATTAGGGTTCCACTTTGGGACACTGGACTCTCAGACTCATTGTGAGCCCCTAAAGTGACCCATTTCTACCCAATTAATCAGCCCAATTTCAATGTTTGATTCTTTTTAAGTAATATGACGACCCCCTTTTTGTTTGATTTGTCTACTTTATATGTGATAACTTCTATTTTCAAAAAAGAACTCTGCTAATTAGTAATTGATAATGACTTCCTTTCATAGGTCTAAGTGATTGCCACATATTTTCTTTAATTGAACCCTTCTTACCTATTCTTGGCTTGGTTCTTTGAATTAGGCCTATAATTTTTGAGTTCTCTCGCTATCTGATTGATTCCCTTTCCTTAATTTTCCAAGTCATGTATAATTCAACTTTTTCTTCAATAACTCCTTTGTATTTACCCTCTTTGTGCTAATTTGGAATGGTTTTAAGAAAATTTCTTTCCTTGTTTATATTTTACCCATTTGAAATCAAATCTCTTAACTGAAAGGAAATTCTATATGATTGATTGCGAACTATTTTCTTACGTTTCTTACTTGTTTCTTTGCACTATAAAAAGGACTACCCTTCTGCACTTTCAAACACTTCAAGTTCAATACCTCAAACTTTTACTTTCAATTTACACATTTAGAATAGTTTTTTGAGTTAAATATTCTCTCAACACTCTGCTTTGTTGAGATCCTTTGGAACTGTTTGCTCATAAATTGGCTTTTCAATACTATTGTTTTTACTTATTTTCCTGAAACAGGTATGTCTAGTTTAATTTTTCTGTCTCACCCCTATGTGTTTATTTTATAGTTTCAGTACTCTTGTTCACTTTGTTGTGCATGTTCAATAATTAAAGTATGTGTGTTTCTTTCCTTGCATCTGCTTCTATTATAAATTCTTACCCCATATTCCCCTCTATGTACCCGAGTTAAGGTTTTGTCCTAGCAATATCTAAATTACTGCGCAGGTCTGAACCTGACCTTCAATAGGTCCTAAGTCCTAAATTTATACAACATGCTGGTCAGGGATGTGCCAGCACCTTAATTATTGGGTATGACCACTAGCCTGTCATGGTCTTCCCTAATTCACTCTCTAATTGCACTTACACTTACACTTACTCTTAGACTCTAAGTATCTGTCCCCCCCCCCCCTCTTCCTATGAGCCTTGCCTTGGGACATTGAGTTCCCTCTGAACATGAACATTTGAGAGCTGACCCTTCCACACAACACTATAATTCTGTAATATGTTTGGGGTGCAAGCATTGCCCCGAGCCCTTTGAGACTCTTGGGAACTTTGACACATCCCAAATAAGAGAAATGCTTCGGAAATCTGATTTTTTAATTTGGTTATTTCATGTTTCAGACTAGAAGTTTGAATTAGGCTCTCCTTGGTTGGAATTCTAATTTTTGATGAAATTTTTATTTACTTTTCTGGATTCATTCAAGTTGTAATAACTTTTGGGGTGTATAGTAAAAATGGGGGGAAGGTCTCTCATGTTATGCATATGGGGTAGATATCATATTTTAGGTCTTTATTTATGCAATTAAACCATTTCTCGCTTTTATTGCATATAGAGATCCTGCATATAGGTTTTCATATAGCAATCTTGTTTATAATTTGTCATTGCTGCATATAGAGATCCTGCCTATAAGTCATTTCATTATTGCATATAGAAATCATACCTATAGGTTTTCATATAGCAATCCTGCCTATAGTTTATTTCGTTACTGCATATAGAAATCTATGCCTATAAGTTTTCTGCACTTCTGCATATATACGTCTGTTGCTAGGCAAATAACCATAGGTTTAATAATAATCAACTCCATTCTATGTATCATGCCTACATGACTCCTGCACTTATGTAATTGTCTTCAAACCAACAATGCTTAGAAATCATGCATGTAGTATATAATCAATCGAACCAGTTTCGTCTATTTCATCTATGGGTTTAAAATCAATAGCAAGGTTATTTATAATCTACAAAACTTTTGTTTATAAAACCAGTAACCTCTCTTTAAAATCAGTACACCTCCTACATGGTTAGATATCTTGCTTATAGGCCTCATCTAGGCAAACCCATAGGTAATTAATCAACTATAGAAATATTTAATAATTACAACGAGCAGGCTGGTCTAATTCAGACATCTTATCTGAAAATATGTGATAAATCAGTCACCCCTTTAACGTTTAAGTAAAGACCTAACCAATACATGTAAGTCATGCTAAATAATTTGTTGCTTTGAATGAGGAGGCATATTTGAGCCTTTAACTGCTATGTGTCCTCTTTTATAGCTTTATGTGTTTTGTTTTTCGCGCTAGATTTTTGTCCTTTTAAAACTCTGAAAAGCAAATCTCCCTTTCCTTTAGGATTAGTAGTCCAACTTCCTCTAGGACTGATAGGATTGGGGCAGCTATTAGCATACAATAAGTAATGAGACGATTCAACGATTTAATACCTTAATGGGGTGGGTAAGGGTAGACATGGATATGATAATCATACGATAACACCACGTGAATAAATTGTTATCGGGTGTTGCGTTGGGTAATCCATGTTATTTGTAAACATAGGACCCCCCACTCTTTACCTATTTATTTTCTTTTCTTTTTTCCGGAAAGTTTTTAAAAGCAATAAATTTTAGTTCGTAAAACTCCTTCTTTTACTTCTATCCTTTAAAAGTCTCTTTTAGATATTTAATTTCCAGCATTATTTTTTTTTTCAAATCTCCGCCTCTTCTACTCCTTTGTTTGATTATTTGTACAAATTATTTGAACCCCCACCCTTTTTGCACTTATACATCCTTTAAACAATTAAGAAATCGTCTATTTCTCAACTTCAACACGCTTTTAATTTTGATGCTTTCCTTGTTGCAATCATTATGTGAAAGTTGTCTTGTTTGCTTACTTGTCATTTCCATTCAAAGTCTCAATTGTAGCATGGCTGGGAACCACACTAGTGGATCTTGGGGGGGAAGGTGCCTAACACATTTCCCCCTAGATAATTTCAAGACCTTACCTATTCTCTGGTTCTTCTTCTGAATTTCTTATTGTCCTAATGCACTTAATCATTAGGTGGCAACTCTTCAATTGCAAACCCAATTCCCAAAAGGAAATGGGTTGCCTGCCTAAATGTCATAAACCCGATTTTGCCATCAGAAAAAGGGGGCATCGACAGCATGGCGAATCTTCTGGGGATATTCTTTAGGATTTTACCATTTCATGCTACTTGTGACTTTATTCCATTTTTATTGCCTTTATTTAATGTCCTTATCTCTTTTCTACGACAAAACTGACTTGGCTCTTTGTTTTCTTTTCTTTAATGCTTTTTTTTACCGCCTTTCTTCAATACTGTTGTAATTATGAGCAATTATTCTAACCATTACTTTATGAACGTGCAAATACATGATAACTTATTTCATTCTTGTAATTTCATATTCAACATCATATTACACTCGGCCACACAAAATACAATATCAACACATTTAATGAGTGGTTGCTCCCTTCCGATATTATCACCCCTTAAATTTTCCAAAGGCGTATTTGCTGTAAAACTAGTCGATCAGTGGTGCCATCCGCAGTTCTATGCCTTTCCCTCCTGAGTATTCCTCTCAATGGTACCGGTCTAACACCCCATATAAATATTACTCTATTCAATTGTGCATGCATCACTGTCAAACCTAGTTGAGTCAGTTATATTGTCTGCATAGTGATTCTTTAAAATAGCCTTGTCCAAAGTCCATTGGGTTTTCTTGGAACCCAAATAGACATTACCACATTTGTGTATTAATTTGGAGAACAAAATGCTACTTATCCCAATTACTGATATTTAAATAGTCGAGTCTGGCAAGGGTATGGGTCTAACACTTTGTTTTGCAGAAAATGAGCCACGGAGTCCACATATTCGGCATGGTAACCAACATCCACCCAAGGTTGCTAAACTGGTGGGAAGACCTTCATTCTATTGATCAGACACTCATCCGCAAATATTTAAGAGATTTGCCTTCTCTTCTGGAAATCCAACCTGACAACAAAATCATAGAGGATGCAACACTATACTGGGATAACGATAGGTCAATGTTCTGCTTTAGAGACCTTGAAATGACACCTTTGCTGGAGAAAATATGAGGGCTAGCTGGTATCCCATGGAAAACTCTGGGTTTGCTTATGCCAGAAAATCGCAAGGGTAGGGATTTTCTCAAAATGATGGGACTAAAGAAGAACACGGAACAGACCTACTTCAAGGATTCCGACTTTCCTTTCGACTATCTATACGAAAGATACGACCATAGCAAGTCTTACCGCACTTACCCAGATAAATTTCCCTCTCATCATTGGGGTATATCCACAGAAGAGTCTTCGTCTTTATGTTTTGCTTTTTGGGTATGATAGTATTTCCTATGAAGAAGGCTAGGATCCATACCAGACTGGCCATGGTCACCAAGACTTTAATAGAAGGAATTGGCGGGTAGCCTTTTAGCATAGTACCTTTGATCATAGCAGAGATATACCGAGCCCGGGAAAGTTGTCAATGAGGGGCCAAACATTTTGAGGGTTGTAACTTGCTACTCCAACTCTAGCTCATGGAGCACCTCCAAAGGGGTGAATATCGGGAAGAGATTCTACGCACAGACTGGGATGATCATATCGCTTTCCATCAGCCAAGGAGAATGAACTATATACCTAACATGTATGCCCAACTAGAAGATGCTATAGGGTGGGTAGAGTTGTTTGAAGATCTAAAACAGGACCAAGTGCAATGGATGTTCGAATGGTTCCCTACTAAAGAGTTCATTGTCCGATCTCGGGATGCACCATTTCTTATACTCGTCGGTGTGAGAGAAACTTATCCTTATTTGCCTCTCCGAGTCATGAGGCAGGTAGGAAGAAAGCAGGTTATACCAAAGGTCGACAAAATGAGTCGCTTCAGGGCCAACTTTCAAGATGACGATAGCCCATACAAGTGTCAAGCTCAGCATATGTGGCACTGCAGTATTATCCTGGGAAAGGGTTCCATAGAACCATATAGGTACTATTAGATAGTTATGTGTAAATATGTCCTAAACCCATATATAATAGGAGTATGATATGTCCTAATCTGATATATAGTCGGAGTAGAATATGTATTATATATAGGTCTCATTGTATCATTGTTAAAATATCAATAATATATTTTTCTTCCATGCTTTCTCACATCATATCAGAGCCACCGTGAGAAATTAATCGTTCTGCGTCATTCCAACGATATCCGGAAAGAAATAACTCACTCACTGTGCAATTTTTTGGTGACCTAAGTGACTAAGTGCGTAAAAGTCACTATTTATCAGTGTTTTGAAAATCCAACACCACCAAAAGGTCCCCAACATAAATCCGACCAAACACCCAGAAAGTTCACCAAAAACAATTGTCCCACGCGCATGCCCGAGCACTGCCGCCAGCGGCGCGTTATCCCCACGCGCCGACGCGTGAGGACCCCTCCGGCCAGAATTTTGAAAAATTTCTTTTGGACAGTGTGTTCGTCTTGTTTTTCCGAGCCTACCCATCCTATTTTTGTTTGATTCCGACCACTTTGAATTTTTTCCGGTAGCTACAGTACTTTTCTAGCAAACATATTATTTTCAGCATCTATTTTAGAGAATTTTCAGTTGATTCTTTTTGTTATTTGGTGATAATCCAACCATGTCTTTGGGAATCGATGCTTTAGGGTCTAGAAACCCGGGTTCTGGCAGTTGTGGTGTTATGATTACCTTAGAACCTTTAATGGGAGGTTCAAACTACTTAGATTAGGCTTTTTCTGTCGAGTTGTGGTGTAAAGGTCAAAGAGTTCAAGATCATTTAACAAACAATGCTAGCGAAAGTGATGAAAAGGCCAAAACACAGTGGGAGAAGGTCGATGCTCAGTTATGTAGTATCCTGTGGCGATCTATTGATTCCAAGTTGATGCCCTTGTTCCGTCCATTCCAGACATGTTATTTAGTTTGGGAAAAGGCTTGTAATCTGTACACTAATGACATATCTCGTTTCTATGAGGTAATATTGCGACTAACAAGCTTGAAGAAATAGGAATTAGATATGTCTACTTACTTGGGACAAGTTCAGGTAGTCATGGAAGAATTTGAGACGTTGATGCCAGTTTCTGCTAGTATTGAAAAACCACAAGAGCAATGACAGAAGATGTTTCTAGTTCTTACACTCGCTGGACTGCCTAATGACCTTTATTCAGTACATGATGAGATTTTGGCTAGTCCAACCATCCCCACAGTTGATGAATTATTCTCTGGATTACTTCGCCTTGCTGCAGCACCTAGCCACTCACTAAGCTCATCACAGACATTTGACTCATCTGTCCTTGTATCCCAATTAGTGGACAATCGGGCATCTCATACTATGGAGAATAGACGACGACGAGGTTATTTTGGAAGATCTAGACCCAAGTTCTCTTATTGTCATAAACTTAGACACACTCGTGATGTATGCTATTCTTTACATGGCCGCCAACCCAAAAATGCTTATGTTGCTTAGACTGAGACTACATGTAACTAGGGATTTTCTTTATCTCAAGGGGAGTATGATGAGTTCCTTCGATATCGAGCAAGTAAAGAGACATCTCCACAAGTAGCTTCTGTTGCTCAGACTAATATTTCTATTGCTGGTAATTCTTTTGCTTATGTTTCCCAGTCTAGTCCTCCTAAACAATGGGTTGTGGACTCAGCCGCTTCTGATCATATCTATGGTAATAAATCACTTTTGTCAAATATTGCATATTCACAGTCTCTTCCCTCTATTACTTTAGCCAATGGGTCTCAAACCAAAGCAAAAGGAGTTGGACAAGCGAATCCCCTACCCTCAGTCACTCTAGATTCCATTCTCTATGTCCCTAGCTGCCCTTTTAATCTTGCATCTGGTAGTCGTTTTAGTCATTCCCTCCATTGTGGTATATTGTTTATTGATGATTCTTTTATTATGCAGGACTGCAGTACAGTGCAGACGATTGGAACATGACTTGAATTAGAAGGGCTTTACTACCTTAACTCCCTAAAATCCTCCAACCCATGTCTAGTTACAGATCCTCCGGACCTAAGTCACAGATGTTTAGGACATCCAAGCTTATCCAAGCTTTAGAAGATGGTGCCTAGTTCGTCTAGTTTATCCACATTAGAGTGTGAGTCATGTTAGCTATGGAAACATACTCGAGCCTCTTATCCTCGTAGTATTGAGAGTCATGCAGAGTCTATTTTTTCTTTAGTTCATTCGGATATATGGTGTCCTAGTAGAGTTAGTTCAACCTTAGGATTTCGTTATTGTGTTAGTTTCATTGATGATCATTCAAGATGTCCTTCGATTTTCTTAATGAAAGATCATTCTGAGTTGTTTTCTATATTCTAGAATTTTTGTGCTGAAATTAAAAATCAATTTGGTGTTTCTATTCACACTTTGCACAATGATAATGCCTTAGAATATGTATCCACTCAATTTCAGCAATTTATGACTTCTCAAGGAATTATTCATCATATCTCTTGTCCGTATACCCCTCAGCAAAATGGGGTTGCAGAGAGAAAGAATAGGCACATCATTGAGACAGCTCGCACACCTCTCATTGAATCTCATGTTCCGTTGCATTTTAGGGGTGATGTAGCTCTCATAGCTTGTTATTTACTTAATCGGATGCCTTTCTCTCCCATCCAGAATCAGATACCATATACAGTATTGTTTCCCCAATCACCTGTATACTCCGTTCCTCCTCGTGTTTTTGGGAGCACTTGTTTCTTTCATAACTTAGCCCCTGGAAAATATAAGTTAGCTCCTCGTGCTCTCAAGTGGGTCTTCCTTGGTTATTCTCATGTTCAAAAGGGATATCATTGTTACTCACTTTATCTTCGTAGGTACTTTATGTCTTCTTATTTCACATTTTTTGAGTCTAAACGTTTCTTTACCTCTTCTGACCATTCTGACCCCCTTGATATATATGCGGTATTACCTGTACTGACCTTTAAGGAACCTACTATAGCTCCTCCTTCTTCTTCCGCCACAGAAGTCTCACCCGAGTATCCTATAGCTTCTGCTTCACCTTCCGCTATAGAAGTCTTATCCATTCCAGCCGTTGAGGAGACTTGTGTGGCTCCTCCTAGACTCCCTACCACAGGAACACCACTTTTGACATATCATCTTCGTCCCCGCCCAGTATCAGGCCCAGCTGATTCACGTCCTACACTTGACCCTGCTAATACTGCGGACTTGTCTCCTCTTAATCAACCGATTGCACTTCGGAAAGGTGTACGGACCAACATTAATGCTAATCCCCATTATGTCAGTTTGAGTTATCATCAGTTGTCATCACCCTATTATGCTTTTCTATCTTCTTTGTCCTCTGTTTCCATGCCTAAGTCAACAGGTGAAGCGTTGTCTCATCTAGGATGGCGACATGCTTTGATTGACGAGATGTCTGCTTTACATACGAGTGGTACTTGGGAGCTCATCCCTCTTCATTTAGGTAAATCTATTGTTGGTTGTCATTGGGTGTATGCAGTCAAGGTTGGTCCTGATGGTAAGGTTGATCGTCTAAAAGATCGTCTTGGTGCCAAAGGATATACTCATATATTTGGGCTCGATTACAATGATACCTTCTCTCCTGTAGCTAAGATAGTATCAGTCCACCTTTTTCTATCCATGGCTGTTGTTCGCCATTGGCCCCTCTATCAGCTGGACATTAAGAATGGCTTTTTTACACGGTGACCTTGAGGATGAAGTTTATATGGAGTAACCACTTGAGTTTATTGCGCAGGAGGAGTCTCGTGGCCTTGTATGTCGCTTGCGTCGATCACTTTATAGTCTAATGCATTCTCCTCGAGCCTGGTTTGGTAAGTTCATCATAGTTATCAGGGAATTTGGCATGATTCAGAGTGAAGCTGACCACCTTTTATTCAATCGTCATTCTGCCTTGAGTCTCTATATTTATCTGATGGTCTATGTTGATGATATTGTTATTATCGGCAATGACCAGGATGGTATTACTATATTAAAGCAACATCTCTTGCAACACTTCCAGACTAAGGATGTGGGCAAACTAAAGCATTTTCGGGGTATTGAGGTTGCTCAGTCTAGTTCAGGTGTTGTGATCTCACAACGAAAGTATGCCTTAGATATTCTTGAAGAGACATGAATGACAGGTTGTAGACTGGTTGACACCCCGATGGATCGGAATTCTAAACTTATGCCAGGACAAGGGGAGCCTCTTAGTCATCCTACAAGATATAGACGGTTGGTTGGTAAATTAAATTACCTTACAGTGACAAGACCTGACATTTCCATTTCTGTGAGTGTTGTGAGTCAGTTTATAGATTCACAGCATGATAGTCATTTGGATGCAGTTATTTGCATTCTTTGGTATATAAAACCAGCTCCAGGCAAAGGTTTATTGTTTTAGGATAGAGGCCATGAGCGGATCATTGGATACTCAGATGCTGATTGGGCAGGATCACCTTCTGATAGACGTTCTATGTCTTGGTATTATGTCTTGGTAGGAGGAAATTTTGGTGTCCTAGAAGAGCAAGAAACAAAATGTAGTTGCTCGGTCTAGTGCAGAAGCAGAATATCGAGCGATGGCTATGGCAACATGTGAGTTAAGTTGGATCAAACAATTGCTCAAGGAGTTAAAATTTGGCGAGATTAGTCAGATGGGACTTGTTTGTGATAATCAAGGTGCTCTTCATATTGCGTCAAAACCAGTGTTCCATGAGAGAACTAAACACATTGAGATTAACTGTCACTTTATTAGAGAAAAGATACTCTCGGGAGATATTGCTACAATGTTTGTGAATTCGAATGACCAGCTTGCAATATTTTCACCAAGTCCCTCACTGGTCCTCCTATTAACTACATATGTAACAAGCTCGGTACATATGATTTGTATGCACCAGATTGAGGGTGAGCGTTAGATACTTATGTGTAAATATGTCCTAAACCCATATATAGTAGGAGTATAATATGTCCTAATTCGATATGTAGTCGGAATAGAATATGTATTATAAATAGGGCTCATTGTATCATTGTTAAAATATCAATAATATATTTTTCTTCTGTTCTTTCTCACAGGTACCATGCTGGTCATACTCCATACTATCAAAGTTAGTTGGAACACGATCATAGTAGGTTAAGACAACCCAGGTTTATTCGAGGTCACACGGTCATCGACAAAAAGGCTGAAGTACAGGTTAAGTACAACCAATTGCGCAAGAGGATTCAGGAATGCGATAGTGAGCACTAGGAAATTCAAGAAGCCCATCAAATGCTGATTGAATAATGGAAAGATATGGCTATCAGCGTCAACAAGCGATTGGGGTATTTGGAATGTGGTTTAGTGGAGCTAGAAAAGAAGTTCATCTAGAGGATTGAAAACAACAAGAATGCTGAAAGAAACGAAGGGGAACACTTGGCTAGAGACTACTTGCTGCTGGGAGTAAGAGAGTTGGTGAAGCCTTTCGATGGAGCTAAAGATGTCGAGTCCGAGTAAGGTCCTTCTAAGACCAAGTAGTTAGGAGTCTTTTCTTTGCTTTAAATGTAATAAGGCCAATGGCCATTAGTGACATTTGATTTTCCGCTATATTAGTGTCTTTTTGGGATTCGCCTTATTGTTTATCAAGAAAATGAAGCATTTAGCATTATGAGTTCTCCAAATCAATTTGTCGCTAGGCCTACCTCGGGCACAACGAGTCTCCCAAATTAGGACACGATTTATATTGTTGAACTATGTGTTAGTGTCATTTTGGGATTCATATTATTTTTTTTCAAAAAAATTGAGGCATTTAGCTTTATAAGTTGTCCCAATCAATTTTTCGCTAGTCCTACCTCGGGCACAATGAGTCTCCCAAATTAGGACACGATTTATATTCTTGCACTATGTGTTTAAATATTACAACATTTTCTTCTAACGATCCACAATAACTTGTTACCTTTTTGTTTTTACCTTTTATTTCCCCAAATATTAGTTCGTGCACTCTGGCATTATCATCATGTTCCACAAGATCCAAGGGTCCTACGCCTCCTCATCCTCCGAGTCCTATTAAAAACAAGAACAAGGGAAAAATGGAAAACATCAGAAAGGAGAGCTCAGATGAAAGGGTAGAGACTTTTCAAGGTATTCAGGTTTCCAAGGAAAACTCTAATAGAAGTTATTGAAGTTCCAGGAAGAACTGGACCAATATCGAAACTTGGCAACCTTGTCAGTTTCCCTCACTACCCCGGATGTCAACTTCCCCAACACTCAAAATCCCACACCTTCTCAAAACGTCCTGAAACCACCAAAGCAATCCACTCCCCATCAACACTGCAACACATGCCACACTTCAAGCAACACCCCATTGCTCATCCCTAAACCACTAAACTCCACGAATGATCATCACCAAAACACCCCCATTTATGTGGAAACCCTACCACACCCTATTTAGCCTGCCTCGAGCACACTTGAGTCTGATGACAAACATTCTCTTACCAAGAATCTAGCCACAAAACTCAAGAAGCTGACTAGACGAGTTCAAGGTGTTGAAGGAAGAAAGGGGATCGAGGGACTGAATTAGGAAGACCTTTGCATTCAACCAGATGTCGAACGGGAAAAGGGATAAAAACCTCCCAAGCTCGAGATATTTGATAGCACCGGCGATCCCAGATTTCACTTAAAAGATACTGTGACAAGCTGGTGAAAGTATGAAAGGATGAAAATATCCGCATGAAGCTCTTTATGAGAAGTCTGAAAGATGATGCACTATCTTTGTACATTACTCAAGACCCGAATAAGTGTTCAAATTGGGTAATTATGGCATTCAATTTCATGGATAGGTTCAGATTCAACACGGAGAATGCGGCAGATGTGTTGTATATCTAGAATTTGAAAAAGAAACCCACAGAGACATTCCGCGAGTATACTACTCGTCGGAGATGAGAAGCTGCTAAGGTTGGGCCGGCTTTAGAAAAAGAACAAATGAATAGGTTTTTTGTCCAAGCTCAAGGCCCACAGTACTAAGAAAGGTTGATACTGATTTAACGTCAAAAGTTTTCCGGCATCATCATGCTAGGGGAGATGATCGAGGAAGGAATTAAAAGTGGTATTGTCACTAACTTTGAAGCATTGTAGGCTACCGACAAGGCTCTACAGTCTGGTGGCACATCCAAGAAAAGGGATGTGAGTGCATTGATGGTTTTACAAAGGACAAAATCCTAACCAAATACCAAACCTACCCATTACCTCTATTCACATATCAGCCTACCCCAAATTACCAAGCACACCCGCTCTTTTACCAAGCTCCACCAGCTAGTTACTAATCATCCCCACTTCTTTCATACTAGCCTATTTCAGCCAAATACTACCATCCAACACACATCTATCAAGCCTACAATACCCAAGAAGCCCAGTATCAATCACCTCGCCAAAATATCCCTTGACCTTTACCAAACTTTGACTGCAGACCTCCCAAAAAATACACCGCCATTGACAAACCAATTGACCAGTTGTATGAATGGTTTAAAGCTACTGGTTACATCATCCCTATCCCTGCCATAACTCCAGAAAATCATTCCCAATGGATCAACCCAAACAAAACCCGTGTATACCATTTTGGCATGAAGGGGCATACTATTGATGAGTGCCGCTCTCTTTAGATTAAGATCCAAGCTTTAATTGACAACAATATCATTGTGGCAAAGAAACGTACTTCAAATGTCCGCAAAAACCCCCTACCAGACTACAAGGGTGGAGATGTTAACACGATCGATATAGAAGATGATAGGGACCCCAAAAGATTAATCATATTAATCACTGAAGGTGACAAGCCAAAGAAACCAACATTTACACTTAATCTGATTGTAGTTCAGATCTATCCTTCTGGAGACACTAAAGTGAACATGTCCTTACCACTCGAGTTTGATGCACCTTCTTCTGCAAAGATGCCAGGATCGATTGAGGTCATGTTTGTGTCCCCAAAGGCACCTATGTCATTTGAAGTTGTTGTGTAACCTTGCAAAGCAAGGGTACCCATCCCAGTGGAAATGTCAGCCATAACACCATTCCGTATGATGGCCATCCCTTAGGATTACACAGTCGAGGCAATGAGACAAGGAAAAGCCAAAACCGGAGAAGCAATTGTGGCACAGGGTGTGACAATAACTGGAAGGGTTTATACTACGGAATACTTAGCTGAATAAAATAAGCGGGCCTTTAGAAGACCTATCGAAACTAGTCCCAATTATCTCTGGAGGAAAATACAAGCAAAGGAGTACTCAGTCACTGATTAACTCAATAAAACACTGACATAGATCTCCATCTTATCTCGACTGCAAAGCTCCGATGCACATAAGAATGCCTCGTTAAAGATAATATGTGAGGCATATGTACCCAACAACATAACTGGAAGAGAAATGGCAAACATGGTAGGGCAAGTATTGGAGAGTCACAAGATCACTTTCCATAAAGATGAGTGGCCACCAGAAGGTTTGAGTCACAACAAAGCATTGCACATTACTGTACAATGTGAGGATTATTTCATCATAAGAATCCTGATCGATGGATGCTGCAGCCTTAATATTTGTCTATTAGTGACTCTCAGAACATTGGGAAAGAGCCTGTATTGGATCAAGGATGGAGCCATCAATGTCAAAGATTTTGATGGTTCCCAAAGGTCCATTATTGGGGAAATCAGTTTGTGCCTGTAAATAGGAACTTCTTGGTTTGATGTCGACTTCCAAGTAATAGATATCCCGATATCTTACAACTTTCTATTGGGACGACCCTGGATTCATGCCGCTGCAGCTGTAGCATCAACCCTGCATCAGGCGCTGAAGTTTGAGTGGAATTATCAACAATTGATTATTCATGGTGACGGTAGCAAACCCATATACAGTCGCCAGACCATCTCGTCAATCAGAGGAAGAAGAATGATAGGTAGAGAAACCTACCACCACATTGAGCAAGTAAACACCGTGGACAAGGAAAAATGGTGGGATAAAAAAATTGAAAGCATATTGAACTTGAGGGGGTGCCAACCTGGTAAGGGACTCGGTAAGAATCTCCAAGGAATTGCTAAGCCTATCAAATTAAAGAAGCACGGTACCAATTTTGTTTTGGGGTATGAATACACTTGAGAGGAGTTCAACCACTGGTTGCCACCATGGCACAATCCCTACTACCCACTGCAACATGCGACACCTCACTTGGACTAGAATTTCAACCAGCTGATGTTCTATATGGGTTAGAAGAAGAGGAAGCACTGGTAGTGATCAGGAATTTGTTTTTGGAAGATGATAATATGGATTGATGCGTCATTTGTAGGAGGAGGGGGAGGAATGCCCTTTAATACAAGTCCTGAGCCGAGGAGCACGCCTCAACAATTGTTCCATCAGAACCACTAGGGCGCTGAAAGCTTCGGGGTAGCAAGGCTGAGCAAAGCACCATGCATTCCCATTATTTTCCGCTAGTTGACTTTCTTTCCGTATTTTAATTTTGAAATAAGAGCTCCAAAGTACAAAACAATTATGAAATTTATCAAAGAATTTCAGTTTCTTATAAATGTTGCTCTTGTTACTTTTTATCATTTACTTTATTTACACAGCATTACTATTACTTATCTTGAAAAGCCGATGATTGTGACATGCAACGAGACAATGCAACAAATGGATATAGACCCAGAAGAAGATGATATACCAGAAGAGTTTGAGGATTCTAAGAATAGACATAAGTCTAACTTGGACAAGACTGAGGTTGTTAACTTGGGGGATGCAGAAAACATCAAAGAAACGTGCATGAGTGTTCATTTGTCACCATCAGAAAAGGAAGAGTTCATAGAATTCCTAAGGGAATACAAGGACATATTCGCCTAGTCATATGATCACATGACTGGTTTGAGTATGTCTATCATGGATCACAAACTGCTAATCGATCCTACATGACCACCAGTATAGCAACAACTTAGGAAGTTCAAGCTTGACATGAGTTTGAAAATCAAGGAATAAGTCATCACGCAAGTCAAAGCCAATGTTCTCAGGGTAGTAGAGTATCTAAAATGGTTAGCCAACATCGTGCCAGTACCGAATAAGGATGGAAAGGTTAGCATCTGTGTCCACTACCGAGACCTCAACCAAGCTAGTCCCAAAGGCAACTTCCCCCTGCCAAACATACACATTCTAATTAACAACTACACCAAGCACGAGCTGCAATTGTTTGTTGATTGTTTCGCGGGGTATCATCATATCTGGATGGATGAAGAAGATGCAGAGAAAATAGACTTCACTAGGCTGTAGGGGATGTATAGTTACAAAATGATGCCGTTTGGGTTAAAGAATGCCAGGGCAACCTACATAAGGGCCATGACTACTATTTTCCATAAAATGATACACAAAGTAATCGAAGTGTATTTAGACGATATTATCATCAAGTCCAAGAAAGCCACTAGCCACATAGAAGATTTGAGGAAGTTTTTCAACAAACTGAGAAGGTACAACCAGATACTGAATCCCGCCCAATGTGCATCCGGTGTTCCTTCTGGAAAACTACTTAGGTTTATTGTAAATCGCTAAGGAATAGAACAAGATCCATCAAAGGTTAAATCCATCCCAAAATTTCCACCGCCAAAGAACAAGAAGGAATTAATGACTTTCTTGGGGAGACATAACTACATCAGCCGGTTCATAGCACAATCTACTGTCATATGTGAGCAAATATTTAAGATGATAAAGAAAGATGTCATTACCAAATGGACTGGCGACTGCCAAAAATCATTTGACAAGATCAAGGAACACCTGTCAACACCACTAGTTTTGGTTCGACCTGAACCAGGTAGACCTCTACTACTCTACCTTGTAGTGTTGGATGGAGTTTCTGTTGCATTCTTGGGCAACATGATGAAACAGGGAGGAAGGAACAGGCTATGTACTATTCGAGCAAGAAGTTTACCCCGTACTAGGCCCGATATTCCTTGTTGGAACGCACTTGTTGTGTTCTAACTTGGGTGTCTCACAAGATGAGGCACTATTTTCTGTGCCTATACTACATATCTCATATAAATAATGGATCCGCTGAAGTACATCATTCAGAAGCCCATGCCCACTGGCAAACTAGCCAAGTGGCAAATCCTACTAAGTCAATTTGACATTGTTTACGTGACTCAGAAGGCAATCAAAAGACAAGCACTGGCAGATCATCTTGCCAAAATTCCTGTGGACGGAGAATACAAACCTCTAAAGATGTATTTTCCTGACGAAGAGGTATCCTCTGTAGGAAAGGATATTGCAGAATCCTATGATGGTTGGGGAATGTTTTTCGATGGAGCAGCAAACTTTAAAGGAGTTTGCATATATAGGAGCAGCCCTTCTATCAAAAACTGGCCAGCACTATCCGATATCTGCAAGCTCAGGTTCCCGTTTACTAACAACATGGCCAAGTACCAAGCCTGCATATTAGGGATCAAAATGGCCACTGACATGAACATTCAAGAATTGCTAGTGATCGGATATTCAGACCTTCTAATACATCTGGTCTGAGAAGAATGGGCAACTAAGAATTCCAAGATACTCCCATATTTGCATCATATACAGGAGAAGAAGAAGAGATTTGCATAGACAGAATTTCGGCATATTCCTATAGTCCAGAATGAGTTTTCTAACCATTGGCGACCGTATCATCTATGATTCGACATCCAGATACGGTTGCCAATAGTTAGAAAACTCATTCTGGACTATAGGAACATGCCGAAATTCTGTCTATGCAAATCTCTTCTTCTTCTCCTGTATATGATGCAAATATGGGAGTATCTTCCTATCCCGGTAGAAATTCTTGACCAACCAGCTTACTCTGCTTATGACGAAGTAGAGACAGATGGAAAACCTTGGTTTCACAATATTAAGGAATACCTGACCAAATGAGAATATCTAGAGCTTGCAAATGCTACTCAGAAATGAACATTTTGAAGATTCTCCAACAATTTCTTCCACAGAGGAGGAATCTTGTATAGAAGGACTCCTGATCTACGATTACTATGGTGTGTTGAAGTAAAGGAAGAATCTGAACTACTCAAGAAAATTCATGATGGGACCTACTGTCCACATATGAACGGCTTTGTCTTAGCCAAGAAAATATTCCGGACAGGTTATTTTTGGATGACTATGGAAACGAACTGCATCCAATATGCCTGAAAGTGCCATCGTTGTCAGATACATGCAAACATGATAACGGTGCCTCCAAACGAGCTTACTGCAACAAGCTCTCCGGGGTCGTTCGCCGCTTGGGGAATGGATGTCATCAGACCTATCGAGCCTGTTGCATCAGGCACATGTTCATTCTAGTGGCAATGGTTTATTTTACCAAACTGGTTGAAGCGTCTTCTTACAAGGCAGTGACTAAGAATGTCGTGGTAGACTTTGTCCGCGACCGCATTGTCTGTTGATTTGGAATTTCGGAGTCGATCATTACTGATAATACTTCTACTCTCAACAATGACTTGATGAAATATATGTGTGAAATTTTCCTGATCAATCATAAGAATTCTACAGCTTACATACCTCAGATGAATGGAGCCGTAGAAGCCGCCAATAAGAATATCAAGAACATACTAAGGAAGATGATAGAAAAACATAGCAGTGGCACGAGAAGCTATCATTTTATTTATTGCGGTACCGCACCCTAGTATGCACATCAGCCAGGGCAACATATGTTTGTTCGATAACAATCTAATAAAATTTTTATTTCCCCCGATATTGGAAACTGGAGCAGAATTTTGAGGAGGACCTGTAAAATTCCAAAGTTAATTCCAGCCATTTACCACAAGCAACTGTCAGAAGCAGCAAACCCAGTAAACTGGGGCAGATTTTTTAGGAGGACCCTCAAAATGCCGGCGCGAGATAGGGTGCAATGTCCTGAGTAGCGTGAAGTCGTCATCCAAAGAAAGATTATTTTCCAGGTATACATTTATGTTAGGCTTTAATGAATCATACATTTCTATCATCAAATCGCTTTATTCAATGATGCTACCCCAATGATACACAACATCACTAAAAATAGAGCCAAACAGGACAAGCAAACTCCATGGGGAATACGAACTAACATCCCCTCTCTACAAAATTCATGTTTTTTCTTTAGATGTAGGCACCCAGGTCGCAAATCATAAAGTACATTTATACACTCATACTTTTCAGGAATGAAGTCTTCGGAACCATCACACCTACTCACAATTTCTATCCGTACATGATATCCCCAGAAGCAACAACATCGCAATCAGCTAAAAGATTTTACTACTATTTGTCTATTACTTTCCGCATTGCATAAGGCTACCATTCTGCCCTCCGAGATTAAACTCTACCTTCATCTGCATTCTCTGCATTGGATAAAGCTACTATTATGCCTTCGGAGGATAAGCTCTACCTCTATCTGCATTGCATAAAGTTACTATTCTACCTTACGAGGTTAAGCTATACCTCCACCTGCATTTTCTACATTGCATAAGCTACTATTCTGCCTTCCATGACAAAGCTCTGTCTCCATCCATATTTCCTTGCACTGCATAAGGATACCATTCTGCCTTTCGAGACTAAGCTATGTCTCTATCTACATTTTGCCTAAGGCTATCATTCTACCGTCTGAGGTTAAGCTCTACCTCCATCTGCATGGCTAAAATAACACCACCTTTATTTAAACTCTGCATCGGCTGAAATACTGCCATCTTTATTTAAATTCTACATCCGCTAAAATATCGCCACTTCATTTTGAATTTTGCATCTATCGAAATATCGCCACTTGGTCATGCATTGTCTGAAAGATCGCCATTTGTATCTATATTTTGCACGGATGAAATATCGCTACTTTATTTAAGTCATGCATTGGCTGAAAGATCGCCAAATCCGGTATTTCATGGGCTGAAAGATTGCCAAATTGTCCAAAGGCGTCATTGTACAGAGGAACCATTTTCATAACCCGAGAACGTCATGCCATGGCCTGAGGACCCCACTTTCTCTCTGCATAGCATTATTCAAAGGCATCATGGTTCGGAGGCACCATTCCCACAGCCCGAGAACATCATTCCATAGCCTGCAAATCTTATATTATATGTTTCATGGCCCAGGACATCATAGCCTGAGTACGTCATCCTAACTATCCAAAGCCTTCTCCCACCTTCCTTCACCGGATTTTCACCAGAATCCATGGCTTTCCAAGCCATGGATGGTCTCTACCGACCCTCTCCACCATTAGACCTTGGTTATTCAAGGTCTGGAAAGCTGAATTTGATGGTTCTCCCTTTGATATTCTTCAATCTTTGATTCCATGGCTTCTCCGGACATGCTCCGACACATTCGAGACTCAAGAGCATGATTCTTGACCTCTCCGACTTAAGATCGGACATGTTTCCAAGCCTTTCTCATTCCTAGGATTTATTTCAAAACCCTAAGCTATTCGAGGTTCTTTGTTTATTGGTTTGCCTAGATCTATGTTGTATCTATGTGTTACTTGACATTTTAATTGTTTTTCCCTAATTTTCTTTTTGAAATCATTTGTGTTCAATATAGGATATCTGTAAGGTTTTTCCAAACACGTCTTCTGATTTTCCTTTTCCTTTTATTTATTTATATTTGTTCATTCCCTGCTCGTGTGATTTCTTTTTAATACGGATGTACTGTTCTTCTACTTTTCTTTATACTATGCAAGTTACTCCTATGTTAATCCTTATTCTGTTATCTTTTTTTTATACTATATGTGTTTACCGTTGAGATTCTTAAAATTTTTCTGCTAAACTCTGTTCATGTTCTTGCTAAACATGTTTATCTACTTTTGTTTCTTTCTTCTGAACTCCGAGTTTTTCTTAAATATGTTCTTCATGATCTTTAATAATCTTTCTTCCTTTGCTATACCAAACATGCTTTCTTATTTGTTTGGGTTCTTGTAAGGCCCTGAAACACACCTCTAAGTCTGTTTCAAGGACTTGCCTTCACACCTCTATGTTTGATTCCATTCGAAACCCTAAGATTTGGGGGTCTTTCTTAGCAATTTTGAGTTTTTTTTGTGTGCGGGTTAGGGTTCCACTTTGGGACCCTGGATGCTCGAAATCATTGTGAGTATAAATTTGACTTGTACCTTTCATGCTTATGATTCTGAACCTTTCAATGTCGAATTCTTTTTAAGTAATATGGCGAACCTTTTTTGTTTTATTTGTCTGCTTTATATGTGAGGACTTCTCTTTTTAGGAAAGAACTCTACCAATTAGTAATTGTTTTTGTGTTTGTTTCATGGGTTGGACAGATTGCCAAAGATTTTCTTTAATTGAACCCTTCTTACCTATTTTTGGCTTGGTTCATTCAAATTAGGCCTATAACTTTTGAGTTCACTTACTGATTGATTCCCTTTCCATATTTTTCCAAGCTATGTACCATTCAACTTTTCTTTAAATAACTTCAGTGTATTTACCCTTTTTGTGCTACTTTGGAAAGGTTTTAAGAAAATTTCTTTCCTAGTTTATATTCTACCAATTTGAAATATAATCCCTCAACTAAATGGAAATTCTATATGATTAATTGTGAACTATTTTCTTACATTTCTTACTTGTTTCTCTGCAGTATAAAAGGGACTACCCTTCTGCACTTTCAGACACTTCAAGTTCAATACCTCAAACTTTTACTTTCAATTTACACACTTGCAATATTGCTTTGAGTTATATATTCTCTCAACACTCTGCTTTTTGAGATACTTTGGAAATGTTTGCTCTTAAATTGGATTTTCAAGACTAATATTTTTTTACCTATTTTCCTGAAACTGGTATATCTAATTAAATTTTTCTACCTCATACCTATGTGTTTATTTTATAGTTTTAGTACTCTTGTTCACCTTGCTATGCATGTTCAGTAGTTAAATTATGTGTGTTTCTTTCCTTGCATCTGCTTCTCTTATGAATTCCTACCCCTTATCCCCCTCTATGTACCTAAGTTAAGGTTTTGGCCTGGCAGTATCCAAATTACTACCCAGGTCTGTACCTGACCTTCAATAGGTCCTAACTCCTAAATTTAGCCAAGAGGCTGGTCAAGAATGTGTCAGCACCTTAATTGCTGGGCATGACCACTAGCATGCCATGGCCTTCCCTAATTTACTCTCAAATTGCACTTACACTTGCTCTTAGACTCTCAGTTTCTGCCCCTACCCCCTTTCTATGAGCCTGGCCTTGCGACCTTGAGTTCCATCAGAACTAGGACATTTGAGGGTTGGCCCATCCACACTGCACTATAATTCTGTAATATGTTTGGGGTGTAATCATAGCCCGGAGCCCTTTGAGACTCTTGGGAACTTTGACACATCCCAAATAAGAGAAAGACTTCGGAAATCTGATCTTTGGAAGTTGGTTTATTTTATGTTTCAGACTAAGAGTCTAAATTAGGCTCTCATTGGTTTGAATTCTAAATTAGGCTCTCCTTGGTTGGAATTTTTATTTCTAATATAACTTTTATTTACTTTTCTGAATTCATTCAAGTTGTAATAACCTTGTAATAACTTATGGGGTGTATGGTAAAAATGGGAGGAGGATATCGCATGTTATGCATATGGGATAGATATCATGTTTTAGGTCTTTATTTCTGCAATCACACAATTTCTTGCTTATGTTATTACATATAGAGATCATGCCTATAGGTTTTCATATAGCAATCATGTCTATAATTTTTCATTACTACATATAGAGATCCTACCTATAAGTCATTTCGTTATTGCATATAGAGATCCTACCTATAGGTTGTCATATAGCAATCCTGCCTATAGTTTATTCCATTACTGCATCTAGAAATCCATGCCTATAAGTTTTCTACAATTCTGCATATATATGTTTGTCGTTAGAAAAATAATCATAGGATTAATAATAATAAACTCCATTTTAGATATCATGCCTATAGACTGCTTGTCACGACCCTAGTTCACCAATTGTGAACATGTCATGATCGCACCCAGTCCCCACGACTAGGTAAGCCTAACACGTTGCGGAATATATAAGTAATAAATACTTAAATAAGAAACAGCGGAAAAATAACATAAAAGATATGTAATCCGTGTCGCTTGGCACATACATCCGTCACACAATGAATAAAACACTACCAAGATCCGGAACCCCACGGTAACACAGACTAAAAGGGAAATACAACTGTGGCTCTATGTGTAAAGAGTATCTAACAACGAAATGCAGAAAAATGTCAACTAGTAATACTAGAATAGAAGGGAAGCCTCTTGATCCGCGGACGTAGCAGATCATACCTCGAAGTCTCCCAGAAAGCTGCGGAATCACCTAGTACGAGCCTGCTCTCTGATGTACCTGGATCTGCACAACAAAAGTGTGCAGAAGAGTAGCATGAGTACACCACGGCGGTACTCGGTAAGTGCCAAGCCTAACCTCGATGGAGTAGTGACGAGGTAGGTCAGGGCCCTACTGAGAAAACAATAATATAATGATGATAACAAAATAAACAGTTTAAATGATAATAATCTCCAAAATAACAACATTATGATGATTACTGCAACTGTCTACAATTAAGCTAACAACAAATAACCAACTCAAATAAACAAATCTTGGATCTGTGGGAATTGAACCCACAGTCCCATTCTCAATACCTCTGGGTCTCCGGGAATCGAACCCAAAGCCCATGTCTCAATAATATCTCAATAACTCAGGATCTCCGGGAATCGAACCCGCAGTCCCTACCAATAAGTCGGGATCTCGGGAATCGAACCCGTAGTCCTCATTTCAATAATCTCAGGATCTCGGGAATCGAACCCGTAGTCCACATTTCAATAATCTCAGGATCTCGGGAATCGAACCCGTAGTCCATATTTCAATAATCTCAGGATCTCGGGAATCGAACCCGTAGTCCATAACCACAGCAAGTAAAGGAATACACGGAGAGAAGTATAATATGCTTAACGATAACTTCGCCGATGAACAGCGCCAGCGATTACCAAGAAAACTCAAGTAAGTCAATTAAGCAACTAGACAGTTAGATTCTATCTAATCATGCTTTTCTAACTACTACCGGGTAGGAATATCGAATTTAACAACTAAGAACAGGAATATCACTCATTGAACATTTTGAGTAAAGTATGTGTTCAACAACCGGCGCATGTACACGCCCGTCACCTCGCGTACAAGGCATTTAAAGTATCACAATAATATCCTAGGGGTGAAAGTCCCCCACACGAAGTTAGACAAGCCACTTACCTCGATTCCGGTACGAAACCGCTAAGAAATAACCCTCTTGCCGCGAATGTCGGCCTCCACAAGTGTAGTATCTGATAAAAATCAATAGAATCACATCAAAATAGGCCAATTGGGCATTACCCAATCAAAATAACTCAAAATATACTAAAACCCATAAGTTGCCTAAACCCGACTTTCGGTACGCTTATCGAAAAATCACGAAAATTATATATTCGGGTTCCTTATCTCAATACGAGTCTAGGCATATAAAATTTACCAAAATCGGACTCCATTTGCCCACTCAAATCGGAGATTTTCTAACATTTAGGCCTAGGGCTCAAACCCACCTTTAATCCCCCATTTTCAGTGAAATAATCACGGATTTCATGATAAACCAACGAATTAAGGTCAAGAAACTTACCCCCGATGATTTCCCGATGATATCCCAGCGTTTCCCCTTCAAAACCCTCTCTTGGAGCTCAAAAATGGCACTTTTGTGTATGGGGGTCGCGGGTGTTATGTTCTGAACTTAAGCTCACTGCCAGACCCCACTGTTCGTCGCGTTCGCGGTACTGTTCACGCGTTCGCGATGAACAGCCCAACTTCATCTTCGCGAACGCGACGCCATCCCACGCGTTCGCGATACTCAGCCCCAGTTACCCTTTGCGTACGCGACGCTCCATCACGCGTTCGCGATGAACAATCTCCCAGCCGCCGGGTCCTTCCTCTACGCGAACGCGTACACTCCCACGCGAACACGAAGCTCTACTCTTTTCTTCTACGCGATCGCGACCCCAAGTCACGCGAACGCGAAGCTTCACCTTACCTTACCTACGCGAATGCGACACCACTTATCGTGAACGTGATGCTTTACTCTGCCAAGCCTTCGCGAACGCGGCCCATGCCTCGCGAACGCGAAGGCTTAATGCCTGGGCAGAAACCTGCAATTTTACAGCAAGCCTTTTCCAAGTTCAAATGCCCGATCGATGGTCCGAAATCCTCCCGAGGCCCCCGGGACCCCAACGAAATCCACCAACATATTCCAAAACACGATACGAACTTGTTCCAATCATAAAAACACCATCCTAAACATCAAAATCACCAACTACACACGGATTCAAGCCAAAGTTTCTTCAAAACTTTAAAAACTAACATTCGATCCAAAACCCAACCAAACGACGTCCAAATGACCTGAAAATCTGCGGACATACCCAAAATCACATAACGAAGCTACAGAAATTGTCGGAAATCCATTCCTACCCCCGGATCAAAATCTCACCTATCGTTCGGATTCGCCAAAATTTCAACCTTCGGCATTTCAAGCCTTATTGAGCTATGGACCTCCAAAATACATTCCGAACGCGCTCCTAACCCCGAAATCACCCAACGGAGCTAATGGAACCATCAGATCTCCGTTCCGAGTTCGTCTTAACACTGTTCCGGCTACGGACCATTTTCTAGCTTTAAAGCTCTCATTTAGGGACTAAGTGTCCCAAAATGCTCCAAATTTCAGAACCGACTCTCTCGGCAAACCACAATAGCAGAAATGAACTTAGGGGAATAGTTAAATTGGGGATTGGGGCGTAATTTTCTAAAACGACCGGTCGGGTCGTTACATCTTCCCACACTTAAAGATTCGTTCGTCCTCGAACGAGCATAGAAAACATACCCGGAGTAGTGAAAAGATGAGGGTACTGGCTGCGCATATCCTGCTCGGTCTCCCAAGTCGCCTCCTCGACCGGCTGGCCCCGCCACCGAACCTTTACCGAAGCGATGTTCTTTGACCTTAGCTTTCTGACCTGCCTGTCTAGAATGGCTACTGGCTCCTCAACATAAGACAGATCCTTGTCTAGCTGAACAGAAGTGAAATCCAACACATGCGACGGGTCACCATGGTATCTCCGGAGCATGGAGACATGAAATACGGGGTGAACTCCGGCTAGGCCGGGAGGTAAGGCCAACTCATAAGCAACCTCCCCAACACGCCTCAAAATCTCAAAAGGGCCAATAAATCTAGGACTCAGCTTTCCTTTCTTCCCAAACCTCATAATGCCCTTCATGGGCGAGACTCGAAGCCGAACCCGCTCACCAACCATAAAAGCCACATCGCGAACCTTCTTGTCCGCATAACTCTTCTGTCTAGACTGGGCTGCACGAAGTCTGTCCTGAATCACCTTGACCTTGTCCATAGCCTCCCGAACCATATCAGTACCTAGCAACCTGGCCTCGCCCGGCTCAAACCAACCCACGGGAGACCTGCACCTCCTACCATATAGGGCCTCGTACGGTGCCATCTCAATACTAGACTGGTAGCTGTTGTTATAAGCAAACTCCGCCAGTGGCAAGAAGTGATCCCATGAACCTCCAAACTCAATCACGCACGCACGGAGCATATCCTCCAAAATTTGAATAGTGCGTTCGGACTGCCCATCGGTCTGGGGGTGAAATGCTGTGCTCAGCTCCACCCGAGTACCTAACTCCTGCTGTACAGCTCTCCAGAACCGTGAAGTGAACTGAGTGCCTCTATCTGAAATGATGGAAACTGGAATACCATGCAGCCGAACTATCTTCCTGATATAGATCTCCGCCAGTCGTTCCGATGAATAAGCAGTGCTCACCGGTATGAAATGGGCGGACTTGGTCAACCGATCCACAATAACCCAAATGGAATCAAACTTCCTAACAGTCCGTGGAAGTCCAGATACAAAGTCCATGGTAATGCGCTCCCATTTCCACTCGGGAATCTCAATCTGCTGCATCAATCCACCCGGGCGCTGATGCTCATACTTCACCTGCTGGCGGTTGAGGCATCTAGAAACATAATCAACTATATCCCTCTTCATCCGCCTCCACCAGTAATGCTGTTTCAAGTCCTGATACATCTTCGCGGCACCCGGATGAATGGAATACCGCGAACTATGGGCCTCTGCTAAAATCAGCTCTCGAAGATCATCTACATTGGGCACAGATACGCCCCTGCATCCTCATGACTCCATCATCCCCGATGGTAACATCTCGAGCATCACCACGCCGAACTTTATCCTGAAGGACAAGCAAATGAGTGTCGTCGAACTGACGCTCCCTGATGCGGTCAAATAGAGAAGACCGAGAAACCACACAAGCTAGAACCCGGCTGGCTCCGAAAGATCCAGTCTAACAAACTGCTTGGCCAAAGCCTGAACATCCATCGCCATAGGCCTCTCCGAAGCTGGTAGATATGCTAAACTCCCCAAACTCTCTGCCCGACGACTCAAGGCATAAGCAACCACATTAGCCTTGCCCGGATGATAGAGAATAGTAATATCATAGTCCTTCAGTAGTTCCAACCATCTCCTCTGACGCATATTCAGGTCCTTCTGCTTAAGCAAGTGCTGCAAGCTCCGGTGATCAGTGTAGATCTCATAAGGAACCCCATATAAATAATGACGCCAAATTTTCAAGGCGTGAACAATGGCAGAGCTAGCTCCAAATCATGAACAGGGTAATTCTTCTCATGCACCTTCGGTTGTCTCGACGCGTAGGCAATCACCCTACCGTCCCGCATCAATACCGCACCGAGTCCAACTCGTGAGGCATCACAATATACAGTGATAGGACCCCGAACCCGTAGGCAACATCAATATAGGGGCCGAAGTCAAGGCTGTCTTGAGCTTTTGAAAGCTCGCCTCACACTCGTCTGTCCACTGAAAAGGGGCACCCTTTTGGGTCAATCTAGTCATAGGTGCTGCAATCGAAGAGAACCCCTCTACGAAACGACGGTAATAGCCCGCCAAACCAAGGAAACTGCGAATCTCAGTAGCGGAGGAGGGTCTGGGCCAACTCTGCACGGCCTCCACCTTCCTCGGATCTACTCGAATACCATCACTCGACACCACGTGGCCCAAAAATGCCACCGAACTCAACCAGAATTCACATTTAGAGAACTTGGCATAAAGCTGCTTCTCCCTCAGAATCTGAAGCACTATCCTCAAATGCTGCTCGTGCTCTTCCCGACTCCAGGAATATACTAGAATATCATCAATGAAAACAATCACGAACGAGTCCAGATAAGGCATGAACACACTGTGCATCAAATGCATAAAGGTCGCTGGGGCATTTGTCAGCCCAAAAGACATCACGAGGAACTCATAGTGACCATACCGGGTCCTGAAGGCAGTCTTCGGGATATCTGGCTCCCGAATCTTCAGCTGGTGATACCCGGAGCGCAAATCAATCTTAGAAAACACATGTGCGCCCTGTAACTGGTCAAATAAATCATCAATACGGGGCAAAGGATACCGGTTCTTCACTGTAACCTTATTCAGCTGACAATAGTCAATACACATATGCATAGAACCGTCCTTTTTTTTCACAAACAATACAGGAGCACCCCAAGGCGAAACACCCTGGGTCGAATAAAACCCTTGCCCAATAACTCCTGTAACTGATCCTTCAACTCCTTCAGCTCAGGAGGAGCCATACGGTACGGTGGAATAGAAATGGGCTGAGTGCCTGGCAACAAGTCAATAGCAAAGTCAATATCTCTGTCGGGCGGCATGCCCGGAAGATCAGCTGGAAATACATCAACAAAGTCACGTACCACATGAACAGAATCAATAGAGGGAGTGTCAATACTGACGTCCCGCACATAGGCTAGATAAGCAGCACACCCCTTCTCAACCATACGCTGAGCTCTGAGAAAAGAAATAACACGGCTAGGGGTGTGATCTAGAGTACCACTCCACTTAATACGTGGAATGCCTGGCATAGCCATCGTCACGGTCTTGGCGTGACAATCAAGAATAGCATAATGGGGTGACAACCAGTCCATGCCTAGAATAATATCAAAATTGACCATCCCAAGTAGCAATAGATCCGCTCTGGTCTCAAAATCACAAATGGTAACCAAACACGACCGATATACACGGTCCACGACCAAAGAATCACCCACCGGAGTGGAAACATAAATGGGGGCACTCAAAGAATCCCGAGGCACACCCGGATGAGAAGCAAAGTAAGAAGACACATATGAAAAAGTGGAACCAGGGTCGAATAGAACCGATGCCTCCCTGTGACTAACCAGAATAATACTTGTGATAAAGGTGACAAATATGGCACGATCAGGAATAGCATAAAATCTTGCCTGACCCCTCCCTCGAGGGTGGCCTCTATTACCTTGATCCCTGCCCCTAGCTGGCTGGGCAGGTGGGGTGGTAGCTCGGGCTGGAACGATGGCCTGCTGACCCTGTGAACCACGTTGAGGCTGCAAATCTATGGAGGCGCTCCTCTCCTATGCCCGGGGCACTCCCTAACCAGATGGCGAGTATCCCCACACTCAAAACAAGCTGTGGGAGGATGCGGTGGCTGTGACTGACCAGCCCCACTAACGCTGGATTGACCCCTGGAGGTACCCCGCGTAGGAGGCGCACTGGAAACTATGGGAGCATAGTAAGGCTCCTGAGGTGCTGGAAGAGCTGGAGTACTACCAACTGCTGGCAATACTGAATGAACTGGACGACCAGAATTAACCCCTGCCAAAATGACCGGCTGATGAAGTGCGGGCACCAGAGAAATGGCCCTACTCACGAGACCTCTTGGCCTCTCTCTCTCTCCGCTCTCTAGGGAGCATACTCTCGATCCTCTTGTCAATGCTAACTGCCTGCTGATAAGATATATTTGTCTCCAGCTCTCTGGCCATGCTGGATCGGATAGGCGGAACAAGGCCCTCAATAAATCTCCGCACTCTCTCCCGAACCGTGGCTACCAAAGCCGGTGCATGCCTGGCTAGGCGGGTGAAACTGATAGCATACTCCGATACCGACATGGAGCCCTGTCGCAACCGCTCAAACTCCGAGCGCCAAGAATCCCTAAGGCTCTGTGGAACAAACTCCCTCAAAAACAGATCTGAAAACTGCGTCCAAGTCAATGAAGCAGACTCCTCCGGACTATCCAACTCATACGTGCGCCACCAATCATAAGCGGCCCCACGAAACTGAAAAGCAGTGAAGGAAACCCCGCTGGTCTTCACAATCCCCATAGTACGAAGAATACGATGACACTCCTCTAGAAAACCCAATGCATCATCTGAAGCCAAACCACTAAACATTGGAGGGTCATATTTCTTGAACCTCTCGAATCAACGCTGCTCGTCCTCAGAGGCAGCTGGTCCACCTCCTGGTTGTGCTGGGGCGGCAGGAGGCATAACCAAAACATCTTGAACCTGTCCCACTAGCACACGCTGCTCCGGTGTAACGGCTGCAGGAGTCTGGGCCCCTCCCCCGGCCTGAGATGTAGCCGCAACAAGAGGAAGCAGTCCTGCCTAGGCTAAAGTGGTATACATACTCATGAACTGAGCCAGGGTCTCCTGTAGTGCTGGAGTAGTAGCAGCTGTAGTCGGTGTACCAGGTGCCTGCGCTCCAACCTGGTCTACCGGTGGCACCTCAGCGGCAGCGCGCGCGGGTGCTGTGGCTGCACCTCGGGCGCGTCCTCGTCCTCTACCTCGGCCCCGGCCTCTGACGGCGGCAACAGGGGGCGCGGGTACCTGATCATCGCGAGTAGATCGTGTCCTCACCATCCGTGAGAGAATAGAAAGCAGTAGTTTAGATTTTTGATGTCAAAAATGTCGCACGACAAGGAATCCAAAAGAAATGAAGAATTTCCTAAACAGTTACATAGCCCCTCATAGAAAAATACAGACGTCTCCGTATCGATCAGCGAGACTCTAAGTAACCGGTCCGTGTCCCGTGACTCCTATGAACCTAGAGCTTTGATACCAACTTGTCACGACCCTAGTTCACCAATTGTGAACATGTCGTGATGGAACCCAGTCCCCACGACTAGGTAAGCCTAACACGTTGCGGAATATATAAGTTATAAATACTTAAATAAGAAACAGCGGAAAAATAACATAAAAGATATGTAATCCGTGCCGCTTGGCACATACATCCGTCACACAATGAATAAAACACTACCAAGATCCGGAACCCCACGGTAATACAGACTAAAAGGGAAATACAACTGTGGCTCTATGTGTAAAGAGTATCTAACAACGAAATGAAGAAAAATGTCAACTAGTAATACTAGAATAGAAAGGAAGCCTCCTAATCCGCGGACGTAGCAGATCATACCTCGAAGTCTCCCAGAAAGCTGCGGAATCACCTAGTACGAGCCTGCTCTGATGTACATGGATCTGCACAACAAAAGTGTGCAGAAGAGAAGCATGAGTACACCATGGCGGTACTTAGTAAGTGCCAAGCCTAACCTCGATGGAGTAGTGACGAGGTAGGTCAGGGCCCTACTGAGAAAACAATAATATAATGATGATAGCAAAATAAACATTTTAAATGATAATAATTTCCGAAATAACAACATTATGATGATTACTGCAATTGTCTACAATTAAGCTAACAACAAATAACCAACTCAAATAAACAAATCCAGGATCCGTGGGAATTGAACCCACAGTCCCATTCTCAGTACCTCTGGGTCTCCGGGAATCGAACCCGCAGCCCATGTCTCAATAATATCTCAATAACTCAGGATCTCCGGGAATCGAACCCGCAGTCCCTACCAATAATTCAGGATCTCGGGAATCGAACTCGTAGTCCACATTTCAATAATCTCGGGATCTCGGGAATCGAACCCGTAGTCCACATTTCAATAATCTCGGGATCTCGGGAATCGAACCCGTAGTCCATATTTCAATAATCTCAGGATCTCGGGAATCGAACCCGTAGTCCATATTTCAATAATCTCAGGATCTCGGGAATCGAACCCGTAGTCCACATTTCAATAATCTCAGGATCTCGGGAATCAAACCCGTAGTCCATATTTCAATAATCTCAGGATCTCGGGAATCGAACCCGTAATCCATATTTCAATAAGCTCAGGATCTCGAGAATCGAACCCGTAGTCCATAACCACAGCAAGTAAAGGAATACACAGAGATAAGTATAATATGCTTAACGATAACTTCGCCGATGAACAGCGCCAGCAATTACCAAGAAAACTCAAGTAAGTCAATTAAGCAACTAGACAGTTAGATTCTATCTAATCATGCTTTTCTAACTACTTCCGGGTAGGAATATCGAATTTAACAACTAAGAACAAGAATATCACTCATTGAACATTTTGAGTAAAGTATGTGTTCAACAACCAGCGCATGTACACGCCCGTCACCTCGCGTACAAGGCATTTAAAGTATCACAATAATATCCTAGGGGTGAAAGTCCCCCACACGAAGTTAGACAAGCCACTTACCTCAATTCCGGTACGAAACCGCTAAGAAATAACCCTCTTGCCGCAAATGTCGGCCTCCATAAGTGTAGTATCTGATAAAAATCAATAGAATCACATCAAAATAGGCCAATTGGGCATTACCCAATCAAAATAACTCAAAATATACCAAACCCACAAGTTCCCAAAACCCGACTTTTGGTACGCTAATCGAAAAATCACAAAAATTATATATTCGGGTTCCTTATCTCAATACGAGTCTAGGCATATAAAATTTACCAAAATCGGACTCCATTTGCCCACTCAAATCAGAGATTTTCTAACATTTAGGCCTAGGGCTCAAACCCACCTTTAATCCCCCCATTTTCAGTGAAATAATCATGGATTTCATGATAAACCAACGAATTAAGGTCAAGAAACTTACCCCCGATGACTTCCCGAAGATATCCCAGCGTTTCCCCTTCAAAACCCTCTCTTGGAGCTCAAAAATGGTGTTTTTGTGTATGGGGGTCGCGGGTGTTATGTTCGGAACTTAAGCTCACTGCCAGACCCCATTGTTCATCGCGTTCGCGGTATTGTTCACGCGTTTGTGATGAACAGCCCAACTTCTTCTTCGCGAACGCGACGCCATCCCACGCGTTCGCGATACTCAGCCCCAGTTACCCTTCGCGAACGCGACGCTCCATCACGCATTCGCGATGAACAATCTCCCAGCCGCCGGGTCCTTCCTCTACGCGAACGCGTACACTCCCACGCGAACGCGAAGCTCTACCCTTTTCTTCTACGCTATCGCGACCCCAAGTCACGCGAACGCGAAGCTTCACCTTACCTTGCCTACGCGAACGCGACACCACTTATCGCGAACGCGATGCTTTACTCTGACAAGCCTTCGCGAACGCGGCCCATGCCTCGCGAACGCGAAGGCTTAATGCCTGGGCAGAAACCTGCAATTTTACAGCAGGCCTTTTCCAAGTTCAAATGCCCGATCGATGGTCCGAAATCCTCCCGAGGCCCCCGGGACCCCAACGAAAACCACCAACATATTCCAAAACATGATACGAACTTGTTCCAATCGTAGAAACACCATCCTAAACATCAAAATCACCAACTACACACGGATTCAAGCCTAAGTTTCTTCAAAACTTTCAAAACTAACATTCGATCCAAAACCCAACCAAACGACGTCCAAATGACCTGAAAATTTGCGGACATATCCAAAATCACATAACGAAGCTACAGAAATTGTCGGAAATCCATTCCTACCCCCGGATCAAAATCTCATCTATCGTTCGGATTCGCGAAAATTTCAACCTTCGGCATTTCAAGCCTAATTGAGCTATGGACCTCCAAAATAACGCGCTCCTAACCCCGAAATCACCCAACGGAGCTAATGGAACCATCGGATCACCGTTCGGAGTTCGTCTTAACACTGTTCCAACTACGGACCGTTTTCTAGCTTTAAAGCTCTCATTTAGGGACTAAGTGTCCCAAAATGCTCCAAATTTCAGAACCGACTCTCTCGGCAAACCACAATAGCAGAAATGAACTTAGGGGAACAATTAAATTGGGGATTGGGGCATAATTTTCTAAAACGACCGGTCGGGTCGTTACACTGTTGTACTTACGTAATCGTCTTCAAACCAACAACGCTTCGAAATCATTCCTGTAGCATGTAATCAATCGAACCAGTTTCGTCTATTTCATCAATGGGTTTAAAATCAATAGCAAGGTTGTTTAAAATCTTCAGAACTTTTATTTATAAAACGAGTAATTTTTCTTTAAAATCAGTACATCTCCTGCATTATTAGATAGCATGCTTATAGGCCTCATCTAGGAAACCCTGTAGGTAATTAATCAACTATACCAGTCTTTAATAATTACAACCAGCGGGCTGGTCTAATTTGGACTTCTTATCTAAAAATATGTGATAAATCAGTCACCCTTTAACGTTTAAGTAAAGACCTAACCAGTACCTGTAACTTATGCTAAATAATATGTTGCTTTGAATTAGGAGGCATATTTGAGCATTTAACTGCTATGTATCCCCTTTTACTGCTTTATGTGTTTTGTTTGCCGTGCTAGATTTTTTGTACTTTTAAAACATAAAAAAGCCAATCTCTCTTCTCTTTAGGATTAGTACTCCCAAATGCCTCCGGAACAGATAGGATTGGGACAGGTAATAGCATGGAAAAAGTAACGAGAACATTCAGCGATTTAATATCTTAACGAGGTGGGTAAAGGTAGACATGGATATGATGAGCATGCGATAACACCACGTGTATAAATAGTTGCCGGGTGTTGCTTGTGGTGATCCATGTCATTTATAAACCTAGAACACCACTTCTTTATTTTCTTTTTTTTTTGCAGAAATTTAATAAAAGCTATAAATTTTCAGTTCTTAAAACTCCTTCTTTTATTTTAATCCTTTAAAAGTCTCTTTTAGATATTTAATTTCCAGCTCTATTTTTGCGAACCTCCGCATCTTCTACTCCTTTTTTTCATTATTTATACCAATTATTTGACCCCCCTTTTTGCAGTTATATATCCTTTAAACAATTATAAAATTGCCTATTTCTAAACTTTAACAAGCTTTTAATTTTTATACTTTCCTTGTTGCAGTCATTATGTGAAAGTTGTCGTGTTTACTTACTTGTTGTTTTCATTCAAAGTTACAATTTTAGCATGGATGGGAATACGGGGTTCTACTTCAGTCAAGGGGGTTAGGAGTTTTTTTGGGAATGCAGGGTTCTACCGAAGATTCGTTAAAGCGTTTTGTAAGGTAGTGAATTTTTTGTGCAAACTATCGGAAAAGGATGCAAAGTTTGTATATAATAATTAATGCATGAAAGCTTTCGAACATCTTAAGTACAAATTGACAACCACACCTATCATAGTCGCACCCAATTAGAGCATACTTTTTGAGCTTATGGGTGGCGCAAGTGATCTTGCGGTGGGAGTGGTCTTAGGTAAAAGGATAAACAAGATGTTTCACTAGGTGTATTATGAACGAAAAATGATGAATGATACTTAAGTGACTTACATGGTGACGGAAAAACAGTTTTTAGTAATTGTGTTTGCAATGTAGAAATTTAGGCCCTATTTCATGGGGGCCAAGGTGATAGTTCATACAGACCATGCAGCACTCCACTACTTAAGGACAAAGAAAGATTCGAAAGCTCGATTGTTGAGATGGTTATATTGCTTCAAGAGTTTGATTTTGAGATTGTTCGATCGGAAAGGGTGAAAAAAGCAAGTGGCGTACCACTTGTCTCGTTTGGTAGAGGAAGGGATGCCCCTTGATGGCCTAGAAATTAATGATTAATTCTTCGATGAGCAACTTCTCTTGGTATCTGTGAATGGCATGCTTTGGTTTGCGTATGTTTCCAACTTTCTTGTGACCCGTATTGTCTCATATGAGCTCTGTTCTAACCAAAGGAAGAAGCTTAAATAAGATAGTTTGGAATACTATGGGGATGGGCCTTACTTGTTTAAAATCTGTAATGGTGGTGCGATTCAGAGATGTGTTCCGGAAGAGGAGCAAATGAGTATTCTTCATGCTTGTCATTACTCTCCCTACGGTGGTCATTATGGTGGGGCGAGGACAGCTTCAAAGGTGCTTAGTTGTGTTTTTTGTTGGCCTACACTGTACAAGGATACAAGTGAGCTTGTGAAGACATGTAATGTGTGTTAGAGAGCATGTGGAATTTTAACGAAGGATGAGATGCATCTTAACACTATTCTTGAAGTTGACATATATGATGTTTGAGGCATTAATTTCATGGGACCCTTTATGAGTTATTGTGGAAACACATACATTCTGGTGGCCGTTGATTATGTTTCAAAGTGGGTCGAGGTTGTGGCTTTACCCATCAATAAGGCTCAGAGTATTGTGGTTGTTCTCAAGAAGAGTATCCTTACTCGGTTTGGCACTCCTACAGCTATAATCAGTGATATGGTTTCTCATTTCTTCAATAAAACATTTGATACTTTTCTTGCAAAGTATGGTGTCAATCACAAGGTTTTCACCCCTTACCATCCCTAGTCAAGTACGTAATTTGAAGTCTCCAACAAGGAGATCAATAGCATACTGTCAAAGACAATGAATGCAAATAGGACAGATTGGTCAAAGAAACCGGATGGTGCTTTATAGGCCTACTGGAATGCTTAGAAGACTCTGATTAGTATCTCTCCATACCGGTTAGTGTTTAGGAGAGCTTTCCATCTCCCGATTGAGTTAGATCACAAGGAAATATGGGCCTTGAGGAAGCTAAATCATGAATGGGACGTTTCAGCAAATCTCTGAGGGAGCAACTCAATGAGCTTGATGAGTTTTTATTTCATGCTTACTCCAGTTCGTCCTTGTATAATAAAAAGAAGAAGTACTTATAGGACCAGTATGCTCTTGTCAAGGATTTTAAAGTGGGTGATTTGGTTCTCTAGTTCAACTCCCGGTTATGACTATTTTTCGGAATGCTCAAGTCAAAATGGAGTGGACCCTTTGTGGTAGTGCTGGTGACTCCGTTTGGTGCTTTTGATTTGAAAAATAAAAGTGGTGAAATCTTAAGAGTTAACATGCATAGAGTCAAGCACAATCTTCGAAAGTTTTATAATAGACACGTCGTGGAAATTATCCATCTCAAGTGATTGAAGGTTGCATGCATCATGTCACGACGTTAAATCTGGCACTTCTTGGGAGGCAACCCGTGTGTTTTTCTTCTTTTTTGAATTTATTTGTTGTTAGGATTTTTGGTGAACTGGCTGGTTATGAGATATGTGTAGGAATGTTTGAGGCAGTGCAGGTCAAGCAAGAAATATTACGCTCTCAAAAGTTTAGACTGTAGTCGCACTCTATATTTCACGGTCAGCTGTAACCTTACCGCGGAGCCGGAATTTGATGGCGGAGCCGTGATTGAAAAGTCTAAAATGAGACTTCTCTAAAGTTCCAACCGCATCCGCAGTACTTTTATTGCGGTCAATGAAGCCTCATTGCGGCTGCAATCGATTGTTCGCGGAGCGCAGACATTTCAATTAGGAAGCCCTTTTGTACTTCACAAGCATATACTGTAGTGATTTACTGCTGCCGCGGTGGGCAAGATTATGTGGTTCCCAAGGTATTGTTTATAAATAGAACTTCAGGGAACATTTTACACTTTTGAGGCATTTCACTCTTAAAAAAATCACTGTTCATCCACGCCCTAGTTTGCAAAAACACAAGAATTACACCCCATTTTCTGGTAATTTCACTCATTCATTATTCTTGAATTATGTATTTGTTTCTTTTCTTTTAGTTGTTAGGTTTTAACTCTTCTTCACCTTTTCTTTTAATTTTGAACTAGGGTAGTTCAATGTTAATTAAGTTAGGGATAAAAATAGTTATGAGTTGTTAATGAATACCTAGTGGGGCTTAAAAATGTGTAAATGCATGAACAATCAAAACCCTAGGTTTGCTTGACCCAATTTTCACTTCGACGGCCGCGATGGATTTTCCGCGGTTTGAGATGCCCAAGTTCAGAGAGATATCATTGAGGTTATGCGGCCGTGGATGATTTTTTGTGATCCACAGGGCAATAGAATCAGAGGGTGGGTAGTCTGATCCCCACACCTCCACGGGTGCGATGCATTTTCTATGGTCCGCTGTATAGCCTCCACGACCGCACTCTTTATTTCGCAGTCTGCAACCTGCAATTTTGTTCAAGAATTGTCAAATGTTCTAATACTTTTCTACACTTCTTCTTCTAGTCTATGTAATTAAAGCTATCCACTGATTATGTTTGCAGACAATGGTCAAATCTAGAAAAGGTGGTGACAAACAAAAAGGGAAAGTGGAGTCCTCCCAGGGTAAAAGACGAGGATAAATTAAATTGACCACAGAAGTTTGGAAATCAATTAGGGAAATAAGGAAGAACATCAGAGCTATAGATAGAGTTGTTTCCCAATCCATATGAAGTGAGTATGTGCCATCCCGGGAGGTCACAGACTCTGATTCAGTGCCTACTCTTTCTCCTGACTTCCAGGGAAGATTCCCTTTGATAATGGGCCCCCCCACTCTCTCCTACTTCTCCTGCTGCCTCTACTTCCATGTTGTCTGATGGCTCAGTAGAGGGTCTTGATTCTTTAACTTTAACCTCACCTACAACTTTGTCACTTGGAAAAGATCCCGTAAATAATGAGGTATCCGATGATGAGGGAGGGGGTGAGACCCAAACATGGGGTGTGGAAAGAATAAGAAACCCTGAAGTGTGGCGATAGAAGTTTGTCAGTGAGCTAGCATATCACAAGTTCAAAGAGTGGTGGCCTCAAAAGTTAGTCATTCATGAGCGCTAGTTCATAAAACTGGATCTTATGGCTCACAACCCTAACGTGAAATAGCATTTCACTGAACGAGTGGGATAGGATTACTTCCCTTGTAAGGTGTGGGATCAGCACGTGGTTAAGGAATTTTGTGCCAATGCCTCCCACATAAAAAATGACACAATAGTGACTAAGGTGCAGATCTTGAAGGTTAAGTTTGATAGGAAGACAATCAATGAATACTTGGGCTTCAATGATAAAGATAAGACAATGTGCTTAGAAAGGGAGGCGATGGATGAGGCATCCCACCCGTGGTTGGCATAACTTTTGGCTCTCCTAGACACCATTCCAACATGGTTGATAGTAGGAGTTCATATCTTGAGGAACACCCTGAAATTTGATGCAAAAGGTTGGGAGACCTTTGTATGCAGCAGACTAGACCTCACTACCTATGAAAATGCCTTGCCGGTTTCCCGGACAATTATAGTGGCAACTACTATGGTGGGGTTCCTGATCAGTGTCGGGAATATCATTTCTAGGGTTATCACCAGAGTGGTCAACATGGGTGATAAATCGTACCCCTTACAGAACTTCCTCGCCACGTACTTGGAAGATCGGGAGAAGAAGAAAAGAAATTTTGATGTCAAGGTAAAACCCAAGATGCCTTTTTCATGGTACAGCCTCACATGTCTAGACAACCCAAAGCCAAGAGATCCAAGGGCAAAGCTACTACTTCTACTAGCCAGTCTAAAGAGCGAGTAGTGGTAGCCACTACTCCACAACTTCACACTGACATACCAGTTCCTGCCTCCGAACCATCTACATCCATTCCTTCAGTAGTTCCATCCTGCGGGACATATCAATTGACCGCTCATAGGTTGAGCCAAACACTATCCAGTATCAACAAGTAGATGCAGATAGCAACTTCTAAGATGTCCATGTTATCGAGTTCTATGGTAGCCCAGTTTGTCCCCGCACAAGCCAAGGTGCCAGCTTTAGTGGATGAGTCCCTTAAGGAGCTTCTAGACAACCAGAATAAGCTCTTAGACAACCAAAAGATAATAATGGATTCTCATACAGTTCAAGGAAAATCAACTCAGAAGATGAGCAAATAGACAAAGAAACCGAGAAAGACTCGGGCCTCAAAAGAGCCGGTGAAGTAGTTGAGGGGAGAGGTAGAGAAGATGAAGTTAGTTGGAGACCTACCATGGAAGCTACTATTAGAGTACCAGCCTACAACAGCTCATACTGAGTAGGTTCGAGATCAAGAGAATCAGGGAGATCCCAAGAGGAGGAAAGTGATGCTCCGGCTAGATGATGTAGAGATTCAACTAGAGGAGCAGGAGGGAGGTGCCTCTAGTCAGACACAGGACCTCGCGCTAGATGATCTAGGCATCCAACCATAGGACCATATGCAGACGGAGGACCCATAGGGAGTTTTCGTTAATTTCTAACCCTCTCTTTTTATCTTATTTTTGGTTAGTTAGCATTGAGAACAATGCTAGCTTTCAGTAGAGGGGGAGGCCTTATTTTGATTTGTGATACTGGGATGTAAATATGACACTTATATTTTTCCTTTAATGTTATTTTTCACTTTTGGTATGTTTATAACTTTATTTCTTTACTTTACTTTTCATATTTTTCAATTTTGGTATGTATATAAAGTTAGCTTTTCATGTATATATTCATCCCTCTTATTTATATTCGTATAAACCCCCTATTGTACATATTTAGTTTATTTTCTGTATTGTCTTTCATAAATTCTTTTGCAATTTTCCTGTCACGACCCGGATTTCTCACACTCGGCAGTCGTGATGGCGCCTACTAGTGAACGCTAGTCAAGCCAACTATTCGATTAATTTTCCCTTTTTACTTATGACCTCTTAACAATAGCAAGTTAATATTTATAAACAACAGAAATAATATAGTGGAAGAAAAAAATTTAACAGTTTAGCTAATACCAATACGAATCCATAACATAAACCACCCAGAACTGGTGTCAGATTCTCACTAACTATCTAAAAATACGATAAATAGGGTCTGAACAAAATAAATACATGACCGTCTCCGAAATAGAGAAGAGCAAAAAGAAATAGGAAGGGAATGCCAAGGCCTGCGGATGCCTGCAGGGCAACCTCAGGTCTCCGATAGACTGCAGGAAGCAACTCCCAGCTAAGGTCAGTATGCTCCAGTACCAGGATCTGCACAGAAGATTACCGAGTGTAGTTATGCCCCGTATGATGGTAAATGTTGAGCCTAACCTAGGCGAAGTAGTGACGAGGCTAGGACACAAAAAACCAATAACCTGCAGCTAAATAATTTATAACAGAATAACAGTAACAGAAGTAATTCAAAAGTAAAAGGGGGTGGGGAACATGCTATAGGGGAAAAATACCAACGTAAAGACTTATAGTAATAATGGAATAAGAAAATTAAGGTAATTGAACCAAAAACAACAAGAAACCATAACGAACATGAAATAAGTGCACGACATCACCCTTCGTGATTTTACTCTCAATCCTCCCCAATGCAATCAAGTAATGAAAATGTTCACGGCATCACCTTTCATGCTTTTACTTTATATCCTCATCAATGAAGTCTTGTAATGAGAATATGCATGGCATCACCCTTCATTTTGTATCTCTCTTCCTTAATATATCAATAAGTACGAATGTGCACGACATCACCCTTCGTGCTTTTACTCTAAATCCTCACCAATGCAATCAAGTAATGAGAATGTGCACGACATCACCCTTCATGATGTATCTCTCTTCCTCAGCATATCAATAAGTATGAATGTGCACGGCATCGCCCTTCGTGATTTATCATTCTTTCCTTACCCAAACAATAGCAACAATAATATCATGGCAAGAGAATTAATAATAAGTATAAATACGTCCTTGCAATGGAATCAACAATAAGAATTAATTACGTCCCGACAAGGGAATTCGCTATAACAACTTGTACCAATAATAAACTTCATAATGGCACCTCAACTAGAGCCAGTGCTAAACAATAATCAAATACCAAGAAGAAAATCATAAATCTTACTCAACATGGATAATCAACAATTTAGGCATACACAATACTTATTAAGAGACACAACGATCGCAATTTGAGACCTACGGGCACGCTTGACATCAACATATAGATACCCATCACCATACCTATACGTCGTACACAACACTAACACATAGAAAATAAGTCACAACACATATTCCCTCAAGCTAAGGTTAGACCAATAACTTACCTTGAACTTTCATGGCCAACTCAAGCCTCAAACACCTCTTTTCCTTTATAATCGCCTCCAATTTACTTGTATCTGACCCAAATTAGTTTAAAAACATCAATAAATGCTAATGATTCATAATCAATGCTTAATTATAGGGTTTCTATCAGTTTACCCAAAAAGTCAAAAATCGACCCCAGGCTCGCTTGGTCATAAATGCTAAAGAATTCATAACCAATGCTTAATCAATGCTCTCAACTTTTGGAAATATGAAAATGTGAGCTAAATCACGACTTTGCTACTGTTTTAAGTGCTGGACGATAGTGTTTATCGCGTTCGCAAGAGAACTGTCACGTTCGTGAAGAGATGCCAATAGTGGACTTATGCGATTGCGAGAGAATCTTCGCGTTCACGAAGGCTTAGCAGACCTAGCCTCTGCATTCAGGATAGAGAGGTCGCATTCGCGTAGTTATCCCTAGATTCCCAGACCAGCCCATCCAAATGCTATTTGTTCGCGATTGACCAGTCGCGTTCGCATAGAGCAAATCCCCCAACATCCCGCCCTCGCCTCCTGCGTCTCGCATTCGCATAGAACAAATTTCTACCCTAGCCATGTTCCCTTTGGCGATCATGTGAATAGCATTGCGATTGCAAGAGTAGCTTCATGACAACGAAGCACAAAAGGTCTCTGCACTAGAAGTAGCAAACATGCGATTTTTACTAAGTGTAAAAACATCCCGTGGCCAATCTAAAACTCACCGAGCCCTCGAGGCTCCAAACCAATCATGAACACAACCCTTAAAACATCATACAGACTTATTCGTGTGAGCGAAGCGCCAAAATAATGCCTCAAACTATGAGTTTAGCATCAAAATCAAAGAAAAATCTTAATAACTCTTAAGTTCAAATTTTAACAACCGAGGGTCCGATTCACGTCATATAGTCCATTATTACAAAATTTTACAGGCACAACTTAAATATCATATAAGACTTGTACCGGGCTCCGAAACCAAAATACAGGCCCGATACCATCAATTTCAAACACACAAATATTTCCAAAAACTCTTAAATTTTAGTTAAACAATTTTCTTTGAAAATTCATTTCTCGGGCTTGGGAACTCAGAATTTGATTACAGGCATATGCCCAAGTCCCGTATTTTTCTACAGACCCTCTAGGACCGTCAATCACGAGTCGAGATCAGTTTACCCAAAATGTTGACCTAAGTCAACTTACATTTAATTATAAAGGCAAAAATAGCATTTTTATCAAATTTTCACATAAAAGTGTTTCAGATGTATGCTCGGACCGTGCACGCAAATTGAAGCAAGATAAAAGGAGGCTTTTAAGGCCTTGGAACATAAAATTAACTTGTAAATAAGTGATAACCTTTTTGGCCATCACATCCTCTACCTCTAAAATAACCATTCGTGTTTGATCGAACATAGAAAATAAGTACCTGAGTCGGAAAAAAGATGGGAATAACGGCTCCGCATATTGGACTCGGACTCCCAGGTAAATGCCTCGACAGGCTTACCTCTCCACTGAATACAAACTGAAGGGAAATTTTTCGATGTCAACTGAAGAACCTGCCGGTCTAGAATAGCTACCTACTCCTCCTCGTAGGTTAATTCCTTGTCCAACTCGACAGTGCTGAAGTCTAACACATGGAATGGATCGTCGTGATATTTTTGATGCATGGACACATGAAACACTAGGTACATAGCTGATAAACTCAATGACAACACAAGTCTGTAAGACACCTCTCCCACTCGATCAAGAATCTCAAAAGGACCAATGAACCTAGGGCTTAGCTTTCCCTTCTTCTGAAATCTCATCATGCGCTTCATGGGAGTGACCCGGAGCAACACTCACTCTACGACCATGAATTCCATTTCACGAACCTTGCAGTCGGCATAACTCTTCTGCCTAGACTAAACTGTACAAAGCTTATTCTGAATGATTTTCACCTTATCCAAGGCATCCTGAACTAAATCTGTACCCAGCAACCGAGCCTCAACCGGTTCAAACCAACCAACTGAAGACCGACATTGTCTACCATATAATGCCTCAGAAGGGGCCATCTAAATGCTCGATTGGTAGCTGTTGTTGTAGGCAAACTCTGCGAATGGCAAGAACTTATCCTAACAACCTCCAATATAAATAACACATTCTTGGAGCATATCCTCCAAAATCTGAATAGTACGCTTGGGCTGTCTGTCCATCTGAGGATGAAATGATGAGCTCAACTTGACCCGATTACCCAACTCACACTGAACTGCTATAAAAAATGTGAGGTAAACTGACTGCCCCGATCTGAAACGACAGACATGGGCACGCCATGAAGACGAAAAATCTCCAGGATATAGATCTTATCCAACCGCTCCGACGAATAGGAAACTGCCACAAGAAAAAAATGCACTAACTTGGTCAGCGTATCGACAATAACCCAAACTTCATCAAATTTCCTCTAACCACCAGGTCTCTGATGCTCGTACTTCACCTGCTGACAAATTCAACCACCATGCTACATAGGCAAAAATGTCCTTTTTCATCCTCATCCACCAATAATGCTGTTGCAAGTCCTGATACACTTTAGAGGTGCTTGGGTGAATAGAATACCAGGAACTATAGGCCTCCTCTAGAATTAACTCAGAATGTCCATCCATATTAGGCGCACAAATTCGACTCTGCATCCTCAAAACTCCATCCTCTCCAAATGTAACCTACTTGGCAACTTTGTGCCTCACTATGTCTCTAAGGACAAGTAAACGAGGATCATCATATTGCACATCGCGGATACTCTCAAATAAATAAGAACGAGTGACTGTGCAAGCTAGCACACGGCTGGGCTTTGAAACATCCAACCTTACTAATTGATAGGCTAAATCCTGAACATCCAAAGCAAGCAACCTCTCACCTACTGGAATATACGCAAGGTTGCCCATACTGGTTGACTTCCTACTCAATGCATCAGCCAATATATTATCCTTTCTTGGATGATAAAATATGGTGTTATCATAGTCTTTCAACAACTCCAACCACCTTCTATGCCTCAAATATATCTCTTTGTGCTTGAACGAGTATTTCAAATGCATGTGATCCATGAATACCTCACATGAAACGCCATCTAAATAATGCCTCCAAATATTCAGCGTGTGGACAATGGCTGCTAAATCCAAATCATGAACTTGATAATTTGCCTCATGGATTTTCAATTGTCGTGAAGTATATGCTCTAACCTTTCCATTCTGGATCAACACCGCACCAAGTCCAATACGATATTCATCACAATATACCGTATATGGGAACCTGTGGGCAAAACCAACACCGATTTCATGGTCAATGCTGTCTTGAGCTTCTGAAAGCTCGCCTCACACTCGTCCAACCACCTAAAATGGGCAGCCTTCAAGGTCAACCTGGTCATCGGGGCTGCAATAGATGAAAACCAATCCACAAACAAACGGTAGTAACTCACCAAACCCAAGAAACTCTAGATCTCTGTAGCTGATGTGGGTTAAGACCAGTTCTTGACAGACTATACCTTCTTTGGATCCACCTGAATACCCCCTGCTGATACAATGTGGCCCAAGAATTCAATTGAACTCAACCAAAACTCGCACTTCGAAAACTTAGCATTCAACTGATTATCCCTCAAAGTCTAAAAAATGACTCGAAGATGTTGCTCGTGCTCCTCCCGACTGTGGCAATAGATCAAAATATCGTCAATGGAGACAATTACAAAAGAATAAAAATAAGGCCTGAACACTCGGTTCATTAAATCCATGAAAGCTCCTAGGTCATTTGTGTAGGGCCCCGTAAAATTTTTGTGCTTAAAACCTAGTAGCCCATGGTGTCATTGTCCAAAAATGTCAATTCTGCGGTCAAGAATGTGGTCGCAGATCTGTTATGCAGACCGCATTCCTATCATAGAGTGTAACATAGTGTTTTCCAAAATTGGTGTTAAAAATGCTGTCCAATATGCGATCGCATAACGAAAATGCGGACCACAAATCCATCACATAATTCCTTAAGGATTTTTGAGTGTCAATTCTGTGGTGCATTCTACGACCGCAGAACATGAATGCGGACCGCATTCTGGTCGCATATCGTAATAGAACATGTGATTTTTGGGAGCAATTCTACGGTCCATTATGTGAACCGCATGTTGATTTTGTGATCGCAGAAGCGACCGCAGATTTGACTCGGCCCAGATTTTTATAAAATTTTAACCCAATTCCTTCTTTAATAAAATACCTCAAAACATCATTTTGTCATATTTTCCTAGAAAAACAAGAGAGAGGAAAGAGAGATTCTATAGAGAGAAACCTAACAATCTTCAAAGATCGTTTCTAATCGTTTGGTCCGGAAGATCCTAGGGCAAGTGTCATCTTCCCCAATCTCTAAAGGTAAAATCCCTAGCCATTTTTCTTTAATTTTTAGTTGTCAAAAGGATAGAAAGATTTTCAGGCATTAGCTTTTGAAAATAGAATTTAACACTCATGCATGTTCTTTGAACTTTAAATTTAGTAAAAAAAAAAAGTGGGTTGGAGTAAGGATTTGCAAAAACGGAAATTGGCAACATAGGATAACTTGGGTGAACTTAAGGTAAGAGATTGAAGGAAGTAAATTCGACTCCAGGTATGTATGGCTATCTTTGATCCTTGTGAAATTGCCCTTATATGTACAATTCATTTTGTTTGTGACAATCTTGAGAATTGTTGTGTAATTCTTTGATTTAGTTATTGAGTGTTCAATTGGTTTAACTATGTGTTGTGTGGTTTGATATGTGAACTGAATGATGAAAAAGGAAATCATAATTGGTAAAGAAATTGAGAACAATAGTAGTGATGGCATACTTGTCTTCTTGTGTGAAACTAATGAAACAACTTGAATTGTGATAAATTGTTGAAAATAATGGTATGGATACTCTCAGATATGGAAACATTGTAACTTTGTTGTGTTACCGTCTTGAAAATTATTTGGAAACATGAACCAATTTGTTGTTCTTTTATTGCCCTTGTTTGTGATCTTGTGTAGTGCTCTTGTTTGTTGTTTGTGATTGTTGTGATTTGAAACTATACGGTGGGATTGGGTTGCGCACCACAACATGAAGTAATAGGGTGTGGGTTGGGGTGATAAAGGTGGTCGAGGTAATAAGGGTTGAAAGCGATCGAAATCGCCATTGAAATTGATATGAATACAATTGTGAAATCATTGATTCAAAATTGTGAAAGGAGACAGTAGGAGAGTTTGCAACCTGTGGGGCACTGATTTCCCCTTTGTTTGACTTGATTGTGCTTTCAGTGTATGTTTGGTTGTTGTCTTCCTTGTTGAACTCTAATTGTACATGGTCTGAGGATTTTTTGAAATAAAGTAAGTGTGGGAACATGATTGGCTTCTTCGTTATTACTTTGTGTATCTATTGGTTGTTCCAATGTTGGGATTTATTTGTTCATGGCTTGAGTTTACTTGAGACAAAGCTTGCCCATACATACAAGTACAATTCCAGTGTAGTGACATCCCTTTTTCCGGGGACACTACATTCGTGTTATGATTGTAGGTGGATCCGTAGCAGGTACTTCAGCTCATCGGCAGTAGCACTCTTTCACCTTCTACCGGCCGTTTTGGTGAGCCCCTTTCCTCTCGGGGGCCTGCGTGGCTCATGCCACTTCTATTTTGGATTTCTATTTTGATTTTGTAAGGTATAGCAGGAGCCTTGTTACCAGCAAGTATTGTATCATTGTTTGTATCCTAGAGGCTCCGTAGATAGTAAACTGTGGGATTATGGTTTTATGTATATATATGTGAGGCGCTGTAAATTGTAAACTTTTTGAGAAGTCAATAGTGTTGTTATGTTTGTTATAAGTGTGATTTCACTTATAAATTGGTAAATTCTTTGCTTTATGAGTAATGAACAATACAGGGGTAAATCGCGGGATAAGAAAGGCATCCAGGTCCTCTTGAATTGGGCTACCCGGTCAGGCGCCGGTCATGCCCCTCAATTTGGGGCATGACAAAATTGGTATCAGAGCCTAAATTTTTGAAGTGTCCTAGGATGTCTCGGAGCCGTGTCTAGTAGCGACCTTCTTATCTATATGTTGTCGACCACATCTATAAGTAGGGGGCTGCATGGACATTTAGGAATATACCCATTTCTATTTTATTCTATATCGTGCAGTAAAATGAAATGTGGAAGTATTTATGTCTAATTCGAGCCTTGTTCCACAATTTTCAGAGTATGGCGCCTAAGAAGAAAGCTAGACTCGGACCTGGGGACAATGCCACCCAAGTATGGCTGCGAATCATGTACCTGATTCCGTGGGTGAGAATGACCCACCGGTCCCTAATCTGCCTAATCCATCTATTCCCGACCTATGTGTTCATGTTTCGGCTGCGGCAAAGGGTTCCTGATTTTGATACAGTTCCAGCTTCTGGTTCCGGTATTTATAATGAGGATCTTAGAGAAGCCATCCATATGTTGACCTAGTTAGTGGCCACCCAGGCCCAGAGATATCATGATACCCTTGCGTCCTCCAGCGGACAGGGAGATTCCTCCGGTTCTAGAGTCCACCAGTTACTGTGATTGGCCCCTCCAAAGTTCTCAGGCATAGACCCAGCGGCTGATCAGCAGGATTTTCTTGATAAAATATGTAAGACTCTGAGACTGATGAAGGCTACAATATAGACGGGGTAGAGTAGGCTTCATACAGGCTAAAGGTAGTGGCGCGTTCGTGGTTTGAGATGTGGGAGGATTCCCGTGAGGAGTGGAGACCTCCGAATTTATGGGATGAGTTTGTAGATGCGTTAATGGACCACTTCTTGCCTGCCAGGACAATAGCAGCCCGTGCCACCGAGTTTGAGGCTCTCAAACAAGGCAGTATGAGTGTTTGGGAGTATCACATGTAGTTTGTGAGACTGTCCAAGTATGCTCCTCAGTTAGTGTCGACCATGGATGATCGAGTTCGACGATTTGTTCAGGGCCTTAGTCCTTTGGTGGTGAATGAGGCTGCCACAGTAGCTTTGCACTCAGATATGAATTATGGGAAGATCGTGGGGTTTTCTCAGGCCATAGAGGCTAGGAAGTTGAAGATCCGTGCAGAAAGGGAGAGCAGCAACATGTCCCGGTGAATGGGTCATTCAGGGAGACCAGTTCTAGGGAGAGGATCATCAGGGCCATCCCAGTCATATGCTCAGTCCTCAGCGAGTGCACCGCCATCTGTTCATAGTTATCCGCAGAGTAGTCGTTTGAGACCAGGTTCAGACAGTAGGAGGTCCCGCCAATCTGGTCGTCCAAGAGTGAGGTCCCAGTAGTAGGGGAGGCCCACATACCCCAAATGTGGGAGATTTCACACAGAGACTTGCTACATAGATATCCCAATATGCTTCAGATGCGGGGTAAGAGGTCACATCCTGCGGGACTTCCGTGCACCTAGTCAGGGTATGGGTAGGGGATCTGCTCAGTCATCTGGTTCTTCGGATGCTACATCATCGGCGCATCCTCCAGCTCCAGCAGAGCATGGTGCAGCTACAGGTTGAGCTCATGGTGGCGGTGGGCCTAGCCAGTTCAACGCTTTGAGTGGCCGCCAAAGTGCTGAGGCTTCTCCAGATGTTGTTACATGTATCATTTCTGTTCAGGCTATTGATTGTTATGCTCTTATTGATCTGGCGTCCTCTTTGTCTTATGTTACCCCATTCATTGCTTCAAGTTTTGGGACAGAACGCGAACATCTTCATGAGCCGTTCTCTGTACCGACTCCGGTTGGTGATTCTATTATAGCCTCACGAGTTTATAGGGTTTGTGTTGTCACGGTGAGTGGTCACGTTACCACGGACGATCTTATTGAGCTTGGGATTGTAGACTTTGATGTAATCATGGGGATGGATTGGCTTTATTCGTGCTTTCCCAAGCTTGACTGTCGGACGAGAGTCATGAGGCTCGAGTTCCCTATGAGCCAGTTATTGAATGGAGAGGAAATGGTGTGGTTTGAAGGGGTAGGTTTATTTCCTACCTTAAGGCTTCAAAGATGAATAAGAAGGGATGTATCTATCATTTGGTCCGAGTACCAGACACTGCCTCAGATGTGTCTGCCCTCGAGTTTGTGCCAGTTGTGAATGAGGTTCCTAAAGTATTTCCGAATGAGCTTCCAGGGATCCCGCCGGATAGGGAGATCGATTTCGGGATTGATGTATTGCCAGATACTCAGCCAATATCCATTCCATAATACAGAATGGCGCCAGCAGAGTTAAGGGAGTCGAAGGAGCAGCTGAGGGATTTGTTAGAAAAGGGGTTCATACGACCAAGTGTGTCATCGTGGGCTGCTCCGGTTCTTTTTGTCAGAAAGAAGGATTGGTCACTTCGAATGTGCATTGATTATCGGTAGCTTACCAAAGTCACCATCAGGAATAAATATCCTTTGCCTCGGGTAGATGATTTGTTTGACCAATTGCAAGGAGCAAAGTTTTTCTCTAAAATTGATCTACGGTCCGGGTACCACCAGTTGAAGATCAGAGAACAGGATATTCCTAAGACCGCCTTCAGAACTCGCTATGGTCACTTCGAGTTTTTGGTCATGTCTTTTGGGTTAACCAATGCCCCGGCAGCTTTCATGGACCTTATGAATTGGGTTTTCAAGCCATTCCTAGATTCCTTTGTGATTGTATTCATTGACGACATCCTCATTTACTCACTAATCAGGGAGGATCATGCCATTAACCTCAGAGCAGCATTGCAGACCCTTCATCAGCACCAATTGTACGCCAAGGTTTCAAAATGTGAATTTTGGTTGGAGTATGTAGCCTTCCTGGGTCATGTTATTTCCAGTGAAGTTCAGGTGGATCCTCAGAAGATTGCAGCAGTGAAGGATTGGCCTAGACCCATGACTCCGAAAGAGATTCATAAGTTCTTGGGTATGGTAGGGTACTATCGGAGGTTTGTGGATGGATTTTCAACCTTCGCCTCCCTATTGACTAAATTGACGCATAAGGCAGTTATGTTCTAGTGGTCCGACGCTTGTGAGAAAGATTTTCAGGAATTGAAGTAAAGGTTGACCTCGGCACCAGTATTGGCCTTGCCAGAAGGCACAGAGGGGTTTGTGGTTTATTGTGAGGCCTCCAGGGTCGGTTTGGGGTGCGTATTGATGCAGCACAGGAAGGTCATAGCTTATGCTTCCAGGCAACACAATAATCATGAGAAGAATTATCTGACGCATAATTTGGAGCTTGCAACAATTGTGTTTTCCTTGAAAATATGGCTGCACTATCTTTGTGGGGTTCATGTAGATGTGTTTTCAGACCACAAGAGCCTCATGTATTTGTTCAAGCAGAATGAACTGAATTTGAGGTAGCGGCGGTGGTTAGAATTACATAAGTATTATGATATGAACATATTGTACCATCCAGGGAAGGCAAATATGGTGGCCGACGCTCTTAGTCGAAAATCCATGGGTAGCATTTGGGGATGGATCAGAGACCCCTGGCTCGGGAGGTTTTCCAATTGGCTAGTTTGGTGGTTCGCATCTCAGCGTCAGACGAGGGGAATGTTATGGTGCGTAATGGTGTATTGCAGTGTCAAGGTAGGCTATGTGTTCTGGATGTGGACGAGCTTCGGTAAAGAGTGATGGCAAAGGCTTATATTTCCAGGTATTTTGTGTACCCAGGTTCTACGAAACTGTATCATGACCAGAAGAATGTTTATTGGTGGAACGGTATTGAAAAGGGATGTGGCAAGCTTTGTATCTATAGGCCCAAACTGTCAGCAAGTGAAGGTCGAGCATCAGCGGCCTTGTGGATTAACTCAGCTTATAAAAATACCAAGGTGGAAATGGGAGATGATCAATATGGATTTCGTGGTAGGTTACCTCACACTCAGCGTAAGTTCGACTCAATATGGGTGATAGTGGATCGACTCACCAAATCAGCTCACTTCCTGCTAGTCAAGTCCACTGGTACTGAGAAGCAATATGCTAAGTTGTATATCAATGAGATAGTAAGGCTTCATATCACTCCACTTTCTACTATTTTGGATCGCGGGGCTCAGTTACATCTAATTTTTGGAAGAAATTGGAGCAAGGTTTAAGAACTTAGGTGAATCTCAACACAACTTTCCATCCGCAGACCGATGGTCAGGCCGAGCGGACTATTCAGACGCTTGAAGATATGTTGCGGGCTTGTGTCTTGGATTTCAAAGGTAATCAGGATGAACACTTACCACTTATAGAATTTGCATATAATAACAGCTTTCATGCTAGCATTCAGATGGCCCCGTTTGAGGCATTGTATGGAAGAAGGTGTAGGTCACCAATTGGGTGGTTCGAAGTGGGTGAAGTGGAATTTCTAGGGCCAGATCTTGTGTACCAAGCTATGGAAAACGTTAAGGTTATTCAGGAAAGGATGAAAACTGCACAGAGTCACTAGAAATCCTATGCAGACGTTCGCCGAAGAGATTTAGAGTTTCAAGTCGATGATTGGATGTTCTTGAGGGTATCTCCTATGAAGGGAGTCATGCGATTCGGAAAGAAAAGGAAATTGAGTCTACGGTATGTCGCGCCATATCAGATCATTCAAAGGATTGGGCAAGTTGCCTATAGACTGGAGTTACCTCCTGAAATGTCATCAGTGCTCCCGGTGATCCATGTGTCCATGTTGAAGAAAGTGATTGGAGATCCATCCACCATCATGCCAGTCGAGGCTATTGAGGTCAATGAAGATTTGTCATATGAAGAAGTTCCGGTTGCCATCCTTTATAGGCAAGTTCGTAAGTTGAGAAATAAGGAAGTTGCCTCTGTCAAAGTATTGTGGCGAAGTCAACAAGTTGAGGAGGCCACATGTGAAGCATAAAAAGAAATGAAGGAAAAATATCCCCATTTGTTTTATCAAGCTTAGAAGAAATTAGGTGACCCTTCTATATTTAAAACAACTATCATTTTGTCCAAATTGCTTCCTTCTTAGTCTTAGTAAAGTTTCTTTAATTTTGCAAAGAGTTATATGTGTTGTCGTCACTTTAGGTTACTTGAACCTTCCTTGATAAATGAAAGCCTCATAAAGACTCATGTGTTAAATAAACAACTAATGGTAACTTTAAAATGATAATTGCTTGTTTATGTGTATATGGTGTGTTGAGATGGTTAAATAAAGGTAGGAACTCATTGAAGTGGCTATTTTATGTGCAAATGTAACAATGTGATAGAATATGTGCAATCATTGAGGTAAGGAAGTGTGTACAAGCTGTAGAAAATGTTGTAAATATGTGTTGTTGTTTGGGAATGTGTTTTGGGGGCTCTCTGACAAGTGGATATCCATAATACAAAGGAAACTCTGGCAAAATTTTTCTAAAATATGGGAGTTATTGAAAATTTTGACAGCTTGCATATCATGTCTTTCAAAACAAATGATTTTCAAAATCCTCATTCGAGGACGAATGATTTTAATGAGGGGGGATGTAAGGCCCCGTAAAATTTTTGTGCTTAAAGCCTAGTATCCTGTGGTGTCATGGTCTGAGTAATGCGTGAGGAATGCGTAGAATTCTTCGCGGCGAGCAAGCTCGCCGCGGTTCGGACCCTTGGTAGTGATCTAAGCATTAAAAATCAAAAGAATAAAATTTTACCAAAAAACGTCAATTATGCGGTCAAGAATCTAGTTGTAGATCTGCTATGCGGACCGCATTCATACCGCAGAGTGTAACAGAATGTTTTCCAAAATTTGTGTTGAAACTGCGGTCCAATATGCGATCGCATAACGAAAATGCGGACCGCGAATACATCGCATAATTCCTTAGGGATTTTTGAGTGTCAATTCTGTGGTGCATTCTGCGATCGCAGAACATGAATGCAGACCGCATTTTGGTCGCATATCATAGTAGAACATGTGATTTTTGGGAGCAATTCTTTGGTCCATTATGCCTATGTTGATTATGCGATCGCAGATGCGACCGCTGTTGCGACCAAAACACTCATGCAAGTGTACGTGATCGACAAGTAGTATAGTAATAAGTAAAGTATCGTTCCCATGAGGAATTTTTATTAGCTTATTGACTAATATTAGATTAACTAATTCTTGATTTATGCTATATAATTAGAAAGTATATAGGAGCTACTTTATAATTCAATTAATAATGTTACAATTATTCAAGATGAAATTACTACAACCAATTCACAATATTTTTATAATAGTATAGACAAATATATTCCAGGGCCAAGGACTTGCTAGTAATCATGCTATTTTTCTACTTAGAATCGATTTATTAAATTATCCGGATCATTGATTATAAGGTTAATAATATTCATAAGAATCTTTCGAGTTCTTATGAATCTATCCAAGTTAAATCAATATCTATATTTCTATGATATTAATATTAACAAGAATGCATTTCAAACTCTTATTATTTAACCAAACAAGGCAATTAAGTATATATCTATCTTAATTGCAAATCCTTCACTCGATGCTCGAGATTCAAATCTTGTTCTATTTGATTTTATATGCAACCAAGAATTTCTTTTGTCAAGTTTAATTCAAAGTTCGTAAATAATATTTCACTGTTAGCTACGCAGTAAAATAATTAAGATCAAAATCAAATAAACAACCCATATCAATAACTTCAATAAAATCAATCTAAGCTTCAAATAACAAAATCAACTAACATCCATGACCCTAGAATATTAGAGAGTTTAGCTACTCATGTTCATACTAAAATCAATAATATTAATGTCTAAAATACTACAAAGAAAAATACAAGATGAAGGTTTAGATGAACTCTTTAATTTGTTGCTCCAAAGTCTTGATCTTCAATTTCTTGCTTAGCTCCAAGAGGACTTCAATGGCTTCTCTTCTCAAAATGTTCTCTCTAGAATGAATAGTGTAAATCCACTCTCCTTCAATGTTAAAATCAGATCCCCTCATTATGCACCTTTTCCTTGTTTTTATCCCATAGTGGAATCAACCCCTTAGTGACAAAATAGTAACTCAATAATGCATTTCCGGAACTGGACTAGCGCGGGCATGTTTATGGCCACGCTAATGCCCGCGCTAGTGGGGTAACATTTGGTCTGAACTTTTGGACTAGCGCGGGCAGGCTTATGGTCACGCTAATGCTCGCGCTAGTAGGGTATGTGCTCTTTTGTCTTCTTTTACTCAATTTTCCACATTTTTTACCATCGTAAATTCTCACATGCTTAATTAGCTCCTGTGAAACATTCAAATCACAACTAGAGGTAATTTTATCATTAATTATAATCATATAACAGTAATTTCTTCTTAATTTAGAGCATATATATATGGGCTATATTAAACAATTTATCCCATTATCAACACCCCACACTTAATCTATTGCTAGTCCTCGAGCAATCACACTGAACTAATAAAAGAGTCATCAACTCAACCATTTTACCTTAATGCTTGACACCTAGAACAAAACTCATACATTACACCTAGTAATATAACATTCTAGTTTCTGGACTAACTTTAAAGTTCTATTAGAATATTCACACTTCTTTGAAATACTCTCTATAGAGATCAAGATTTGCTTGTCTGTCACGAGTCATATGCCCTCACAATTTTATCAACATTACATATATAAATATGTTCAAGAGAGTTCCCTAATTATTTACAACAAGAAAGTTTCACTCACACTCACAAAAGAAGTCACATGCATGCAAATGGTACCATAAGCTTGCCCTTAATCTAAATCTCTACTAATGCAGGCTTGTTCGATCAAAAATCAATTAGGACTTTTTCTTCTCGTTGTAATGGGGGTTAAGGGGCTGGTAGGATTTATTTTGGGACTAGTGACTAGCACTCCTAAGCACTTTAACACATTACTCAATCATTTTTAGCGCAAATTCTTCAATCTCAATAACAATTGCATCAATCAATTCACTCCTAGCAGTGTTCCGTCTTTTTTTAATGCACTGCTCTAATTCACACTCCACTGGCATTAACAAAACAATATACACATATTTATACCTTTTTTTTTATAATACCTTATATATAAATTTCAGTGCACCTTTCTAACTTTCATTGGTTCCATTCACAAACCACCCCACACTTAGTTCCTTTGAACTTCTTTTAGCGCTCATTTTACAATTAAAGTGCTTTAAGAGGTTAAAGGGCTCAAAATATCAATTACGAACAAAAATGGTATACGCTTGTAATGTGGGTGCCGAATAAAGGTTTCAAGGCTAGAAATGGTTAACTAGGGATAAATTTTATTTGATTTAAGCAATTGAGTTCAAAAAGATCAAGGAAAGCCTAACATCATTTTTTTTAAATCCGTCTGTCACCTGAAATTTCGCTTCAATTCACATACCAGGCAAGTTCTAGACACACTTACACTACATGGACTATGAAATTAGCAAAAATTCTCACCACACATGGCATACGACTCATTAGGACCAACTCATCGAAACTCTCTATTATGAGTACCCATTTCAGTAGCAAACATGAAATTAAGGCACTTTCAGTCAATTTCCTTTAAAACTAAAATATTATATTCTAGGATCTAATGTGTTCAGGTGTATTAGCAAAAAAGATTCTCTTTCATTTGATAGCTTGTAATTCCTTATTTTAATACACAAAGTATAAATTAAAAACTACCTATGCCCGGTTCAAAATAAGCCCTAGGAAAAGAACTGTGGCTCAAAGAAAAACCAAGGGGGGTTTGTTACCTACACAAAAATATTTTACACTATCTACTCTATAGTGTCACAAACATATACTTTTAAATCACAAAACATTTAACTTCAAATATTCAAAGCATCAATCCAAAACAATACTAATAGCAACAATACTAGTGTTCTAACAAACTAAACAATACTAACATTCCACAAATATAAAACTAGCCAAAATAATCCGCAATACCAAACAAGATAAAAACAAATATAGAAATGTTGCAAAAAGGGCTCCTCCACCCCACACATAAAATTGAAGACATGTCCCCATGTCTTCCATGAAAAGTATAAGTTTAAGCAAAAATACTTCCCCGAAGCTTTACTCTTGATCAGAGACAGAATTGGCATCAACATTGGATGCCCTACCCAAAGCTCGAAGCCAGCCAATTATCTTCTTTTCGGACTTCTTTTGTTGAGTTTGCATTTGCCCAACACTCCCTGCCAAATCATTCACTGAAGTCTTTAGTTGTTCGATTTCGAGCTCCATGCGGTCTAACAATTGTCCTCTAGTGGACCTAGACTGGCCAGCAACATCCGAGACCTGTGGTTCAACACGCTGGGCTTCATCCCCCATTTCAGCATCAGTTGCTGCAGCTTGTTCAGTGTCCTCATCATCATCATCACTTTCGTCAGAATCATCACTATCTAAAACTGCTTGAAGGTCCTCTCTACCTGTGGTGACCCTTTCTGTTATGAATGGATTCATTTGTCTCAATCGGCCATCGATGTCTAGATTGTTTTGTACGTTAGCCTGCAAACACAAGAGTGTTACCAGTGATTTGTAGTATATACCATACCTTTGCACTCGAACTCTTTGGAACATCTCGTTGTGTATCAAATGTGGCACATCAAACAATCTTCCAGTCATGAGGCACCAAATTATGCAAGCTCGAGATTTGTTCACCTCTGTCAGATTCTTCGATGGCAGCAGACGACTGTTAATGAAGTACAGCCAACACTTAGCTACAAACTTGAGGGCGTTGGCATGAAACTTGCTCCCGTACTTGAACCACTAAATTCGAGCCTCCGGTTGACAGATGACATCAGTGAAGGTTTCCCATGGAGTAGTTTTTCTATTGGTTGCTGGGTATTCATCTATGGTCCTCTCATCCCATGGTGGCAGCCTGTATGCCGCCCTGATTGTCTCCAGAGATGCATTAACCAACCTTCTACGCACAGTAACATTGAATTCATTATGCTCCGGGAGATTTGCATAGAATTCCCGCAGAAGTATCACGTTTCCAATAATTGTCTCTTCAAAGAAGATGCCAAGTCCACGCCTCCTCAATTTTGTTGGTATGTTGGGGCAATAGTTTGATAGCGCAACAGCATCCATTGCTTGCTCTGGTATGATACTCTTGGCTTCTTTTTTATGAAATCTATCCTCTGCTTTGGCAGAAACAAATTTCTGGCTGTTAAAGGTCTGAGTATCAAATGATCTGCGTGGCCTTACCCCAACATTTGTTGTAGCTGGGTGTCTCGATGAAGAAGCTTCTGATTGGTGCTTACGAGGAGCCATTAAACCTGCCAAAAATTTAAGGTTAACAATGTTCACTCAGGTGATCAATCCGGACTACTTAGACTTCATCCCGAAATTGACCACAATATTACCTTCATAGAAACATTTTATCAAACATGTTGTGAGCATGTTTGATGTAATGCCTTAAACAACATTCTAAAAGGATGTTTTCATCCACAACAACTAAACAACATTACTACTTTACAAACTATATAACACTAAAATTTTCAGCCCAAAATAAGAACAAAATATACCACGATATACATATAAATATGACATGTAACATCTTCATTCATATGAACAATATAATAAAGAAACAAAACTCTACATAATGATTCTATTTACATGATTAATTCTAATAATAAGTTACATAAACAAACTTAATCTATAAATTAAGAAGGTAACTTTTCTTTTTCCAAAAAAAAAATCAAGAAAAACGAAATACATACAAAAATAAAATAAAAATTCAAAGTTAGAAACACCAAAAGAAAGAAAGAGAGAAAAACTTACCTTAGTGGAGATTGTCTTGGGAAATTTGGAAGATTGAAGAGTTGGAGAAGTTGATTTTGGAAGAAGAAGAGAGAAAAGGCGTTAGGGTTAGAGTATTGGGTGAGGGGAATGTGTATTTTATGAATTTGGGGGTTGGGGTAAGTTATTATGTTTAAAAACTTCTAAAAACGCGGACAAATCACTTGACTAGCGCGGGCATTAGCGCGGCCGCGCTAGTCTAGCTCGAGTTGAGCCAGTGTGTTTCCCATTAGCGCGGGTATTAGCGCGGGTTGTAGCGCGGCCGCGCTAATGGGGTAAAAATTTTATTTTTTTATTTTTTTATTTTTTTTAGTTTTATATATGCAAAATGAAGTCATACCTTGGCATACCTCCTTGTTGTCCTACAATTATCAACACACTATTAACACCCAAACAAACTAAAAACGAAGAAAATAACACACTAAAAAAATTGACAAATATCGCTATTATTGGGTTGCCTCCCAATAAGCGCCTGATTTACTATTGCGGCACGACTTCACAATTCATCAAACATGATTTAGTTCTATCGAGGTCTTGTGACGATTAATGTCACCACCCCAATAGTGTTTCACCCTTTGTCCATTCACCAGAAAAGTTTCACTTGAGTTTTGGTCCCTTAATTCTATTGCTCCATAGGGACTCACACTTACCACCACAAAGGGTCATGACCAACGGGATTTGAGCTTTCCAGGAAAGAGTTTTGACCTAGAATTGAATAACAGAACTTGTTGCCCCGTCTCAAACTCACGATGTTGGATATGCTTATCATGCCATCTCTTGGTCCTTTCTTTATACCGCTTGGCATTTTCATAAGCATTCAACCTAAACTCATCAAGTTCGTTGAGTTGTAGCAGCCTTTTTTCACCAGCTAAATCCATATCCACATTTAACTTTTTGATTACCCAATAAGCTTTGTGTTCAAGTTCAACAGGCAAATGACATGCCTTTCCATAAACTAACCTGTATGGAGAAGTACCTATTGGAGTCTAGTATGCAGTTCGATAGGCCCACAAAGCATCATCTAATTTAACAGACCAATCCTTCCTGTTTGCATTAACGGTTTTCTCCAAAATCTGTTTTATCTCTCGATTAGATACTTCAACTTGACCACTCGTTTGAGGGTGGTACGCAGTAGCAACTTTGTGTTTTATCCCATATTTTGATAAAACATTTTTAAACAGTTTGTTGCAAAAGTGTGTTCCTCCGTCACTTATCAACACCCTTCGAGTTCCAAAGCGTGTGAAAATCTTTTTCTTAACAAAACTTACCACAACTTTTGCATCATTCGTAGGAAGAGCAATGGCTTCAACCCACTTAGACACATAGTCTACCGCAACCAGAATGTATCTATGACCATTAGAACCTGGAAATGGTCCCATGAAGTCAATTCCCCATACATCAAACAGTTCCACTACCAAAATATTCTGCAACGGCATCTCATTTCTCTTTGTGATTGTACCTGTTCTTTGACACATGTCACAAGTTTTAACAAATGCACGAGCATCTTTAAATAAGGATGGCCAGTAAAAACCTGATTGGAGAACCTTTTGTGATGTTCTATCTCCACCATGATGACCTCCATATGAAGAAGAATGACAGTCATGAAAGATGGCATTCATTTCTTCTTCAGGTACACACCTTCTTACCAATTGGTCAGCACATTGTTTGTAGAGAAAGGGCTCGTCCCACATATATGATTTCACATCATGGAAGAATCTTCTCCGTTGATCAGCTGTGATTTCTGATGGCATCACTCCACTTGCAATATAATTACAAAGTCAGCATACCATGGAGTTTCATTAGATGTGATGGCTAACAGATGTTCATCCGGGAACATTTCTTTTATTGAGTCTCCTTCAATCACATGACTTCTGTTTTCCAATCTGGACAAATGATCTGCCACTTGATTCTCAATACCTTTTCTATCTCGTATCTCCAGGTCATATTCCTGCAAAAGAAGAACCCATCAGATTAGTCTTGGCTTTGCATTTTTCTTTGCAAATAGATACTTGATAGCCGAGTGGTCAGTATAGACTATGACTTTAGTTCCCACTAGGTAGGATCTAAACTTGTCAAATGCCCATACTACTGTAAGTAATTCTTTCTCTGTGACAGTGTAATTCATTTGAGTGGGATTGAGAGTTCTGCTCGCATAATGAATGGAGTAAAAAATTTTCTCCTTCCTCTGTCACAACACAGCACCAATGGCTATGTCACTTGCATCACACATTAATTCAAAAGGCAATTCCCAATCTGGAGCAATAATGATTGGTGCAGTGACCAATCTTTTTTTAAGCTTTTCAAATGCTTTCAGACAAGCATCATCAAACTTGAATGGTGTATCTTTCTCAAGGAGCCTGCAAAGAGGAGATGAAATTTTTGAAAAATCTGTAATAAATCTTTGATAAAATCCTACATGGCCTAGAAAACTACGTATGCCCTTAACAGATATGGGTGGGGGCAATTTTTTAATTGCTTCCACCTTTGCCTGGTCTACTTGCAATCCGTTCTTGGACACTTTGTGTCCTAGGACAATACCTTCTCTTACCATGAAATGGCATTTTTCCCAGTTTAGGACCAAGTTGGTCTCTTCACATCTGGCTAGCACTTTATCGAGGTTAGTTAAACATTTATCAAAAGAGCATCCGAAAATAGAGAAATCATCCATAAATACTTCTACAAACCTCTCGACCATATCAGTGAAAATGGCCATCATACACCTTTGAAATGTCGCAGGTGCATTGCAAAGACCAAAAGGCATTCTTTTGAACGCATATGTGCCATAAGGACACGTAAAAGTGGTCTTCTCTTAGTCCTTTGGGGCTATAGTAATTTGATTTTACCCAGAGTAACCATCCAGGAAGCAGAAATACTCCTGGCCGGCCAATCGATCAAGCATTTGGTCCATGAAAGGGAGAGGAAAGTGGTCCTTCCTGGTGGCATTATTTAGTTTTCTGTAATCAATGCAAATTCTCCACCCTGTGACAGTTCTTGTTGGTATTAAATCGTTATTATCATTAACTATCATAGTTATACCTCCCTTCTTAGGAACACACTAAACTGGACTCACCCATTTGCTATCAGAGATAGGAAATACAATACCTGCGTCAAGCCATTTGATCACCTCTTTCCTTACCACTTCTTTCATGTTAGGATTGAGGCGACATTGGTGTTCTATACTTGGTTTGTGTCCTTCCTCCATTAGGAATTTATGCATGCAAAACGCAGGACTAATACCTATTGATGTCTGGCATTGTCCACCCAATGGCTCTCTTGTGCTCTCGCAATACTCTTAGCAATTTTTCCTCTTGCAATTCAGATAAATCAGAAGAAATGATAACAGGCAATGTATCAGAACTACCCAAATAAGTGTAATGCAAGTGAGATGGTAGTGGTTTAAGCTCCACTTTCGGGGCTTCCTCAATTGATGGCTTTGGAGGAGGTCCATGTGGCCTATTCAATGGTTCAAAAGGATATGTCCCTTGCAAGTATGCACAAGATGTATCAAGAATGTACATCATCTCTTCAACCTCTTCATCAGTTGCCAAATTATCAAATATTGTAAGTGCTTTCTCTAATGAATCATGGAGATACACACTTGAATCACTATTTCGTTCATCATTCTCAATCACTGATATCATAGAAAGTTCCTCATATTGACAAGGAAGTTGAATTGCTTTGTATACGTTAAACACCGCTTCCTCATCATCAACCCTTAGAATCATCTTCCCTTCTTTCACTTTAATGAACGCATCACCAGTAGCTAACAAAGGTCGCCCTAGAATGATTGGCACCAATTCATTTGCTTCATAATTAAGAATAATGAAATTAGCGGGAAAGATGAATTTTCCAATCTGCAGCAATACATCTTCTATCACCCCTTCAGGGTGTGCTATGGACATGTCTGCTAACTGTAACATCACAATGGTTGGTCTAGGAGCTCCAAGACCCAATTGTTTGAACAATGAAAAGGGCATTAAATTTATGTTCGCCCCCAAATCACAAAGAGCCCGGCCTACATCGATATCACCAATATGCACAGGAATTGTAAAACTACCTGGATCTTTAAGCTTTTGTGGAAGCTTGTTTTGTACCCTGGCAGTGCACTCTTCAGTAAGTACGACTATCTGATATTCAGTCAATCTTCTTTTGTGAGCCACTATATCTTTGATGTACTTAGCATATTTAGGAATTTCTCGAAGTACATCAACAAGTGGAATGTTAAATTGAACCTGGCTCAACATGGACAGAAATTTATTGAACATTCGATCATCGTTCTTCTTTTGTAGTCTCTGGGGAAAAGGTGGGGGTGGCCTTGGGACTTCCACTGGGTCAAGACTTTCACTAGTCTTCTTTAGATCATTTATCACTTTAGGGATCAATTCTCCCTCAGGCACAAATTTCTCTTTCTTTTTCTTTGACATTTCCTCAAGTTCTTTCACGCTTCAAAATGTTATAGCACTTACCTGTGGGTTATTTTCTGTGTCACTGGGGAGAGCTCCTGTAGGTCTACTATTCTAGTTTGTTGCTATCTGCCACATCTCCCTTTCTAGATTCCTAACATCAGTTCTGAGCTGCTGATTGTCGATCAACAACTTTTTCAGTAAATCATTTGTGCTTTCTTGCACTTGCTGAGGTGGTCTTTGAGGTTAATTAAAAATCCCTTGCGGTCTGTACTGATTTGGATTTTGCTGATTTCCACCCCATGAGAAGTTAGGATGATTCCTCCAATTTGGATTGTAGGAATTTCCATACTCTGCGTGCTGATTTGTTGGGCCTCTATTTTGTTGTCCCACATAATCAATAGATTCTGGATTCGTAGGGCACATATCACTTGTATGGCTATCACCACACATTTCACAGCAAATAGCCATCTGTTGTACCTGTTGCATGGGTTGTGGTTGTTGCATTGTCATCCTTGTCATCTGGTTGGATAGTCTTGCAATTTCAGCTCTCATTGCCGATACATCATCCAGCTCAAGCAACCCTGCTGATTTTTGTTTCATTGCCTTTCTGGAATCTCCATCACCTTGCCAGTTATTATCATTTGAAGTGAATGTATTTAACAAGAGTTGGATTTCTGTGTAAGATTTTGTCATTCAACTTCCTCCACAAGCGGAATCAAGATTCATTTTTGAAGCTTCATCTAATCCATCAATAAAAGTATGACCTAACACCTCGTCTGTTTGACAATGATGAGGACAGTCCCTGAGTAGCTTCTTGTACCTTTCCCATGCTTGATGAAGTGTTTTGCCAGAGCGTTGTTAAAACACAAGAATTTGACTCCTCAGCATCTTTGTCTTTTTAGTAGGAAAGAACTTAATTAATAACTTCCTTGCTAGATCATCCCATGTGCGCATTGAATTTGATGGTTCATTATTTAACCACTCTTTAGCTTCCCCAAGCAGAGAGTAGGGAAAAAGTGTCAAGCCTTACATAATCTTTGGAAACATTTGGATAATTGTAAGTATCCGTAATTTCCAAAAAATTCTGAATATGTCTTTGTGGATCTTCATGAGGTAGACCCACAAATTGCCTTGTAGACTGAATCAGCTGCACCATATATTGTTTCAACTCAAAGTGCACAGTAATATCAGGCTTCACAATAGCCTGAGTCATATTAGCCAGACTGGGTCTTGCGGCTTCAATCACTGCTCGTTCCTCATTTCCTGCCATCACTATTGGCTATGGTTGAATTTGAATGTTCAACTCTCCTTCTGTTCTATATTGAGCTTCCCACTCTCTCCTTGTTCTATGAATTGTTCTTTCAATTTCAGGATCAAATGGCAAGAGATTGTTTGTGCTTCTGCTCCTCCGCATTCAAGAGAAGAACCTGTATAACACACACAAATAGATGAAAATTTCTTTTTATATTTTCTATTAACAACTACAAAATAGTAAAACGGTCAAGGAGCTAATTTCAAATTCCCCGGTGACGGCGCCAAAAACTTGTTGCGACCAAAACACTCACGCAAGTGTACGTGATCGACAAGTAGTATAGTAATAAGTAAAGTATCGTTCCCACGAGGAATTTTTATTAGCTTATTAACTGATATTAAATTAACTAATTCTTGATTTATGCTATATAATTCGAAAGTATATAGGAGCTACTTTATAATTCAATTAATAATACCACAATTATTCAAGATGAAATTACTACAACCAATTCACAATATTTTTATAATAGTATAGACGAATATATTCCAGGGCCATGGACTTGCTAGTAATCATGCTATTTTTCTACTTAGAATCGATTTATTAAATTATCCGGATCATTGATTATAAGGTTAATAATATTCATAAGAATCTTTCGAGTTCTTATGAATCTATCCAAGTAAAATCAATATCTATATTTCTATGATATTAATATTAACAAGAATGCATTTTAAAGTCTTATTATTTAACCAAACAAGGCAATTAAGTATATATCTATCTTAATTGCAAATCCTTCATTCGATGCCCAAGATTAAAATCTTGTTCTATTTGATTTTATATGCAACCAAGAATTTCCTTTGTCAAGTTTAATTCAAAGTTCGTAAATAATATTTCATTGTTAGCAATGCAGTAAAATAATTAAGATCAAAATCAAATAAACAACCCATATCAATAACTTCAATAAAATCAATCTAAGCTTCAAATAACAAAATCAACTAACATCCATGACCCTAGAATATTAGAGAGTTTAGCTACTCATGTTCATACTAAAATCTATAATATCAATGTCTAAAATACTACAAAGAAAAATACAAGATGAAGGTTTAGATGAACTCTTCAATTTGTTGCTCCAAAGTCTTGATCTTCAATTTCTTGCTTAGCTCCAAGATGACTTCAATGGATTCTCTTCTCAAAATGTTCTCTCTAGAATGAATAGTGTAAATCCACTCTCCTTCAATGTGAAAATCTGATCCCCTCATTATGCACCTTTTCCTTGTTTTTATCCCATAGTGGAATCCACCCCTTAGTGACAAAATAGTAACTGAATAATGCATTTCCGGAACTGGACTAGCGCGGGCATGTTTATGGCCATGCTTGCCCGCGCTAGTGGGGTAACATTTGGTCCGAACTTTTGGACTAGCTTGGGCAAGATTATGGTCGAGCTAATGCTCGCGCTAGTAGGGTATGTGCTCTTTTGTCTTCTTTTACTCAATTTTCTACATTGTTTACCATCATAAACTCTCACATGCTTAATTAACTCCTGTGAAACATTAAAATCACAATTAGAGATAATTTTATCATTAATTATAATCATATGACAGTAATTTTTTCTTAATTTAGAGCATATATATATGGGCTATATTACACAATTTAGCCCATTATCAACCGCAGATCTGAGTCGGCCCAGATTTTTATAAAATTTTAACCCGATTCCTTCTTCAATAAAATACCTCAAAATATCATTTTCTCATATTTTCTTAGAAAAACAAGAGAGTGGAAAGATATATTCCAGAGAGAGAAACCTAACAATCTTCAAAGATCGTTCCTAATCGCTTGGCCTGGAATATCCTAGGGCAAGTGTCATCATCCCCAAGCTCTAAAGGTAAAAGCCCTAGCCATTTTTCTTTAATTTTCAGTTGTCAAAGGGAAATAAATATTTTCATGCATTAGCTTTTGAAAATAGAATGCAACACTCATGCATGTTCTTTGAAATTTGAATTTAGTAAAAAAAAAGTGGGTATGAGTAAGGATTTGCAAAAATGGAAGTTAGCAACATAGGATAACTTGGGTAAACTTAAAGTAAGATATTGAAGGAAGTAAATCCGACTCCAGGTATGTATGGCTAACTTTGATCGTTGTGAAATTGCCCTTATATGTACAATTCATTTTGTATGTGACAATCTTGAGAATTGTTGTGTAATTCTTTGATTTAGTTGTTGAGTGTCCAATTGGTTTAACTATGTGTTGTGTGGTTTGAGATGTGAACCGAATGATGAAAAAGAAATCATAATTGGTAAATAAATTGAGAACAATAGTAGTGATGGCATACTTGGCTTCTTGTGGGAACCTAATGAAACAACTCGAATTGTGATGAACTGTTGAACATAATGGTATAGATACTCTCAGATATGGAAACATTGTAACTTTGTTATGATACCGGCTTGAAAAGTATTTGGAAACATGAACCAATTTGTAATTATCTTATTTCCCTTGTTTGTGATCTTGTGTACTGCTCTTGTTTGCAGTTTGTGATTGTTGTATTTTGAAACTGTACGGTGGGATCGGGTCGCGCGCCGGAACACGAAGTAATAATGTGTGGGTTGGGTGATAAGGGTGGTCGAGGTAATAAGGGTGGAAAGCGATCGAAATCGCCATTGAAATTGATATGAATATAATTGTGAAATCATTGATGTGAAATTGCTAAAGGAGACAGCATGAGAGTTTGCAACCTGTGGGGCACTGCTTGGCCCTTTGTTTGACTTGATTGTGCTTTCCGTGTATGTTTTGTTGTTGCCTTCCTTGGTGAACTCTAATTGCACATGGGCTGAGGATTTCTTGAAACAAAGTAAGTGTGGGAACATGATTGGCAACTTTGTTATTACTTGGTGTATCTGCTGGTTGTTCCATTGTTGCGATTTATTTGTTCATGGCTTGAGTTTACTTGGGACAAAGTTTGCCCATACATACCAGTACAATTCCAGTGTACTGACGTCCCTTTTGCAGGGTACACTATATTTGTGTTATGATTGTAGGTGGATCTGTAGCAGGTACTTCAGCTCATCGGCTGTAGCACTCTTTCACCTTCCTCTGGCCGTTTTGGTGAGCCCCTTTCCTCACGGGGCCTTGCGTCGCTCATGCCACTTCGATTTTGGATTTCTATTTTGATTTTGTAAGGTATATCTGGATCCTTGTTACCGTCAAGTATTGTATCATTCTTTGTATCATAGAGCCTTCGTAGATAGTAAACTGTGGGATTATGGTCATATGTATATATATGTCGGGAGGTGTAAATTGTTAACTTGTTAAGAAGTCAAGTGTGTTGTTATGTTTGTTAAAAGTTTGATTTCAGTTATAAATTGGTAAATTCTTTGGTTTATGAGTAATGAACAATACAAGGGTAATGCGTTGGATAGGAAAGACATCCAGGTCAATTTGACTGGGGCTACTCGGTCAGGAGCCGGTCATGCCCCTCAATTTGGGGCGTGATAATTTGTCAAGCCGAATGACATCACCAAGAACTCATAATGCCCGTACCGAGTGCGAAAGGCTGCCATAGGGACGTCTGATGCTCGAATCTTTGACTGATGGTTGCCAGATCTCAATTCGATCTTGGAAAACACTTAGGTACCTTGAAGTTGTTCAAATAGATCACCAATCCTCGACAATGGGTACTTAGTCTTGATTGTGACCTTCTTCAACTGCCAACAATCTATAGACATCCTCATTGACCCATCCTTTTTCTTAACAAACAATACTGGCGCTTCCCAAGGTCAGACACTCGGTCTAATAAAGCCTTTATCTAGCAAGTCCTACAGCTGCTCTTTTAATTCTTTCAACTCTGGTGGGGCCATATTGTATGGCAGAATAGAAATGGGTTGAGTTCCCCGAGCCAAATAAATGCAAAATTCAATGTCTCTGTCAAGTGGCATCCCTAGCAGGTCTAAAGGAAAAACTTCTGGAAACTCACGAACAACGGGCACGGAGTCCATAGAAGGAACCTCAGCACTAGAATCACGATCATACGCCACATAGGACAAACATCCCTTATCTACCATACACCGAGCCTTCATATATAAGATAACCATTCTGGTAGATTGACCAAGATTCCCTCTTCATTCCAAACGAGGCAACCTCGGTAATGCTAAGGTCATAGTCTTGGCATGACAATCCAGTATAGCATGATAAGGGGATAACCAATCCATCCCCTAAATGATATCAAAATCCACCATATCGAGAAAGAGATCTTTATAGGTCTTAAGACCCCCAATAACAAACAGGCAAGCACGATAAACACGATCTACCAAAATAAAATCACCCACTGGTATAGACATATAGACATGATTACTCAAAGAATCACGAGGCACAACCAGATAAGGGGCAATGTAAGATGATACATAAGAATACATGGACCCTGGATCTAATAGAGATGAGGCATATCCATTGCACACCAAAACCATACTTGTGATAACTGCATTGGAGGCCTTATTTTCAAGTCTTCCTAGCATAGCATAATATCAGGACTGGGCCCCACCACTCTGAATTGCATCCCTAGGATGGTCTCTTGCTGGTTGGCCTCCACTTCTAACTGCCTGACCTCCATCTCTAGTAGCCTGGCCTCCCACTCTACCACCTCTACTCCTTCCTCTGGTTGGCTGAGCGGGCAGTGGAACACCCGATCATAGAACCATAGCTGAAGAACCCTGGTATTGAGAACTACTCGAGGCTCAAGAGAAAAACCTAGCAATGTACCTCGTATCACCATAAGTGTAGCAAAACTTGGGTTGCTGACTCTGAAACTAACCTTGACAGCCAGGATAACCACCCTGAAAACTCTGGTGCGAAGGTGCACTGATAGGAGCTGGTGGTGCACTGTAGGCCAACTGATAAGAATATTGTATATCAGAACCACAGCCACTTGGAGCACTGTGAAAAACCTGAAGTGCTTATTGAAAGAGCCTAGGAGGATGTCCTCCACCAAAAGAATCCATACCTCCAGATGAGGAACCACTAAATCTTCCAAAATGATAAGGCCTTTTATCGGACCCCTAACCGCTCCCATAAGCCAAAACCATCTCAACTTTCCCGGCCACATTGGTCGCATATTGAAAAGAAAGCTCGCTACCTGTCTCCTTGGCCATCTGCAGTCTAATAGGCTGAGCGAGTCCATCAATAAACCTCCTTACCCTATCTCTCTCTCTCTCTCGGTGGGGAGTATCAGAAGAGAATGACGAGCCAAATCAATAAACCTCATCTCATACTGGGTAACAGTCATAAAACCTTGCTGCAGACGCTCGAACGGCTTGAGATACTCATCTCTCTGAGTGACGGGAAGAAACTTCTCGAGAAATATCTATGAGACCTTGTCCCAAGTGAGATCTAGTGATCCAACTTGTCTGGCTAAACAATAATCTCTCTACCATTTCTTGGCAAAGCTAACAGATGGAAACCAACAAAGTCGACCCTATTGGTCTACACTATCCCCAAGTTCTAAAGAACCTCGTGATAGCTGTCTAAGAGATCCTGGGTATCCTGTGGAAATGTATCACCATAAGTAGTAGTGAACAGCTTTGTGAACCTGTCCAGCCTCCACAATACATCGGTAGACATACCTTCTCCATCATCGATCTGAGCTACCACACCCGGCTGAACTGCTCCAATTGGCTGAGCTGCTAGAGTCTGAAACTGAGGAGCCATCTTCTCTAGAGTGTGGGTAGCAGGAGTCTGTATTCCTCTCTCATCCTGAGAGATGGCTGGTGCTACAGGAAGTAAGCATGCCTGAGTTATACACTTCATAAGGCCTACTACACGGACAAAAGCACACTTGAGTACTGGGGTAGCAATGAACCCCTCGTGGACCCGAGTTGGGCCAGCGGCTTTGGCTGGGCTAGAAACTCATCATCAAAGTCAACTTGAGGCTCCTCTACTAGTGCTGCTGCTTTAGGTTGAGATCTGCCCCTACCTCGGCCCCTAGCACAGCCTCGGCCCCTCGTGGGAGCTTTCACTAGTGGCTCGAGCTACTAGTCAGCGGATAAAGAAGCACGTGTTTTTGCCATCTACGAAAGAACATATAAGAAGTTCAATTAGCATTAAGAAACCAAATCGCCCGACAAAGAAGAATAGAAGTGAAAGTGTTCCTAACTTTGTAGCCTCTAGAGGTAAGCATAGACGTCTCTGTACCGATCCCTCAGGTTGTACCAATCTTGTCTGTGGATTGTTAGACTTAAGCAACCTAGAGTTGTAATACCAACTTGTCACGATCTGGATTTCCCACCCTTGGTAGTCGTGATGGTGCCTTTTAGTGAAATCTAGGTAAGCTAACTATTTCGACTAATTTACCCCTTTTACTTTTAACCTCTTAACAAGTGGAAGTTAATATTTATTAAAAACAGAAACAATAAAGCGGAAAAACAAAATTTAATAGTATGGCTAATAGCAATACGAATCCATAACATAGACCACCCAGAACTGGTATCAAAATTACACGGACTATATAAAAATGCAACAAGAACGGTCTGAAAAGAATAAATACTTGTCTATCTCCGAAATAGAATAGAGCCGAAAGGAATTAGATAGGAAGGGGATGCCAACATCTTCGGACACATGCAGGACTACCTTAGGTCTCCAATGGACTAAAGGAAACAACTCCTAGCTAAGGTCAGTATGCTCCAGTATTGGGATCTGCACAAAAGAGTACATATTGTAGTATCAGCACAACCTACCCCATGTGATGGTAAGTGTAGAGCCTAACCTTGGCGAAGTAGTTATGAGGCTAGGACACAACAAACCAATAACATGAAGTTAAATGGTTTCTGACATAATAACAATAATATTAGAAGTAATTCAAATGTAACGGGGGATGGGTAACAAGCTATAGGAGGAATACCAACGTAAAGAATCACAGTAATAACGAAATAAGACAATTAAGGTAATTGAACCGAAAAGAGCAAGAAATCAAAATGAACAAGAAATAAGTGCACGACATCACCCTTCGTGCTTTTATGCTCAATCATCACCAATGCAATCAAGTAATGAAAATGTTGATGGCATCACCCTTCATGTTGTATCTCTCTTCCTCACCATATAGATAAGAATGAATATGTAGGGGATCACCCTTCGTGCTTCATTACTCTTTCCTCCCAATATAAATAAGTATGAATGTGCACAGAATCACCCTTCGTGCTTTATCACTCTTTCCTCACCATAAGCATAAGTATGAATGTAAATGTGCAAGGCATCACCCTTCATGCTTTATCACTCTTTCCTAACCCAAACAATAGCAACAACAATATCCCGATAAGGGAATAAACAATAATTATAAATACGTCCCAGCAAGGGAATCGACAATAAGAATTAAATACGTCCCGGCAAGGGAATCGGCTATAACCAAACTTGTACCAATAATCAAATTCAATATTGCACAGAAACTAGAGCCAATCCTCAGCAATAACCAAATACCAAGAAGAAAATCATATATCTTACTCAACATGGATAATCAACAATTTAGGAATACTAAGTACTTATTAAGAGCAACAACGATCACATTTTGAGACCGACGGGCATGCTTGACACCAACATATAGATACTCATCAAAATACCTATACATTGAACTACACTTACACATAGAAAATAAGGCACAACACATATTCCCTCAATCTAAGGTTCGACCAAACACTTACCTCGAACTTGCACGGCCAACTCAAGCCTCAAAAATCGCTTTTCCTTTAGTATTGGCCTCCAATTTACTTGTATCTAACCAAAATTAATTTAACAACATCAATAAATGCTAATGAATTCATACCCAATGCTTAATTATAGGTTTTCTATCATTCTCCCCAAAAAGTAAAAAATTGACTCCGGTCCCAATTGGTCAATATTCGAGGTTCACACCAAAACATGATCACACATTCACCCACGAGCTCGAATATGCAATTTATTTCGAAATGCGACCCCAAAATGAGGCCTAAATTCCAATTACTCAAAAAACCCCGGCTTTACCCAAATTCCCAATTTCTACCATAAAACCCAAGATTTTTTATGAAGATTGATGAAATGCCCTTGGCAACTGAACGAAAAAGATTTTGAATCATATACCAATACTTTGGGGAAGAACCTATTCCTTGAAAATTGCCTCAATGCTCCCTAGTTTTGAAAATATGAAAATGTGGGCTATATCCCAACTTTGAAAATGTGGCCTATCAAAAACTCACCAGAGCTCTCGGGTCTCCAAACCAAACATGCACACAACCCTAAACACATCATCCGGACTTACTCATGTGATCAAATCGCCATATTAACTCCTCGAACTATGAGTTTAGCATCAAAATCAAATAAAATTTCAATAACTCTTAAGTTCCAATTTTAACAACCGAGGGTCCGATTCATGTTATATCAGATCCATATTAACCAAGTTTTATCGACATAACTTAAATGCCAAATAAGACCTATACAGGCTGTAGAACAAGAATAAATGCTCTATACCAATTTTAACACATTAAATTTCCAAAAACACTTAAAAGTCCAGTTTAACAATTTTCTTTATAAATTTATTTTTCGGGATTGGGACCACGGAATTGGATTCAAGGCATATACCCAAGTCTCATATTTTTCAGCGGATCCTCCGGGACTGTCAAATCACGGGTTCGCATCCGTTTGCCCAAAAATTTGATCGAAGTCAACTTAAATTCAAATTTAAAGGCATAATTAGCATTTTTATCAATTTTTCACCTAAAAACATTCCGGATATATGCCTTGACCATTCATGCATATAGAGGGAATATAAAATGAGACTTTTAAGGTCTCGGAACACAGAATTAACTTGTAAATCAAGTGATGATCTTTTGTCTAATCATATTTTCTTAATAGTATAGTTCTTATTTCATTTTGTAGATTTTTCTTTTTGGTTTTTAGCTTCTTATTTTATGAGTTTTGTGTTCAATAAGCATGTGGTTTTCTTAATGCCATGGTTCTTTCCAAAGGTGGAGTTTGTGTGAACCGGGAAGCTCTTCATGATGATGGATGGCATTAATAGCTTCTTAAGGGTTTGAGTTTGTTTTCTTTTCATTTTGGTGTAAATAATAGCTAGGGAGTAATAGTGCCTCAGGCAAAGCTTAACTTGGGCCGAACACATTTTCCTTTGACCTTATGATTAGAAAGAAAGTGTGTGTATAGGATGGTGGTAGTTGTGACCTTGAGACTCTTGTGTTGACTAAACAATCATGAAGTGGTTTTTCGAAACCATTTGCATTGCTCAAATCTTAGCTACGGTTGTTGTGGGACCCCTACTCTGTCTCTTTATCAATCTTATAGATTGTGTGGCGAGGGAATGATTTTCAAGTCCAAGTCCCGTGCAGGTTAGTCTAGAACTTTCCCTGAATGTTTGTTGAGGCAAAATCCTAACTGTTGCTCGACTTGAGAATTGATTATAGGTTCTCCTTGTTCCTAATTGGGACTTGAAAACATCCATAACCCACCAATGATGATATACCTAGTCAACCCCATTAAGTCATAGCCCTTATTCTTTCAAAACCATGATACATGCCTTTATCCATTCTAAAATGATCCTCTCTTGGCACCCGATGTTCCGTAGCACAAGGCAAAATCATAAGTTTGGGGGAGAGATGAGGAATGCAAATGTGATAAAATGTACAAAATGAAGAAAAGGAAAGGCAAAAATAAAAAAAAAAATCCAAAAAGTAAAAAAGAAAGTGAACAATGAAGAAAAAAATGAAGGGAGTTAATAAAAGCAAAAGTGAAAGCTTGGAAATATTAGAAAGAAGAAAAGGGATTGAAATAAACAAGAAAGAGTGACAGTATGTCTCTCTAGCCCCTAAGGAAGTAGTAAATGACTCAAAGATCCAAGAAAATGTATGCCAAAATGAAGCAAATGAAGTGCTTAAGAGAAGATGAAACCTTCGTAGAACAATATAGCCTAGCTTGAACGAAAAGCCTTCATTACATCCCCACAAATTTCCTACATGATCTTGAGTTGAATGAGCTTATATTAGTGGTGACTCACATGGGGTGCATGTTTATGGTACTTAGAGCCGGACTTGTGACCTTTCTTTGAGAGAAGTGAGTGCGTTTCACCAAATCCTCATTTTGTGTGCTACAATCTAAAAATGAGGTTGCTTATGGAGAATTGAGGAGTATGAGTTTGGGTTCTACAATGACCAATGTAGTAAAAAGAGTTTTCTTGATGAGTTGAGTCAACTCTTGATGATTTTGTGTCGCACTAAATCTATGGTGATTAAAAAGGTTGAATGTTGTTAATAACACATTTGAGTTGAGGGCAATTGTTAGTCCCAATTGATGCTAGATGGGGTCACTTTAGGGCAACCAAAGTTTCTAGTATTTTATCTTAAGGAGGTGGGAATTACTTTATTTGCTTGAGGACAAGCAAAAGCTTAAGTTTCGGGGAATTGATAACTAGGGATTCTAGTCTATCTTATGCTCCTTTTGTGTTTAATTTTTGGATTAAAAGTGTATACAAGTAATCCTGAAAGATAACATGTTATGCTTGATTGCAGTGCTTGCTCAAAAATAGACAAGGAACTCAAAGCCAACTTTTAAAGAAGTGAAACATGCACAAGCGTAAAGCTAAGTCAAAAGGAGCGCTATAGCAGAAAATTAGACGCGGTCACGGAGGATCTACTGCTGAGGCGGTCTTGTTTCCACGATCAGCGATGGCAAAGTTCAGAGAGTATATTTTTGGGCTAACCTTGATGCTTTTGTGCGGCAGTGGTGTTTGTTCTGCAGCTGCAGTGCTTCTTTCGCGGTCCGAAGTAGCAAGGATTAGAGAGTTGGATGTTTGGGCTTGAAAAAGTCACCGCGGCCCACGGTGAAATTGCACGGCAACGGTGCCTTTAGCGCGACCGCGGTGAATTTACCGCCATCGGCGGAAGCCAGATCTAGAGAACCAAATTTGCAGCCAAAAGTTGAAAATTGCGGTTCGCGGTAGTGTCAGCACTGCATCGGACAATTTTTTGTTGTTAGCAGCACCTCCGTAGATGAACTTTTGTTCGGAAAATTTAGCTGTGTATAAATACTTCTTTTTCTGATTTTTAGGTCATCTGTTGTTTTGCTGAGCACTGATGTCACGACCCGGATTTTCCCCCAACATCGGGATCGTGATGGCGCCTACTCGTGGTAGCTAGGCAAGCCACCGTATTCATACTATCCCGTTTTTAACACAATCTTAATTAAATAAATGCGGAATACTTTATCGAAATAGAAATAACTAATTACAAGATGAAAATCATACTGAAATCCTCTACCCAAGACGTGGAGTCACCAACTCACGAACTACTATGGAATACTACACATAAAAGTCCGAAGGAAATATAACATAATTCTGTTTGTCTCGGAACAAAGAGACTACAGCTAATAACATAAATAAAGAAAGAGAGGCCGGGCCTGCGGACGTCTGCAGGCTACCTCGGTCTCAAATATGATCAACTCCCACGCAATCTATTTACTGCTGCTGCTGCTCCTGATCGTAACCTGGACCTGTGCAAAAACGCACAGAAGTGTAGCATCAGCACAACCGACCCCATGTGCCGGTAAGTGCCTGGCCTATCCCGGCGAAGTAGTGACAAGCCTAGGACCAGACACCCACATAAACCTGTGCAATTCAATATATATATATACCACAGAGTAACAAGAAATAACCAGGTAATAACACAATAAGGAATATCTCCAAGAATTCAACAATTAACAACAATTAATAAATTCACAAGGAAAAACAAAGTATAATGTAAACACAAGTAATATCAAGTCAAGGAATAGCAAGCAGTTGCACGGCATCACCCTTCGTGCTTTTACTCTCATCCTTACCAAATAAACAAATAAAGTACACGGCATCACCCTTCGTGGTTTTACTCTCATCCTCACATCCATAGTACGGCATGATCCTTTGTACATGGTTCAATAACAGGGCACGACATGATCCTTCGTGCATAATCAATAAATAAACATGGCACGGCATTAACCTTCGTGCATAAATAAATAAACATAGCACGGCATCACCCTTCGTGCATTATCACTCTTCCTCACCCAAATAACAATCACAGTTAAGGGCAAAGAAAGAAACAGTAATTCTTAAACCGTCCCATCAAGGGCAATCAATAATTATCATCACAACAAGTCCCAACAAGGGAGAACAATAACAATTCATCTGTAATATATCTCAAATAATCAATTTCCAACGACTCACGGTCATACTAGACGCCAGTGTATGGATGCTCGTCACCACAGCCCATACACCGCACTCGATCACATAACACATAACACAAAATCCTATTCCATCAAGCTAGGATAGAACAAACACTTACCTCGAATGCTTATGAACAATTCACTCCGTGGAAATGTCTTTTCTTTCAATTTTGCTCCAATCCAACCATATCTATACACAATTGATTTAATATCATCAATTCTACTCAACAAACTAATTCTTAAGACCAAATACAACTTTTACAACATTCTGCCCGGAATAGTGAATTTCAACCCCGGGCCCACATGGTCGGAATTCGGGGTTAGGACCAAAATCCGGTTACCCATCCCCCCACGAGTTCATGTATATAATTTGTTTCAAAATCGGACCTCAATTCGAGGTCCAATTCCCCAATTTATGAAAAACCCTATTTTCTAATAAAAACAAGAATTCTACCATGAAAATCATTGATTTTTAATGAAAAACATGTTTAATGATGCTAGGAATTGAAAGAATTAAGTAAAAAGTGACTTACAATCGTTTTGATGAAGAAGAAATCCTTGAAGAATCGCAAATGGGTGTTTTGGTTTTGTAAAAAGTGAAGAAATGACTGAAATTCGTGTTTTTCAGGTCTCCGTGTTCGCATTTGCGAACATGGGTTCGCAATTGCGAACCCCGACCAATTTCTGGAGTTTGAAAAATAAGCTAAGGCTGGGAAGCTGTCATTTGCGAACATTTGTTCGCATTTGCGAACAGGGATGTTCGCATTTTCGAACTAATGTTCTCATTTGCGAACACATGCTGTATAAGGCAGTGTTCGCATTTGCGAACAATGGTTCGCATTTGCGTACCAAGGCAGTATGGGGAATGTTCGCATTTGCGAACTTTTGTTCGCATTTGCGAACAAATGCGAACAATTGTTCGCATTTGCGAACAAGGCTGGGTCAAAGGGGGCTTCGCATTTGCGATAATGGTTCGCATTTGCGAGCCTTGCCTTACACCGTCCCCTTCGCAATTGCGAGAAATACTTCGCAATTGCGAAGCCAACAGCTGGGTGAAAAACCAGCAGTTCAAAAATTTAGAATTTCATCCAACGGCCTATCAAATCTTTACCCGAGCCTCCCGGGCTCCAAACCAAACATGTACATAACCTCAAAAACACATTATGCACTTGTTCGTGCGATCACATCGCCAATATTACTTCGTTTTAATCAAATCAAGCCTCCAACTCATGATTTTCATACTTTTGATTTTCAAAACTTCTTAACTTGGAACTCAAGGTCCAAAACATCTCAAACGACATCCAAATGTCACCAAACTTTACGGAAATCACATATATAATATTTAAGACTTGTACCGGGCGTCGGAACCAAAATACGAGCCCGATACTAAGGTCAATTAATTTATTTCCTTTAATAATTACATCAAAAACAATTTCACATAAAAATTCATAACTTGGGCTCTAGGCCTCAGAATTCGACTCCGGACGCATGTCCAAGTCCCATATTTTTCTACGGACCTCTCGGGACCATCCAATCTCGGGTCCGGATCCGTTTACCAAAAATGTTGACCGAAGTCAATCATATCAATATTAATATCATTTTTATCCAAATTTCTCATAGAATTCATATTTTCTATCACAAAATCTTTCCGGCTACATGCTCGGATCGTGCACGTAAATCGAGGCAACATAGAATGAGGTTTTCAAGGCCCCAGAAGCTCGAAATGATTAATTAAATAAGTGATGACCCTTTGGGTCGTCACAATCTCCACCTCTAAAACAACCGTTCGTCCTCGAACGGACAAGAGAAAGAAGTACCTGAGTCAGGAAACAAGTGTGGGTAGCGGCTCCGCATATCAGACTCGGACTCCCAGGTCGATGCCTCAGGAGGCTGACCTCTCCACTGAACACGCACAGAAGGATAACTCTTCGACCTCAACTGTCGAACTTGCCGGTCTAGAATAGCCACCGGCTCCTCCTCGTAAGATAGATCATTGTCCAATTGGACAGTACTGAAGTCTAACACATGTGTGGGATCGCCGTGGTATCTTCGAAGCATAGATACATGAAAAACTGGATGCACGGCTGATAAGCTAGGCGGCAAAGCTAATCCTGTAAGCCACCCCTCCCACTCTGTCTAAAATCTCAAATGGACCAATATACCTAGGGTTGAGCTTGCCCTTCTTTCCGAACCTCATCACGCCCTTCATAGGCGACACTCGGAGCAATACTCGTTCACCAACCATGAAATCTACATCTCGAACCTTACGATCCGCATAAGTCTTCTCTCTGGACTGGGCTGAACGCAATCTCTCGTAGATAGTCTTGACCTTATCCAAGGCCTCCCAAACTAAGTCTGTACCCAACAACTGAGCCTCTCCCGGCTCAAACCATTCTACTGTAGACCAACATCTCGTACCATACAACACCTCATACGGAGCCATCCGAATGCTAGACTGGTAACTGTATTGTACGTGAACTCTGCTGATGGCTGAAACTTGTCCCACAAGCCCACAAAATCAATGACACAAGCTTGGAGCATGTCCTCCAGGATCTGAGTAGTCCTCTCGGACTGAGCGTCCGTCTGAGGATGAAATGATGTACTCAACTGAACCTGGGTGCCTAACTCCTGCTGGACCGCTCTCCAGAACCGCGAGGTAAACTGCGTTCCCCGATCAGAGATAATAGATACTGGCACCCCATGTAGACGAACAATCTCTCTAATGTAAACCTCCGCTAACCTCTCCGACGAGTATGAGACAGATACTGGAATAAAGTGTGCTGATTTGGTCAGCCTATCAACAATGACCCAAATAGCATCAAATTTCCTCCGAGTCAAAGGAAGTCCAGTAACGAAGTCCATAGTGATCCGCTCCCATTTCCACTCGGGAATTTCAATCCTCTGGAACACACCACCAGGTCTCTGGTGCTCATATTTCACCTGCTGATAATTTAGACACCGAGCGACATACGCAACGATATCTTTCTTCATTCTGCGCCACCAATAGTGCTGCCGTAAGTCCCGGTACATCTTCGCGGCGCCCGGGTGAATAGAATACCGCGAACTGTGGGCCTACACTAAGATCAACTCTCGAATCCCTTCGACATTGGGCACACAAACTCGACCCCTGCAATTTCAATACCCCATCATCATCTAGATTTACCTGTGTGGCACCTCCCCGCTGTACTGTATCTCTCAACTCACGCAAATGAGGATCATCAAATTGCTTCTCACGGATACACTCTAATAAAGAAGAACGAGCGACCGTGCAGGCTAACACCCTGCTAGGTTTAGAAAAGTCTAATCTCATGAACCGGTTGGCCAAGGCCTGGACATCTAGAGCTAATGGTCTCTGACTGACCGGAATGTATGCAAGACTACCCATGCCGGCATACTTTCTACTCAAAGCATCGGCCACCACATTGGCCTTACCTGGATGATATAAGATAGTAACATCATAGTCTTTTAGCAACTCTAACCATCTCCGCCTGTCGTAGATTCAATTCCTTTTGCTTGAACAAGTACTGTAGGCTTTTGTGATCAGTGTACACCTCACATGTCACACCATATAGATAATGCCTCCGCTTGATCAAACAAACGAAAACAGTCAAGTGATGCAGATCTTTAAGGCATGAACTACTGCTGCTAATTTTAACTGCCTCGAAGCATAAGCGATAACCTTACCATCCCGCATCAATACCGCTCCAAGCCATGTACGAGATGCGTCACAATAAACTGTATAAGGCCCTGTACCTGTAGGTAGTACCAACACTGGTGCGGTGGTCAAGGCCGTCTTGAGCTTCCGAAAGCTCGCCTCACACTCCTCTCACCACTGGAACTGGACACCCTTCTAGGTCAACCTGGTCATCGGGGCTGCAATAGAAGAAAACCCTCTACAAAACGACGGTAGTAACCGCCTAATCCCAAGAAACTCCGGATCTCGCTCACCGAAGCCGGTCGAGGCCAATTCTTGATCGCCTCAATCTTCTTCGGGTCTACCCGAATACCTTCCACCGATACAACGTGACCCAGAAATGCTACCGAACTCAACCGTAACTCACATTTAGAAAATTTGGCATATAGTCGGTTATCTTTCAGAGTCTGAAGAACCACTTCCGAGGTGCTGCTCGTGCTCTTCCTGGCCGCGGGAGTACACCAGGATGTCATCTATGAAGACTATCACGAACGGATCTAAGTAAGGCCTGAATACCCGATTCATCAACTCCATGAATGCTGTTGGGGCATTGATCAACCCGAAGGACATGACCAAGAACTCATAATGTCTATATCTAGAGCGAAAGGCTGTCTTAGGAATGTCAACCGCCCTGATCTTCACCTGATGGTAGCTCGACCTCAAGTCTATCTTTGAGAAAACCCTCGCTCCATGGAGCTGGTCAAACAAATCATCAATCCTCGGCAGTGGATATTTATTTTTGATAGTCACCTTGTTTAACCGCCGGTAATCAATACACATCCGCATCGAGCCATCCTTCTTCTTTACAAATAATACAGGTGCTCCCCAGGGGGAAACACTGGGCCTGATAAAGCCCTTCTCAAGAAGGTCCTGCAACTGATCTTTCAACTCCTTTAACTCTGGCGGGGCCATACGATAGGGTGGAATAGAGATGGGCCGAGTGCCCGGTGCCAAATCAATACAGAAGTCAATATCCCTGTCGGGTGGCATGCCCGGCAGGTCTGAAGGAAAAACCTCCCGAAACTCCCGTGCAATAGGGACCGACTCAATAGAAGGAACTTCTGCGCTGGAATCACGAACATAAGCCAAATAAGCTAGACACCCCTTCTCGACCATACGTCGAGCCTTAACATAAGAAATAACAGTGCGAACGGAGTGGCTTGAGGTACCTTTCCACTCTAGTCGGGGTGATTCCGGCAAGGCTAAGGTCACCGTCTTAGCATGGCAATCAAGAATAGCATGGTATGGGGACAACCAGTCCATCCCCAATATGACATCAAAATCTACCATATCCAAAAGCAACAGATCAACACGGGTCTCAAGACCCCCAAATATAACTACGCACGAACGATGCACCCGATCGACTACAATGGAGTCACCCACCGGTGTAGCCACATAAACCGGAATATCCAGAGCATAGTTGGGCACGACCAAATACGGTGCGAAGTAGGAAGACACATAGTAATATGTATATCCAGGGTCAAATAATACCGAAGCACCTCTCGCCACACACAAGAATAGTACCGTAATCACAAGCATCCGATGCCTCTCGCCTCCGGCCTCGGCCGGTAAAGCATAGAATCGGGGATCCGCACCTCCCCTCCGAGCCGCGCCTCTAGGACGACCATCAACCGGCCGACCTCTACCTCTCGCCGGACGGTCTCCACCTCTACGGTCTCGACCTCCACCTCTATAATCTCTACCCCCGCCTCTGGCTGGCTGGGCAGGCTGATGAGGGTCAGCTGGGGCCTGAATCATAGGACGAGGACCCCGCTGCTGAGAGTTGCCCGCTGCTAGAGGGCAATTCCTGATAAAATGACCCGAGTCACCACAACCGTAGCAACTCTTAGACTGATAGGGCTGCTGGCCCTGACGACCCGAATGGCCTCCACGAACACTCTGAAGAGGCCGAGCATTAATAGGAGGACTGGTCTGAATAATGCCCCCGAGAACCACGATCACCCGATCCACCCTGTGAGGCCTGAAGGGCGGAATGAAAAGGCCTGGAGGACTGGCCTCTATCAAAGGATTCTCTGCCACCAGAGGAAGAACCACCAAACCTGCCTGAATGACGAGGCCTCTTATCCGAAGAATAACCGCCTCCCCTAGCAAGAGCCATCTCAACTCTGCGTGCTGCATTGGCCGCCTCCTGAAATGATATGTCACTCCCCACGCCCATAGCCATCTGGAGTCTAATCGGCTGATTAAGCCCATCTATAAATCTGCGGACCCTCTCCCGCTCCGTGGGAAGTATCACCACCGCATGACGAGCCAAGTCGATAAATCTCATCTCATACTATGTAACTGTCATAGTGCCCTGATGGAGGCGCTCAAACTGCCTCCGAAGTACATCCCTCTGAGTAGCAGGGAGAAACTTCTCCATAAATAGTTCCGCAAACCGGTCCCATGATAAAGTTGGGGACCCTGCTGGTCGAGTCAAGCAATAATCTCTCCACCAAGTCTTGGCGGATCCTGCAAGTCTGAAGGTACAGAAGTCAACTCCGTTTGTCTCCACGATCCCCATAGTCTTGAGAATCTCATGGCAACCGAATAAAAAGTCCTGAGGATCCTCTGATGCGGCTCCACTGAATGTAGTGGTAAATAGCTTGGAGAACCGATCAAGTCTCCATAACGAATCAGAAGTCATGGCCGCTCCATCACTGGCATGAGCTGTGGTACCTGACTGAGTGGCCACAGCTGGCTGAACTACTGGTGCCTGAGGCTGAGGAGCTATTGGCTCCGGAGTATGAGCAATAGGAGTCTGGGCCCGTCCTCCAGCCTGAGAAGTGGCTGGGGCAACTGATAATAAACCCTCTCTGGCAATGCTATCCATGAATCCCGCTATTCTGACCAAAGCATCCCGGAGATCCGGGGTAAATAAAGCCTCTCCTGGGACCTGAGCTAGGCCCACTGGAGCTGCTGGAACCGGAACCTCCTCATCAATCTCAATATGGGGCTCCACCTCTGGGGTAGCTGCCTGGGGCTGAGCTCTACCCCTACCACGACCTCTGTTACAGCCTTGGCCCCTGCCCCTCACGGGAGCTGCCTGGGGCTCGGACTGCTGGTCAGCGGACGAAGAAGCGCATGTCCTCACCATCTGCGAAAGGACAAAATAGAAATTCAATCAGTAGTTGAGGAACAAGTCGCACGACAAGAAAGAACAAATGAGAGACTCTTTCCTAACTCAATAGACTCTGGAGGACAAGTACAGACGTCTCCGTACCTACCTCTCAAACTCTACTAAGCTTGTTCGTGACTGGCTGTAGGTTAAATAAGTCCTAAAAGCTGAATACCAGTGTCACGACCCGGATTTTCCCCCAACATCGGGATCGTGATGGCGCCTACTCGTGGTAGCTAGGCAAGCCACCGTATTCATACTATCCCGTTTTTAACACAATCTTAATTAAATAAATGCGGAATACTTTATCGAAATAGAAATAACTAATTACAAGATGAAAATCATACGGAAATCCTCTACCCAAGACGTGGAGTCACCAACTCACGAACTACTATGGAATACTACACATAAAAGTCTGAAGGAAATATAACATAATTCTGTTTGTCTCCGAACAAAGAGACTACAGCTAATAACATAAATAAAGAAAGAGACGCCGGGCGTGCGGACGTCTCCAGGCTACCTCGGTCTCAAGTATGATTAGCTCCCACACAATCGATTTACTGCTGCTGCTGCTCCTGATCGTAACCTGGACCTGTGCAAAAACGCACAGAAGTGTAGCATCAGCACAACCGACCCCATGTGCTGGTAAGTGCCTGGCCTATCCCGGCGAAGTAGTGACAAGCCTAGAACCAGACACTCACGTAAACCTGTGCAATTCAATATATATATATATACCACAGAATAACAAGAAATAACCAGGTAATAACACAATAAGGAATATCTCCAAGAATTCAACAATTAACAACAGTTAATAAATTCACAAGGAAAAACAAAGTATAATGTAAACACAAGTAATATCAATTCAAGAAATAGCAAGCAGTTGCACGGCATCACCCTTCGTGCTTTTACTCTCATCCTCACCAAATAAACAAATAAAGTACACGGCATCACCCTTCGTGCTTTTACTCTCATCCTCACATCCATAGTACGGCATGATCCTTCGTACATGGTTCAATAACGGGGCACGGCATGATCCTTCGTGCATAATCAATAAATAAACATGGCACGGCATTAACCTTCATGCATAAATAAATAAACATGGCACGGCATCACCCTTCATGCATTATCACTCTTCCTCACCCAAATAACAATCACAGTTAAGGGCAAAGAAAGAAACAGTAATTCTTAAACCGTCCCATCAAGGGCAATCAATAATTATCATCACAACAAGTCCCAACAAGGGAGAACAATAACAATTCATCTGTAATATATCTCAAATAATCAATTTCCAATGACTCACGGTCATACTAGACGCCAGTGTATGGATGCTCGTCACCACAGCCCATACACCGCACTCGATCACATAACACATAACACAAAATCCTATTCCCTTAAGCTAGGATAGAACAAACACTTACCTCGAATGCTTATGAACAATTCACTCCGTGGAAATGTCTTTTCTTTCAATTTGGCTCCAATCCAACCGTATCTATACACAATTGATTTAATATCATCAATTCTACTCAACAAACTAATTCTTAAGACCAAATACAACTTTTACAACATTCTGCCTTGAATAGTGAATTTCAACCCCGGGCCCACATGGTCGGAATTCGGGGTTAGGACCAAAATCCGGTTACCCATCCCCCCACGAGTTCATGTATATAATTTGTTTCAAAATCGGACCTCAATTCGAGGTCCAATTCCCCAATTTATGAAAAACCCCGTTTTCTAATAAAAACAAGAATTCTACCATAAAAATCATTGATTTTTAAAGAAAAACATGTTTAATGATGCTAGAAATTGAAAGAATTAAGTAAAAAGTGACTTACAATCGTTTTGATGAAGAAGAAATCCTTGAAGAATCGCAAATGGGTGTTTTGGTTTTGTAAAAAGTGAAGAAATGACTGAAATTCGTGTTTTTCGGGTCTCTGTGTTCGCATTTGCGAACATGGGTTCGCAATTGCGAACACCGACCAACTTTTGGAGTTTGAAAAATAAGCTAAGGCTGGGAAGTTTGCATTTGCGAACATTTTTGCGAACACTGGCAGACAAAGGGATGTTCGCATTTGCGAACTAATGTTCGCATTTGCGAACACATGTCTTATAAGGCAGTGTTCGCATTTGCGAACAATGGTTCGCATTTGCGAACCAAGGCAGTATGGGGAATGTTCGCATTTGCGAACTTTTGTTCGCATTTGCGAACATAGGCAGGCACTGGGGACCTTCGCAAATGCGAACAATTGTTCGCATTTGCGAACAAGGCTGAGCCAAAGGGGGCTTCGCATTTGCGATGAAGGTTCGCATTTGCGAGCCTTGCCTTACACTGTCCCCTTCGCAATTGCGAGAAATTCGCAATTGCGAAGCCAACAGCTGGGTGAAAAACCAGCAGTTCTAAAATTCAGAATTTCATCCAACGGCCTATCAAATCTTTACCCGAGCCTCCCGGGCTCCAAACCAAACATGTACATAACCTCAAAAACACATTATGGACTTGTTCGTGCGATCACATCGCCAATATCACTTCGTTTTAATCAAATCAAGCCTCCAACTCATGATTTTCATACTTTTGATTTTCAAAACTTCTTAACTTGGAACTCAAGGTCCAAAACATCTCAAACGACATCCAAATGTCACCAAACTTTACGAAATCACATATATAATATTTAAGACTTGTACCGGGCGTCGGAACCAAAATACGAGCCCGATACTAAGGTCAATTAATTTATTTCCTTTAATAATTACATCAAAAATAATTTCACATAAAAATTCATAACTTGGGCTTTAGGCCTCAGAATTCGACTCTGGACGCATGTCCAAGTCCCATATTTTTCTACGGACCTCTCGGGACCATCCAATCTCGGTCCGGATCCGTTTACCAAAAATGTTGACCGAAGTCAACCATATCAATATTAATATCATTTTTATCCAAATTTCTCATAGAATTCATATTTTCTATCACAAAATCTTTCCGGCTACATGCTCGGATCGTGCACGTAAATCGAGGCAACATAGAATGAGGTTTTCAAGGCCTCGAGAAGCTCGAAATGATTAATTAAATAAGTGATGACCCTTTGGGCCGTCACAACTGAGCTGCCTAATTTTGCCTTTTTGAGTAATTTTGTAGCTAGTTTAGCAATTAATCTTAGTTTTTTATTTTGTAATTACTTTTTATGGGTTATTATTCATCTAAATCTCGGATTTCTTCAGTTACTATAAGTAGCTAGACCCATTAGCTAGGGTTGTGGCTCAACCCTTGTGTGGGTATTTAATTGGTCTCCTATTTTAGGGCTTAGGTGTTTATGAGTGAATGATATTTGGTCTAATTTGTAATTTTAATGATATTCCGAACATGGACCGAGTTGATATAAGCTCCCACAACACTCTAAAAACTAAAACAAGCATAGACCCCGCAGGAAATGCACACGGGGAAGCCCAGGCCAGAGGCCAGCGATGTGCCGGAGAGATTCGGCACATTTACATACTAATTGCTCTTATATTAGCTTGTTTCACTGCAAAATGTAGTCCATACTTATGTGATTTTGTGGTTTTATAGATAAAGAGGAAGAAACGACCAAGTACTCAAAAATAGACGCAAAAAGATAAGAATGAGGGCAAGTTGGGCATAAGAGCAGTTCTGCGATCCAATCTGCGGTCGCAGATTGGATATGCGGACCGCATAATGTGTCTCCAAATCGCATAACTAAATAGAGAATGGAGCTGCAATGCACGACAGGAATGCAACGCAATTTGCGATCGCACATTCAACATGCGGTCCGCATTCCTGCCGCATAATGAACAGAGAAGAAACCGAAGAGGCAAGTTTGCGGTGCTATCTGCGGTCGCATACTCAACATGCGGACCGCAGAATTGTAATGCGGCCAACGTATAAAAAGCTAGGGTTCCTATATGCGACGCCGCCTCTCAAGATTGTGGACCGCAGACCTGTTATACGACAGATCTGCGGCCGCATACGTGACCTGGAAGGGTAAATTTGTCCGCTTTTTGTCAGATCTTGGTCCCTCTATAAATAGCTTTTCAGAGCTTTGTGTAACATCATCTGACACATACGTTAGACTACATTCCAAACTTTATTACTGATCTTTTTGGAAGCTTTTGGTTGAAGAATCTTTCACTTTGTAAGCATCTATGACATTTATTACATCTTGTATTTTATATTTTAGCATGTGTGGCTAAGTTTAAATACTAAGGTTGTGAACCCTAAATGGGTGTTATGTAAATGGGTGTTTAACATTGAATATATGCATAATGGTTGGTTGATATTTCTTCACTTCTCATTCTTCATTTATTATTGGTGGTTGCAAACACTAATTAATGCCATTAAAGTCTTACCTTGCTTGGGAAAGTGGGTTAGATCTTGGAAGAAGTAAAGAACAAAAACTCGAAGCCTTACACTTTGTTTAATAGAATCGCTTAGGGATAAGTGGGTTTTATTTGGCAATTATTGATTACTACATCTTGTGACTCTAAGACTTTTGGGAAAAAGAAATAGAGGAAATACTACTCAACTATTGGGAAATATTGGGTAGTTTCTTAGAAATCAATTGCATATCACGAATCAACCATTAGTAATATACCATATTAACACCTATAGCATTACACTACATTTATGGGAACACAACCTTGGTCTAATCAATTCTCTAAATTATTGACATAAAGCAGTTTCATTAGTTAAATACTCTAAATCAACTTTCACTTATACTACCAATCTTATACCCATATCTATGTTACTTCTAACGGAATAGATTCAAGATTTTATGAGGGAAATACACTAATTCAAGTAATCCAATCACGCCTATTCCCTGTGGGATTCGACCCCAACCTAGTTGGGTTATTATATTTGACACCGACCGCCTTACACTAATTGTAAAAGTGTAATTTGAGCATATCAAATTTTGGCGCCGTTGCCGGGGAATACGGTCTTGAAATTACTTATTAGTGTGTACTCTACTTGATATCTAATTCTATTCCATTACACATTGCATGTTTTGCTTGGTGTGATAGGTTACAATGTTTGATTATGAGGACGAAGGGGAAGAGAATCCTTTTGCAGATATCGATGAATATATCGATGACACAAATGCTATTGTGCCCCCTGCTATTGGTGCCTCAACATTTAAGGTGGATCACGGTCTAATCCTCATGCTCAAAGCGGAAGGGTTTTTCAAAAATTCCACCGATGACGACCCCACTCAACACTTAAGAAATTTTCTGGGAGTGTGTGCTATGCATAAACAAACCAATGTCTCGGAAGATGCCTTAAGGTTGAGAGTCTTCAAGTATTCCTTGGGCGGTGAGGCTAGAAAGTGGCTTCAAAACTTGCCACCAAACTCAATCCGATCATGGCCGGAACTTGTCCGAACATTCCTAGCAAAGTGGTTCCCACAAAGCAAGAAATCGGAGCTTAGAGATAAAATCTTTTTCTTTAAGCAACAACAAGGGGAGCACTTACACGAGGCGTGGGATCGCTTTAAACTGTATTTGGTAAGGTCACCAAATCATGGATTCCCTGACTCGATTTTGCTTGAGAAATTCTACATAGGTCTTGATCCCATGAATCAAGCCATTCCAAAGAATGTGGCGGATGGATCTTTTATGGATAAGTCTTTTGCAAGAGTGACTCAAATCCTCGACAAAATGGCTAAACATAATCAAGCATGGCATTCTGAGGATGCATCCGGTGGAATATCTTATGGGTCTCCTTCTTTGACAAATTTGCTCAAGGAAAACCAAGAGAGAGACCAAATCATTGCTGGGTTGGCTACTAATGTCAATGTGTTGACCAAGATGTTTACAGAAAATCAAACAAAGAAAGTCAACGTTGTCGAGGACATGCCATCCAATTCTAATGAAGATTTTGAAGAGGCAAATAATATCAACAACCCCCAAGGAGGAGGGTATCAAAGGCAATACTATCAAGGTCAAGGAGCACAAAACCAATGGAGGCCAAACCCACAAGGGCAAGGAAACCAACAGTGGATGTATGACCAAGGTAGTTCACAACAAAGAAATTGGGGCAACAACAACAACAATTTTGCTAACCGGAGTGAAAATCCTTATGTTCCTTCGAAAGGACAACATTCGAACCAAGGGTCCTCAAGCGAGTCAAAATTGGAAGCTATGCTAGAGAGAGTGCTACAAAATCAAGAAAAGTCTGATGCTTCATTGAGGAACATGACCGAAGTGGTTAGCTCTCATATCGCTTCCATCCAAAAGTTGGAAATTCAAATGAGAGATCTCTCCAAGGAACAAAACCCCAAGCAAAAGGGAACACTACCAAGTGACACTATTGCAAACCCAAGAGGTAGTGGAAGTGGTCCAACCTCTCATGTCATGGCAATCACCACTAGGAGTGGAAAAGTGCTACGTGATGAGAATGAACATATAGTTGAAGAGGTGGAGATCAACTAAACGGTTGAGGGTGAAGAACAAGAGATAATTGAAAAGCAAAAAGTTGTTGCGGGTGATAAACCCAAGGTTGTTGAAATTGAAAGAATTCCTGAAAAGGCGAGTGCACAAGAAAATCGAGAAGAGGAAAAGGAAAAAGGGAATGAGCCATCACAACCTCTTCCACCTATTCCTAGACCTCCCCATCCTTTCCCTCAAAGGCTAGCAAGGAAGATAGATGATAGCAAGCTTGAAAAATTCTACGATATTCTAAAACAATTGACAATGAATATACCTTTTGTAGAAGCTTTTCAAGAAATGCCAGGGTTTGCCAAGTACTTGAAAGATCTAATCACTAAAAAGAAGACCTCAAAGCATGAGGTGGTAAGCATGACTCATAGGGTAAGCTCTATCATTGCTACAACCCCGGTTCAAAAGAAGTAGGATCCGGGAGCTTTTACTATACCTTGCACTATTGGGGCACGGGAACTTGCAAGAGCCTTATGTGACAATGGAGCTAGCATCAACTTAATGCCACTAGCCATCTATAAGCAAACGGGGTTGGGTATGCCTAGACCAACAAGTATGAGATTGCAAATGGCCGATCGTTCCATCAAGCGACCGGTGGGTATTGTGGATGATGTTCTGGTAAAAGTGGGGAAGTTTCATTTACCCGCGGACTTTGTGATTCTTGATTGTGCCGTGGATAAAGAGATTCCTATCATTTTGGGAAGACCATTATTGGCTACGGGCCGAGCACTCATGGATTTTGAAAGAAATGAGATAAAGTTTCGGGTGAATAATGAAGAAGTCACTTTTCAAGCTAGTAAGGGCATGAAACTACCCCACGAATATGAGAGCATCTCAATGATAGAAGCGGTAGATGAGGTGGAGGATGCCGTTGAAATGAAAATGGAAGAACAATGCCTTGGTGAGGCATTAGCAGCAATCCTAGTAAATTTTGATGGGGAAAACATGGATGGTTACCTAGAGTCGGTGAATGCATTGGAGGGTCTTGGATCCTATACGTACAAGCCGTCAAAGCTCTCTCTTGACTTAGAGAATAGAGCTACACCCCCCGCCAAGCCATCAATCATTGAGCCACCTCAACTAGAGCTCAAAACACTCCCTTCGCATTGGAGGTATAAATTTCTTGGCTCTAATGATACTTTACCCGTAATTGTGTCTTCTTTGTTGAATGATGTACAGGTAGATCAATTGTTGGAAGTCCTAAAGGAGCACAGGCAAGCAATTGGGTGGACAATCGCCGACATTCGCGGCATTCTCGCAGGAATTTGTGAACACAAAATACAATTGGAAAATGACACCAAGCCAAGTGTGGAGCATCAAAGGCGACTAAATCCATCAATGCGGGAGGTGGTGAAAAGGAAATTATCAAATGGCTAGACGCCGGAGTTGTATACCCAATCGCCGATAGTTCTTGGGTGAGCCCAGTACAATGTGTGCCAAAAAAGGGGGGCATGACTGTGATTGAAAATGAAAAAAATGAGCTCATGCCTACTAGAACGGTGACCGGGTGGAGAGTGTGCATGGATTATCCGAAACTCAACAATGCAACTTGCAAGGATCATTTCCCTATGCCTTTTATTGATCAAATGCTTGATCGGCTAGCGGGAAGAGCCTTTTATTGCTTTCTTGACGGATACTCTCGCTACAACCAAATCAACATTGCTTTGGAAGATCAAGAGAAAACAACGTTCACTTGTCCTTATGGGACATTTGCTTTTAGCCGGATGCCATTTGGGTTGTGCAATGCTCCGGCGACCTTTCAAAGATGCATGATGTCGGTATTTTCCGATATGGTGGAAGATTTTCTCGAAGTTTTTATGGATGACTTCTCGGTGGTTGGTGATTCATTTGAGCATTGTCTGGCAAATCTTAGACAAGTGCTCAAGAGATGCGAAGAAATGAATCTTGTGCTAAATTGGGAGAAATGTCACTTCATGGTGGATTAAGGTATTGTATTAGGGCAAAAGATTTCTAAGCATGGCAATGAAGTTGATCGGGCCAAGATCGAAATCATTTCTAAGCTTCCTCCACCAAATTCAGTGAAAGGTGTTCGAAGTTTTTTGGGCCACGCCGGATTCTACCGGAGATTCATCAAGGATTTTTCCAAAATTGCACACCTAATGTGCAAGCTTCTTGAAAAAGATGCAAAATTCATGTTTGATGACAAGTGTCTCAAAGCGTTTGAAGAATTGAAATTGAGGCTTACCACGGCACCCATTATTGTCACTCCCGATTGGACTCTTCCTTTTGAACTCATGTGTGACGCCAGTGGTGTAGCTATTGGATCAATGTTAGGTCAACGCCACAACAAGATACTTCATCCGGTCTACTATGCAAGTAAAACTCTCAATGGGGCACAAATGAACTACACTGTTACTGAGCAAGAGCTTCTTGCCATTGTGTATGCCTTTGAAAAATTCCGGGCCTACTTGTTAGGGTCCAAGGTGGTAGTCTACACGGATCATGCGGCTCTTCAATATCTCATGGCAAAGAAAGATGCCAAGCCTAGACTAATTCGGTGGGTTCTCTTGTTGCAGGAATTTGACTTTGAAGTAAAAGATCGAAAAGGTACTCAAAATCAAGTTGCGGACCACTTGTCAAGGCTTGAGGAACAGGGAGACCTAAAAAAGAGCTTGACATAAATGATGCTTTCCCCGATGAGCATATATTGGCACTTTCCAACACATTTGCTCCTTGGTATGCCGACATTGCAAATTACTTGGTAAGCGAGGTCATTCCGGAAGGGTTAGAATCTCATCAAAAGAAAAAATTCTTGAGGGATTGTCGGCAATACTACTGGGAAGAGCCGTACTTGTTTCGAGTGTGTGCTGACAACATCATTCGAAGATGTGTACCAGAGGAAGATATCATGCCAATCCTAAAGGCATGTCATGACTCACCAGTTGGAGGCCATCATGGAGGGAATAGATTCTGCTGCAAAGATTCTCGAATGTGGCTACTATTGGCCTTCCATCTATCATGATGCAAACCAATTTGCAAAAGCTTGTGAGCAATGCCAACGGCAAGGTTCAATCTCCAAAAGGCATGAAATGCCTATGCAATATGTTTTGGAGATAGAAATCTTTGATGTATGGGGGATTGATTTCATGGGGCCCTTTGTGAGTTCCTATGGGATGAAATATATTTTGGTGGCTGTGGACTACGTCTCAAAATGGGTTGAAGCCGTTGCCCTACCAAACAATGAGGCGAGGAGTGTAACCGCCTTTTTGAAGAAGAATATATTCACTCGGTTTGGCACTCCTAGAGCCATTCTTAGTGATGGGGGATCACATTTCTGCAACAAAGCATTCACAGGGTTACTTGAAAAATATGGGGTGAAACACAAAGTGGCTACACCATACCATCCGCAATCGAGTGGTCAAGTTGAGGTCTCAAATCGGGAGGTAAAGAGTATCCTAGCCAAGAATGTGAACGCCAACAGAACTGACTGGTCTAGAAGATTAGATAATGCATTGTGAGCCTACCACACGGCCTTCAAGACTCCCATTGGCACTTCTCCCTACAGACTCATTTTTGGGATAGCATGCAATTTGCTGGTTGAGTTGGAGCACAAGGCCATGTGGGCACTCAAGAAGCCAAATTTAGAATGGGCGGAAGCTGCAAACTTGAGATTGACGCAACTGAATGAACTAGAGGAATTTCGATTCCATGCATATGAGAGCGCAGCAGTCTACAAGGAGCGGATGAAATTTGTTCATGACAAAAAGATCTTGAAAAGAGAGTTCAAGACGGGCGACCTCGTCCTATTCTTCAACTCAAGATTAAAATTGTTCCCGGGCAAATTGAAATCCAAATGGTCTGGCCCCTTTAAAGTGGTTAGTGTATCCCTATACGGAGCTGTAGAGTTAGAATCTACTGATGGATCCCGGACATTTAGAGTAAATGGCCAACGCATCAAACACTACTTGGGTGTTGATGGTGAGAAGAAGATGATAGAGTAGCTGGCTCTACAAGATTGACCCTGCTCGTCAAAAGGGTGAAATTGGAGAAATTCGTCACGTCGTGCCGCGATGTTAAATCAAGTGCTGCATGGGAGGCAACCCATGGGTGGTAACACCGTCTTTAAATTTTAAATTTTCTTTGTTTATTTATTTCCTTAACATCTGCCAAGTGTAGGGGACCTAAACAGTGATGATATTTGGTGGATGCACCAATGGACAGAAATGCAGAAGATGGAGGGTAAAAATGCGGTAGGAATGCGACCGCATAACTAACTTGCGGACCGCAAACCTACCGCAAACTTAAATAGTGAACCCTCCAATTTGGCAGCTGAAATGCGTCCATTCTGCGGTCCGCATATTCATTATGCGACCGCAAAATGGATCGCAAACATGCATCTGCAAAGGCTGTGCTTTACATCAACATGCGACCATTATGCGGATCGCAAATCGTATCTGCGATCGCATAATAGTTCGCATAACTGACATCGCAACTCCCAGGTATATTCCTAAAAGCCCCACACGACAGAACACAAACAAAAACAAAAAAAATTTATAACAAGAAGAAAAAGACAAAAAGAACAAAGGCAAAAAGAACCAAAAAGAAAAGAAAAACAAAGCACAAAACACAATCGAATCGGCTCATCGACAGGCATCATCTTTCTCAAACATCTGGTATGTCCGTTTTCTTCCCCCTCTCTATTGTTTAATTTTTGTTTTTTGGGAAATGGTTCTGGGCATAATAGCATGAATGGGGTAGTGTTGAATTCGACCTTGGGAACGAATTGGTTGAGGAATTAGGAACCCATGGAGTTGCCTGAGTTATAGGTTGAACAAGTGAACTAGCTGCGTTTAGTCGCTCAATTTTGCGGTCCGCATGTTTACATTGCGAACCGCATTTTTTGTCGCAGACCTAGTCCTAGGTCAGACGAAGATGACTACTTCTGCGGTCATTATGCGGTCGTATTATCACTTTGCGGTCCGCAAAGTGACCGCATACCTGTTACCTAGGTGGCCTCCTTATGCAGTGAAATGTGCGATTGAGTTTGCGGCCGCATAATTGATTTGTGGTCCACAAACTCAATGCAAAGTTAAACAGTGAACTGGGAAAAGTTGCACTTTGCAAGAAACCATTCTGTGATGACTATGCGGTCCGCAAAACCGTTATGCGATCGCATATTGCATCGCAGAATGGAATTGCTCTTTATCTAATAAATTTTGCGACCGCTTTGCGGTCCGCATACCTGTTTTACGACCGCAGAATTGCGTCGCATTCTTGCTCAGTTAAATTTTTCCATTCCCTACCATCTTGGCTATACTAACAACACTCCTTTTTGCAGACATGGCTCACAAACGAATTGCAAACAAACCCCGTGCTTCTAAAAGACAAAGAGTGGAAGAACCACGAACGGGAAATGTTCAACCTGAGCAAGTCAACACCCAGCCTCCAGTGGACATTCATGCTGAGGCAAGGAGAAAACAAGCTGCGGAGGGACTTTCCTATCATCTCCACTGGGATATTGAGGGGTCGAGGGATAGATATAAAGCCGGGCTCGAACGGAGAAAGCTCCTTCCTGAGAAGCAATTGAGCCTAAATGGGCATAAAGAAAAATATCCCCACATCCTTACCAACATCAAACGGAGGAAATGGATGAGATTTACTAACCCCTCCGGCCAAATACAATGAAGCCATTGTTCGAGAATTCTATGCTAACTATGGAGCCTCCATAACCAAACAGGATAAAAGGCAAAGAATGTACCTTGACAAGGTGGAAGTTCGAGGGATCCCAGTCAAGTGTAGTGCTAAAGCCATAAACAAGTTGTTGATCCCAGACTGGGACGAGGACAGCTCCACAGCTGAATATAAAGCCAAATTTGCAAACAGAGAGAATGAGAGGAGCTGGATTGCTTCCGTCATCGCAAATAGAACCCCTTCATGGGTACAACCGGGGAAAAAGATCTATAAGGAGAGCTTCTCAAGGGAAGGGAGATACTGGCTTGCGTTTCTCGCATCCAGATTGATCCCAACGAATCATGAGACAGACATCGCCATTGAGAAGGCCCTCCTCATTGCTTGTATCATGCGGGGTGTCAAATTGAATGTGGGGGAAATAATTTTTCAAGAAATGGGGAGAAGAGGAATGCAAGAGTCCACATCTCTTCCGTTCCCGTCATTGATCACTGCCTTGTGCCAAGAGGTCCTTGTTCCTGTTAACCTCTAGGATGCTACGGGTCAGGAGCAAGGTATTATAGACATCACCCGCCTAGCTGATGCAGTGATACCTCCCCCACCAATTGTTGAAGAAGACCTACTCTCCTCCCAGCCTCCTATTGTTCATGATGAAGCGGCACAGTCATCCACTCCATCCACCGCTGCTAAAACTACCACTGCTACTGCTCAGCCCCATCCAACCACTCCAGCAGTCTCGCAGCTTGGTCTTTTAGCCAAGCATGCAAACTCAAAAGTTGACCAGCTTGTTAAGACATTGCCTAATTTAATCAAACAAGCTCTCACTCCAATGCAGTCTGCCATAGCAGAGATTCAGCAAAAACAGATAGCATATGCTGAGCGACTGCAAGGGCTTGAGTTGAGGGTGGAGAAGTTAGAAAGGGGAGAAATACCTGGGCTGCACGATCTCAAGACAGAGGTGGCATCGATGAAGGTCGAATTTCAAAAAATGCAAAACCTGGACTTCGACGTTTCATCCTTCTTTCCGGGAGAAGGTGATAAGAATGCTGATGAGGTGCCTGATTTAGGCCTTGATTTCACCAACTTAATGGCCGACCATGTCGCTCCTACTCCCGGAGGCTCACAGGCCCCAGCTCCTCCTAGCCGTATTGATATTGCCTCCGATGAGGAAGCTGAGGGAGGTAGTGACAGTGATGAAGAAGAGGATGACTCGGGATTCTCCAGCGATGATGCTCCGCAGCCTGTAGACAAAGGGAAGGCAGCAGCTCCAGCTTCACCTCAGGAGGATGATGCTGTGGATGAGGATGAGCGCGCTCAGCTTGAGGTGGCCTTGCAGAGATCATTGATTGACCGAGGAGGCCCCACAGTTCATACATCAGCTGAGGCATCTAGCAGCTCTCAGATGCCGGCTGTGGTCATAGCAGCCCCACCATCAGCTCCAGTACCAGCATTGCCTCCTACACCAGAGCTTCCACCGGCAGCAGAGGTCGCACACTCTACTGTGCCTATGCCAGATACACAGATGGGTGATCACCCGGGCACACAGCCAGCTGCCGACTCCCAAAGCACTTAGTGTGCCTCAGGGAGTCTCTCCTCACATTTTGTTCTTTTATTATCTGCATTGGGGACAACGCATAGTTCTCAGTTGGGGGTGGGGGTACTTTTGGTGTTTTAATTAGAGATTGCCATTTTTTGTGCTTTTGTGTAGTAAACTTGTACAACTTTGAGCCTAAAGCAGTGTATATACAATGTTTTGATTTGTTAATACCTGTTTATGCGTAGTTAGCTAATAAATTCCTCTTGGTTTTTCTTTATCTGATTCTTTTCCAAGAGTGTAATAGTAGAATCAGAACCTCGTGTGTAAATCAATGTGACCAGTTTAGTGAAATTGTTCAGTGCCAATCATGCATCCTTGTACATAGCACATATCCACCTATAGTCATTTCTCTCGACTCGTCCCAATGATAGATAGATTGACGACTGTCTTAAGGGAGTTTGTCTCTAGGACCAATATTGTGAATTTAAGGCTCACTTTGTAACTCTAGCGACCCATAAAAGCTTAAAATTGCAAAGTAGTTGCTCGAAAGTGCTAAACAATGTGAATTAAGCAGTTCAAGTACAAGGTGTGTAAGTGCTAATTGTATACATCTCTTGTGTCCACTTCTGTCATCTAGAACTTGCCTAGTTGGTTTTTCAACACTAATGATATTATCCCCAGTTGGAGGAATTATCTTAGGCATTCGTTGTTTTAATTTTAAAATCTCTTTAGCTTTTCAAGCCTACCGTTGCATAAATAATGTCACTAGTACCCATTTTGAGCCTTTAAATCTTCTTTGGCCAACTCATTACAAACCGTTCCCTTCTTTAATAATTCCCTCTCTTGAACCCGTCCCTCTTTGAACACTGAGAATGAAGCTAAAAGCCTAAGTTGGGGGTGGTGTCAAAATGGAAATTGGGAAGGTTGTGCATTGAGTATCCACATGCCTCAAAGGAATTTTATTAAAGTATTCAAGCTCCATAAAAAAAATGAGAAGCTAGTCTTTACATATACGTGTAAATATGTACATTGTGGAGCTTTGAATAAAATTTGGGAGAGGTATGTCAAAGGGTTCTATATTGGGAACTAGATGCCATAGAGGCTATGTGAGTTAAAGAGAGTCAAAATACAAAAGAATGGAACTTGTGAGTAGTGTTCAAGGAGGATGAAGTCATATGTACCCAAATGCTTACCTAACCTTCCCTAAACCTACATCACAAGCCTAAAAAGTCCTTATGGGACCTCCAACTGATCATTCTTGAAGAAGTGGCGAATTAAAATAAGGGCAAGCCTTTGGTATGACATGTAGTGGCACTTGAAGTTCTTTTTTAGAGTGAGTGATCTTTTTAACTTGTCCTCGTGAGCATTGTAAATATGGTGATTATAGGACATCGTTTCTGGTGAGAGTGTTTGAACTGCAGAATTCACTTAAGTTGAGCCTTTAGAGTCTAATGCAAATGCAATCAGCTGAGGGTAACATTTAGTCACAATGTGAGGCTCAAAGCTTGCATAATTGGTCTGTCTTAACATTTTTGCTCTTAGTAAAGGAGGAGTGGAGTGATTGTTCTGATACATGCTTGAAGAACTGAACATTAGCACAAATCTTGTGTCATTATTGTGTTAAGTGTTGGAAATAAGTGTGACGTAGGTGTGTTCTGCTTGCTTGAGGACAAGCAAGAGTTTAAGTTGGGGGTGTTGATGTGCCGGAGAGATTCGGCACATTTACATACTAATTGCTCTTATATTAGCTTGTTTCACTACAAAATGTAGTCCATACTTATGTGATTTTGTGGTTTTACAGATAAAGAGGAAGAAAAGACCAAGTACTCTAAAATAGACGCAAAAAGATAAGAATGAGGGCAAGTTGGGGACAAGAGCAGTTCTGCGATCCAATCTGCGGTCGCAGATTGGATATGCGGACCGCATAATATGTCTCCAAATCGCATAACTAAACAGAGAATGGAGCTGCAATGCACGACAGGAATGCAACGCAATTTGTGATCGCACATTCAACATGCGGTCCGCATTCCTGCTGCATAATGAACAGAGAAGAAACCGAAGAGGCAAGTTTGCGGTGCTATCTGCGGTCGCATACTCAACGTGCGGACCGCAAAATTGTAATGCGGCAAACGTATAAAAATCTAGGGTTCCTATATGCGACGCCGCCTCTCAAGATTGCGGACCGTAGACCTGTTATGCGACAGATATGCGGTCGCATACGTGACATGGAAGGGTAAACTTGTCCGCTTTTTGTCAGATCTTGGTCCCTCTATAAATAGCTTTTGAGAGCTTTGTGTAAATCTATTTGACACAGACGTTAGACTACATTCCAAACTTTATTACTGATCTTTTTGGAAGCTTTTGGTTGAAGAATCTTTCACTTTGTAAGCATCTATGACATTTATTACATCTTGTATTTTAAATTTTAGCATGTGTGGCTAAGTTTGAATACTAAGGTTGTGAACCCTAAATGGGTGTTATGTAAATGGTTGTTTAACATTGAATTTATGCATAATGGTTGGTTGATATTTCTTCACTTCTCATTCTTCATTTATTATTGGTGGTTGCAAACACTAATTAATTCCATTAAAGTCTTACCTTGCTTGGGAAAGTGGGTTAGATCTTGGAAGAAGTAAAGAACAAAAACTCGAAGCCTTACACTTCGTTTAATAGAATCGCTTAGGCATATGTGGTTTTATTTGGCAATTATTGATTACTACATCTTGTGACTCTAAGACTTTTGGGAAAAAGAAATAGAGGAAATACTACTCAACTATTGGGAAATATTGGGTAGTTGCTTAGAAATCAATTGCATATCAAGAATCAGCCATTAGTAGTATACCATATTAACACCTATAGCATTACACTACATTTATGGGAACACAACCTTGGTCTAATCAATTCTCTAAATTATTGACATAAAGCATTTTCATTAGTTAAATACTCTAAATCAACTTTCACTTATACTACCAATCTTATACCCATATCTATGTTACTTCTAACGGAATAGATTCAAGATTTTATGAGGGAAATACACTAATTCAAGTAATCCATTCATGCCTATTCCCTGTGGAATTCGACCCCAACCTAGTTGGGTTATTATATTTGACACCGACCGCCTTACACTAATTGTATAAGTGTAATTTGAGCGTATCAGCCAGGAAGCACGATGATTGGAAGAAGGAGGAGTCAGACTCCAATTGAGTTTCGAGATATTTCAAGCTCCGCAAGCCACCATCGCTCAACTCCAAAGTTAGAAAAGAACTCCCAACACTGCTGAACTAGTAAACACACGGCATGAACTAGTATTAGAAATACTCAATGAAAGCGTCTCGGGAACTAACCCCACAATTATGAAAAATATTGAGGAACTGACTAAAAGGATCGAGTCAAGAGAAAAGAAGATAGAAGACAATGATAAAAACATGAAAACTTACAACTCCCGAGTAGACCTAATACCGGGAGAACCTCAAGTTTTGAAGGCCCTAGATACCAAAAAATTCACACAAAAACCTTTCCCCTCGAGTGCGGCCCTGATGCCCATTCCCAAAAAAGTTTTGCATGCCCGATATACCAAAGCACAATGGAAAAACTAACCCTAGTGAACACATTAGCTCATACACTTGTGGAATTAAAGGAAATGACTTGAACGATTATAAAATTGAGTCAGTATTATTAAAGAAGGTTGGGGAAACATTGTCAAAAAGAGCTATGATCTGGTAGCACAACTTATCTCCTAATTCCATTGATTCATTTTCTATGGTTGTGGATGCCTTCAGAAAGGCACACGCCGGGGCCATAAAGGTAGCCACGAGAAAATTGGACATCTTCAAAATAAAACAGAGTGACAACAAAATGCTAAGGGAGTTTGCATCCCGATTTTAGATGGAAAGGATGAAACTACCCCCGGTTTTCAATGACTAGGCAGTTTAGGCCTTTATGCAAGATTTGAAATAAAAAAGCTCGATAGTTTCTTAAAAACTAAAGCAGAACTTGATCAAGTATCTAGGCATGACATGGTCGAATATGCATAATCGATATCAATCAAAAATTAGGGTCGAGGACGACTAGTTAAGAGCCCCATTGGGCTCATTTCACTCGAATAGATTCACAGTCAAACCCAAAGCGACACAGACTGGGGATCTAGATTCAACAAGGAACGATATCAATAATATGTTAAAGACAAAAGGAACATTTCAAGGTGTAATGCACCTCGGAATGATCGAAGAATAGATCGAGGCAAAAACTCATGGGGTTTTGTGTGTAAAATTGGGTCTGACAGGCGCTAGAGACCAGTGGATGCTCCCAAGCTATGCATAAACAAATTCAGATGTCGACGCTTCAAATATCAACTCAGCCATTGGAAAAATTAAAGAAACCAGATGGCCCAAGACCATAGACATGGATCCTTCTAAAAGAAACCCCAATGTAATGTGTATGTACCATGGTACTTGTGGGCATAAGACCGGGGGTTGGAGACAACTCAGAGAGGAGGTAGCACGACTATTCAACAAGGGGTATCTTTATGAATATTTTAGTGACCGTGTCAAAAACCATTTCCGAGAAGGAGATGAAAATAGGAAGAATGAAGCCGATGAACCTCAACACGTCATTCATGGGATCATTGGTGGAGCTGATATCCCACAGACACATACATTCAAACATACTAAAATATCTATCACAAAAGAATAGGACTCGGAGCCATGTGCCCAAGGATGCTCTATCATTCGGCGACAAAGAAGCAGAAGGCGTATCCCAGCCTCACAATGATGCCCTGGTAATCTCTATCATTTTTAATAAAATTTAGGTTAAGCGTGTTTGTTGTATCCAAGTAGCTCAGCAAACATAATCAAATTGAGGGTCGTGAAATAACTCGGCCTGCAAGATCAGATTGTGCCTACATATGGGGTGCTAAGTGGCTTCAATATTGAAAGTGAAAAAATGATGGGAGAAATCATATTTCTTATAAGCATAGCCAGGACCGTACGAGGCACCAAGTTCCATTTTATCGAATATAACATGAGGTACAACACATTCCTCGGAAGGCCGTGGTTACACAATACGAGAACAGTGCCTGACTGTCCATCAGATGATAAAGTTCCCAATAGAGAACAACATGTTGTGAAAGTGAAGTTCGCAATTGAGGAAGTGGTGTCTATACTAGAACCCTTGACCTCCAAAACATCAAACTCCAACGGCAAGCAGGTGGTTAAGTAACAGTAACATCTCTAAGCACTAAAGGAAGTGTAATAACAGGCAACCAAAGGCGAAGAAATGAATTCCCAAGATCCTCAAACCCTCGTTGTTCTTGGCAAGCCCGATGATACCAAGCTAACCTCTAAAAAGAAAGGTACACCTGAAAATGGGATTAGTCCCCTCTCTCAAGAAAAAACTCCTTCAGTTTCTTGTTGACAATATAGATCGGATTACTTCTATATGACACAGATTCCGCTCGACAAATAAACAGGTAAAATAATTAAAACTTATAGACGTTATGATTGGTTAAGTCCTTGTGCGCAGAGTACCACTTTAATCCATTTGTAGGAAATAGTCAACATTTCTGGGCAATACGACACGAAGCTTGTTCCAGAAAAATATTCCCTCAGAGTTAGGGCGATTGAGCTCCTCGGCCTTCATGGCGTCAAATCAGGGAACTGAAATTATCCTCAAGGTCCTCAAAGATATCATGGTCACATATAGCAAGACCTCGGAGTCATTGGTAATGGAAATTATACGCTCGGAACAATGGAATCACTCAAAGGCACGTGCTCTTGAGAGCACCCCATCCTAATGAATGTCGTAGGTTATAGAGAATATGTTGCACTCTTTTTTCCTTATCTCAGATTTTGTCCCTAATGGGTTTTACCGGCAAGATTTTTTAATGAGACAACACCTATATGCTACCTGAGGAATGTCCAACAACTATTCATGACTTCTTTTCAGTCAACCTCAAATACTAGGGGAATCACCCCTCGGAGGTTACATTTTGAGAAAAATATCTCACGCCTAAATGGGCATCGATAGGAAAACCTTGTAATCAGCCTAACCACCAAACGAGCCGTGTCATTATAGAACAGTCGAGCCCTGCCAGCAAAACTTGTACTTATGTATGGGCTGTTTGAAGAAACATTCAGGATACATCATAAACACTTTGTGTCTCACACAAGCTTTACACTTAAAATTCTATCAGAAACAATTTAAAGCTAAGACATAGAAGCATCATGAATACTCAGGGACTACCATCAAAATTCGAATTAATAAAGACCTCAAAGAGAACCCCGTCGAAACAAAGTCCAAGGCCAATATTCTCAGGGTTTAAGTTCTCGAACAAGTTCAGAAATTTATCGGGTAACAAGTCCAAGTGACTTACCCAAAGGCCATAGCCATACTAAAGACTACGATCATATAAAGGCTAAGGCCAAATAATGTGGGTCAGAGATGTCCGACCTCCGCTATAAATTAAAAGGCCTTCAAACACTTTGTAAAAACCGGTTAAATCAGGCTACCCTCGGCAAAATCCAAATACAAATGGCTTCAATAAATTCAGCCCTCAAAAATTCCAAGGGCTTCGATAACATCGACCATTGGAAACACCTCAAGAGGTGTTCGATTATGTTTACATAAATAAATCACTAATAATGTTCTGATATGTTAGACCTTCGAAAAATATATGGGTACAAAAACCACATGCTAAGGCGCAAATAAATTTTCACTAAGTTTTTTAAGCCGAAATGAGGAAAAATTATACAGCCATACTAAGAGGCCAAATCGGCAAAACATAAAGAGACTAAGTGCCGAGATATAAGAGCCTAAGGGACAAGATATTAAAGCCTGAAGGCCAATATTAAAAGAGACTAAGGGCCGATGTACTAGAGCCCAATGGCCAACTTAGAAAAGCTTAAGAGCCAAAAACTTATAGCTCAAGACTCTGATCCGAACTCAAGGATTCACAATATCCCTGGCTTACCATAGATCGATATAAAAACTTAGCTTGATGATTATTATATCGATCGGTAAAAATCTAAGGGTTTATGACACCCCGAGCCCTAAAAACCAATCACCAAATTGATTATTTAAACGAAGTCTTCCACAAATAAAGATAATGTTAAATCCAACTCAAACCAAATACTAGACAAAAGTTCCCCTTGTATTTTCAATAGATGATTACAGGGATTATTTACACAAGGGAGGTCTACAAGAAAGCAAAATAGAGTAACCTAAAACTACTTCGGGATCACATCCTTAGCAGCCACATCTTCAGGAGTTGCATCTCGAGGAGTCTCATCATCGGCCACAATTCTTCCAAAACCTTCTTTGCTTCAATATTAACTGAAAGATCGAAGCCGAGAGCATGTATCTCCTTGAGAATAATCCTCTGGGATGGTCGCCTAGCATGGTTCAGGGCACTTGCTAATTTAGCCTCGCTGTAGAAGAAATCTCCTTGGACTAAGCATTAGCAGCTTGTACATCAGCTTGATAAGAGGCCATAATAGTTGCAGCGTCTAATTTGGACTTGGCTAGCTCAACAGCAGATCGCGTTTTAAGCTCCTCGATTTCAAGGCTCGAGCTAGGATCTCCTCCTTCGGGACTCGAAGCTAACATCTAGAGAAGCTAACTACTCTTTTAGAGTGTCCTTCTCAGAAGTGATATCGTCCATACCTCACCTCAACCTCAGGGAATCGACTTCTTTTATGTCAAGCTCCTCCAAAATATGTGCCTCCGCATCAGCTTTCTGACTGAACTGTGAAGATGAACAATGTCAGCCAATAAAACAAAAAAAGTGCATGACAAACTCTCAGGGACTATCTTAACTTCACAACTTAGTCGACTCGATCTTGGCACACCTGTATAAACTTAGCTAGAAGAATATGAATCTCCAATGCTTTCTTATGCATATAATGCCTTTACGGTGTCCCTCTCCTATAAAGTTTTCTTAAGCTCGGCCTCGCACCAAGAAAGATCATCTCAGTACTTGGAAAATTCCCTCTTTTGGAGTGCCATATCCTTCATAAAAAAGAAGTAAAGTCTGATCAGGAAGAGTTAAAACAAAGGCATAATAAACTTATGACTCGCTTATTCAAATTGACTACGTACATCATTAAAAATGAAAGAACCATCAGGTTTAGAGCCTTCATCAAGCCCTTCGAGACATTCTTAAAAGATGTCGTGCTCTTCTTAGTTTACTCCCACTCCAGAGGATACCTTATTCGCTGCCTCCCGAATCAATCCCTCGGAGAACTCATGGATCGCTCGGGGCATTTTTTTATTTGGAGAGGCCCGGGGTCACGATGTTCGACCATGCCCTCATAATGATCTTCTAAACAAGGTGACTTGATAATGGTCTGGGGACCTTGTTGGAACTCCCTTCGGAATTGTTTTCAGCTCTGGAGTGGGCCTCACCACCCGCCATTAGTTAGGTGGGCTTTGAAGTATCAACATTCTTTCCTTTATAGTTTACCAAAAGGGAATCATAATCTTCTTCTTCCTCTTATTCTTGAAGGTGTTGGGCCATTTTTAGGGTTAAGACCATTGTATCGGCCTTAGGCCTTCGAGCCACGCTCTTTTTTGGCGTCGGGAGATCTTCAGATGCCTCTCTTCTTCTTTTTCTTTATTTAGCAGGTTTTGGAGCCTTAACCTCTCTAGCTTGGGTAGACCTCAATTCATCAGAGATCTACCTAAAATCAAGATCAGTGTCCCATAACCGAAATACTAAAAAACAAACAAAGAAATTACCATTATTTTTTGCCTCCCATCAACCTTTAGCCAAATCTCATCAGCAATGCTTTGAATAAGGGGAGGCAAAGGCCAGCTTTCGAACCCACACATTGAGGTCCGGGACCCCACCTAGAATCTAAGAAACAGCTACACTATCGCAATGGATTTAGGTCAAAAGAAAATACAAAGTCGGGAAAAGAAAAGGAATCAAGGTATACTCACAATTCATGTTCCACTCATTAGGAACGGCATCCAGTTAGCAAGAATGAGATCGAAGGTTTGGACATAGGAAAACTGGCTCATCCACCCACGGTCTTTGTCCTCATAGATACTAGCAAACAAAGATTTTAAGGATCAGCATTGAAACTTTATCAAGCCCCCACCCCGTACCCTCGATAAAGTCGAGGATTATACAATCTGAGCTAATGATCGAGGGTAAAGGACATCCCTTTGTTTTTGTTAGAAAAGAACTTGAGTAAGTAAATAATTCACCAGAATGAAGGGTATATCCAGTCGAGTATTACTCGGAACCGTTCGTAAAAGTCGAGGATAAATGGGTCTATGTGACATATGGTCGGAATTGCAGGGCCCAATGTATACGGGTAAGTATATACATTCAAGTACCCCTCTTAATATGTGGTTATATCTTCCTTAGAGGAAGGAATCACTATCTTTTTATTTTTCCATTCGCAATCCTCTATTACTTGATCAAGCTCGGTCTTTGTCACCACACAAATATATTGAGACATAGGCTCGCATCAGCCCGACATGGAAATGGGTTTTTCGATTATATAGTCGGATGTTATCTAACATGGCAGGGGGATGCATTCATGTTTTACTCTTGGTCGATCGAGAAAATGAATGAGCTTTTTCCTTTTGAGGAACTAATTTAGAAGTTTTAGCCATCTCTAAGCGAAAGATTTGAGAAGATGGAAAATTTTGTTAGAAAAGAGAAAGATAACGAGTTTGGAAAAGGCTAAATTAGACTTTGGAAGCACTAAGGGGATAAAATTTCTAAGGTTATGGGATTTGTCTATTTATAAAGATCATCCAAACGTGTTGAGGAAGCCAAAAGACAGATCGTCAGCCTCCTACAATTAATGAATTTAGGAATCGTACAAAAAGCAACCATTCACTTACTTCAACCATTTATGTCATGATGTTGATATCGGACCTAGGCATCGGGAATCGGTTTGTTAGAAATCATTAAGGACAGTATACAAGATGATTTCATGTTGACACTTACTCGACTATTAAGCCCAAGGGCTACCTGAGTTTGAGCAAGTTCTCACACGGGGTCTATCTATAAAGCCTTATGGCTATATTTATTCCGAGTTCAAGCAAGTTTTTACTAAATTACTAAGCCCAAGGGCTACCCGAGTTCGAGTAGATTCTCATTCGGGGACTATCTATATAGTGTAAGGGCTATCTCTATTTTGAAGTTCAAGAAAACGCTCACCCGATTACTAAGCCCAAAGGCTACCCGATTTCGAGAAAATTGTCTCTCGAGGACTATCAATGAAGCATAAAAAGGCTAGCTTTATTTCAAAAATCAAGACCGTGCTATCACTCAACTCGGACTCAGGATTCGAATAACCTAAGCTCACATCAAATCAATCCAAGCTTAGTCCAATGGTTAACAAAGAACTATAAAAAGTATTATATTAATTAATTACAAACCCAGGGGTTTTTTATGTTTCGGGTCCAGTATTCCGGCTAATCATTTTATACACTTGGATTTTTCACAAACGAAGGCAGAATGGAATTAAACACGAATCAAAGAGAAAATGGAGAAATTCTTATATTAATAAAATATGTTTACAAAGCCCACGAGGCGCCCTTACACAAAAACAAAGAAGAAAAAACAACAGCCATGGACCTCATCTACTTTTGGGGGTAAATCCTTAAGGGCGAAAACTTCGATAACCTTTTTCTCTGGGACTCCATTTCGATCTTTAGAGAAGATTGTAGCTTGGTGAAAAACCTGGCGTGTATGAGTCTTGTCAACAATACTATTGTGAAACTACTTCTTGAGACATTGTACCGGTGTACCATGCAAAGGTTTAAACATGAACGTCCCACCTCACCCATGGAAAGAAAAAAGAATGAAGCGCCACACCAGGTTGAAGTTAAGAGAGATGAGTAGCTGTGACAACCCGACCCATCGTCTCAGGTGTTATCGCCATGTTTCCTCCTTATTGTGTTGCATTATGTTTCATTATCGGTATTGTTTGCATTAGAATGTAATCGGAGTAATTTTATTAAGAAATGAGTCAATTAGCCTCTTTTAAGAAGGCTTAAGTTGGAAAACTCAACCTGATGTTGACTTGTCAGTTAGAGGGCTCGGAATTGAATTTTAATAATTTTTTGGCTTCGGGTGATGATTTAAGACTTATGAGCACAATCGAAAGTAATTTTGGAGGTCCGATGAAGAAGTTAGCCTATTTGGGCGAAGTTAGTATTTAGGCAAATTCTGGTTGATAGGTGAGATTTTGATCCGAGGGTCGGAATGGAATTCTGAGAGTTTATGTAGCTTTGTTAGTTGATTTCGGATATGTATACAAACTTTTAGGTCATTCGGACGTGGTTTGGTTGGATGTTTTATCAAATGCGTGTTTTGGAAGTTTTAGAAGAACTTAGGTTTGAATTCGATGTAATTTGATGGTCTTGGCATTGTTTGATGCATTTTGATGATTGGAACAAGTTTTTATGATGTTTTGTGAGGTTTTGGTGTTTTTGGTTGAGGTCTCGGGGGCCTCGGGGGGATTTCGGATGGTTAACTGGAAATTTTGAAGTTGGAAAATTTCATAATAGACGAAATTGTAAATGAGTGTGCACAAGACCTCATTTTAAATGACCATATCTCCCGATATATAAGGATTTTTTTTACCTAAAACCTATCCAATTAAACCCTTTGAGTCTAGTTTAGAACGCAACAAACCTTTCGTCATTTAGAGGTGTATATAAAAAATTATGATCATTTTACTAGGTATGTGCCGGTAGCACAGGAGCGCTAGTAGGGCACGCTAATTAAGTTATATTCTGCTTCACTAGCGCGGCCATTAGTGCGGGCGCGCTAGTAGAAGGCCCCTAAATATACGTAAGGACAGGAAATGCTAGAACTTGAGTCATTTCTCAAGCCTAGGGCTTCCCCAACACCCCTAATTCAACCAAGACACCCAATTGCACTCCTAAGGTAAGCTTTTAAGTGTGTTTTAATGGTGATTTATCTTCTCAATCACTAATTACAACATGATTTTGGTTGGATTTCATAGGATTTCTTCAAAATCTCAAGAACACCCCAAAGTCTAGACTTTTGGCCACCTTGAGGTGGGTAATATTTGTAAATGATGTCCTGAGGGTTTGAAACCCTGGACATGCACATTATAGTGCTATATTGAGGTGACTTGCATGCCGAATAACGGGAGTGGGGTAGTGCACCATTTTGAATTGTGACTTGGTCCGTCCCGCTTAATAAAATCATTACTAAATTGTTTGATTTAAATTGATATCATGTTAAAGGTGTTAGTTATCATTATTTGGACTGAAGGTCGTGTTGGGCTTCGTGCCGAATATTTGAATCCTTCGGGGTTGAAAATCACTATTTTTTCATTACTGAGTATGCTTTTGTCTCAAACATAGGTTTAAAAATATTATTTTGCAAACTCAACCATCTTTCCAAGATTTGAAAACTTAATTGATATTTTTTCTGATAATTTGCTGAGATTTGTTATATGACTAGTGCCCAAGAGGCTTATATGCATTCATGACTATGCATGGATTGGGTTGCACGCCGTAGCGGATGTGATATTATATATATCACGCTCGGGCTGAAGGAGCCCCTCCAGAGTCTGAACCCCCCACAGTGAGCGTCGGGCGCCCAGACGGATCGGGCTACGCGCCGTAGTGGTCATGTGCATTGCACTTCATTCATGCATTGGTTGTTGTTTGTAGTATGAGGCATGAAATTTAGAACTCATATATATTATTGTCATGCATGTATTACTTGCCTTGTGGATCATACACTCTGGTGTAAATTGTTAAACGAGTGCTGAGCCCGAGGGACTAATTTGTGTGCGGACTTGCACTACTTGTTGTTGTTGTCACATGCTTAAAAGTTAAAAAGGAAAGAAAGAGATATTTTCAAAAGGGGTTTTCAAACTGAGCTCGATGTTTTAGATGAATTTTCATGGAAAATACTGCTGCCTAATATGTGTTGTACGATATTTTATATCATCATGTAGTGCTCTTACGTGGTTCTTTCTTCTCAGCATTATTTACTTTTATTATCGCTGAGTTGGATGTACTCACTTTACTCCCTGCACCATGTGTGTAGATGCAGGTAATTTGGGAGCTTAGCCGAGCTCGTTTCTATTTTAGAGTGTTATTGGAATTGTCGAGGTAGCTGCCTAACATTCGCAGGACCCGACTCCTTCCCTATTTCTTTGTCATTTTCTGCAGCTTGATCATTTGTATTATTGGAGTCTTATTACTGTGTATTGTTAGAGTCTCTAGACTAATGACACCCATATATTTGGCTAGCTATTCTTTATGATTTTTATTTAATTGATATACAAATTCTCGGTACTGAGCTTCATGTTCGGGTTGAGTGAGTAAAGGGTCGGGCTTGCCTATAGTTGTGTTGGGTGCCATCACAACCGTGTTTGGGGTCTTGACAAGTTGGTATCAGAGCCTAGGTTACTAGGTCTCATGAGTCTTAAGCCGGTTAGCAGAGTATCATGGATCGGTACGGAGACGTCTGTATTTATCCTCAAGAGGCTGCAAAACCTTTAGGAAACAATTCACTTTCTTGGAATTCTTATCGTGCATACTTGATTCAGCTGGAGATGTAATTTTTTTGAAATTCCTTCCACACGTTTGAATGCGCACTCGAGCGCTCAGTATTATATGTGCCTTGATGGCTTGTGATTCCCCGGTTGAGGGGCAAGCTGTGATTTCTATGAGCTAATGTTGGGCCAGTCTGGAGGACTTAGCTGGATCTTTGCTTATGGCTTGAGCACCAAGGTGCTGATTTTGTGAGCTGGAGTTTGGAATTTATATATTCAGTAATGTCCCAAATGTGTAATTGAAAGGTATTTTCTATGTGTTATGATTCGAATTGGTGCGACGAAGGTCCATGTATCAATTTTGATAATATAATATAGGTTGATTGAGATTTAATGTTGTTGACATACATTGTTATGTTTTGTCAAGTTTTAGTCATGTTGTTAGGAAGGTTTTTGTGATTCTCAGGCAGGAGGATAGGCCCAATTATAAACGAAACTCTGTCGAAATTTTCAAATAATTATGGGGACTTTGTAAAGATTTTGTTGCCTAAAGAGTGGACTTAACTATAGTGTGAGTGAATGCAAGAATTGTAGAAGAGTTAAAATTTCTGATGATTCGTGTCTCCACAAGTTGGTGCAAGAGTGAGTTTAATCTCACCATGTTATTATGACAATAATAGAGTATATGTGTTGTGATATATACGACGTCAAGCTAAGTTAGGGAGGTTTCCATTGATTAGCTGATTGCGCAGTTATGTGCTATTATTGGTCTTGTCTTAAGGTATACTGGCGAACCAGTTCTGCTTGCAGAAATTGAGCCGAGAATGGCACGAGTGAAGCAAAATTTTGACAAAGGATATATGGTTATTTCGTTGAGGGAGAAAATACCAGGATGTCTTGAGTTGTTCTGGATAAGGAATGCTCAGCGTATTGAGGAGAAAGATGTTTGTTGACATTTGAATGAGATCATATCTTGTGGTGCCAGGGTGTTAGTAAGGCACGAGTGGTTTTGTTCGTCAGGTCAGGTAAATTGCAGTTTGGATAAGAGTGAACGACTCTTGGAAATGGTTTTAATGGGTTCAAGATTTTACACATAATAATCATGTGTTCTACGATGGTGTATGTGACTAAAGATAGTGTTTTCATTAAAAAGGATCAAGACTTGTGGCATATTGTGTTAACTATGGGATCCTAAGTATCACTATCAGGAAAGTAGTGGTACCGAATTCAGATTCGCAAGAAGATCTTCAAAACAAAGTATTATGGAATGTGATAACTCTAGGAGACATTGGAGAAAATATTCAGTGGCCTACGAGTATTAAACAATGTGGTCTTATGTTTGAATCTCTTGTGGTGAGCCTGAATTAGACATTTTAATGCTACAACAAGAGAGAATATAAAATTAACGTTGTAAACCAAATATGAAGGATGCGATGGTTGCTCTTGTGCGTTATGAGAAACAAAGGGAGTTATTATGGACCTTTGAAGGGTTATCAGACAAGTTCAATGTGATCAGAATTGGCTCGAAGTCGATGGATAGATTTACTGTGACTAATGGCTCTATATCAGGCTAGATATGTGCATCTTCATAATGCGATCCTTATGGCAGAGTAGTTAGGTTGATGCTTCATTGTCAGATATCTCGCATGGTGATGCATTACGTCGTGTGATTTGTGAAACGGCTTGAGAAATTGCTATGTGTTGAGAATACTTGTAGGATTAATGTTACATGAGCAACTTGGCTCTTGAAATTCAGATTTGTAAATCGCACCTCAGTGGTGCTTGAGTTTTGTAGTTTATAACACTAAATATCCCTCATGGATGATATTATGCACCTAGCATGCTTATGACCAATATTCGGTATTTGATTATAATGAGCAGATTTGGCTCGATGTATGTTATCTAGATCAGGTTGCACGCTGTAATAGTGTAAAATCGAGTATAGTTTTTCTATATACTATTTTGTATGACTTGCTTCCTGTATTCTAAGGAAAGTTTGTATTAATGCATGGGATTGATAATTCCTTCCAAGGTTCTTTCTCTTTTGTATTGCGTTCGAATTGGTAGCCTATTGGCACACTGGGGCATCACATGCGACTTATAATTATGTATGGAGTGGCTTATTGCCCGAATAGTTTGTACTAGGTAAGACGAGATCATTGAATTTGAGATCAGTGCAATCTCCGTATGTGAAGTAAAATTAAAGAGCTAAGATGATCGTTTGGCTCAGAATGAGGTGATAGTTCTTGTCAAGAGTATAGAACTAATGAATCGTTGCGGAAAATGTTAAGGGTTTAGGGTTTAGGGTTTAGTATTTATCATTCGAGCCAATGCTCCAAAATATTAATATTTCACAATTCATTCTCGAACTCTTCACATTTGTAGCAAATTATGATTAAACTTAAGAGAGTTCCAAATTATCTCAAAACATGTACAAACAAAGACCCACGGTCATGCTAGACACCGGTGTATAGACACTCGTCACCACACCTATACACCGCACTCGATCATTTAGCAAGTAGTAATTTATTATACTATAATCCTATTCCCTCAAGCAAAACTTAGATCAAACACTTACCTCAAAGATTTACGGCCAATTCAATCCTCAAGCAATGCCTTTCCTTTCAAATTTCGCTCCAATTCAATAATATCTATGCGTAATTTATTTAATATCATCAATAATACTAAACAATCCAACCCAAATACCTAATTAAACTCTTTCTAACATTCTGCTAAAAAATTGCAAAATAGACCCCCGGCCCGCTTGGTCAAAACTCGAGGTTCGAACCATAATAAATTCACGCATACTCCGACGAGTTCATATATATAATTTGTTCTTAAATCAGACCCCAAAACGAGGTCCAAATCACTATATCTTTGAAAACCCTAACTCTACCCAGTTCTCTAACTTTTTACTTATTTTCTCATGTTTAGGCCTAATAATTTTATTTATGTTGATGAAATAACGAGGAAACGATGTTAAGAAAACTTACCCAAAGTGTTATGTAGGAAAGGAAGATTGGAACTCGCCAATGCAGGGTTTGACAAAAGGGTTCGTGGGAGAAAGGTGTAAAACTTTCGTCACTGGTTCTGTTTTTCACTTAAAAATTCATTGGGAAAAATTGTTCATCGCGTTCACGATGAAGGGGAGAAATGAAGCATCGCGTTCATGATGCGACGATGCGAACACGAAGAGAAAACTGGTGGGGGTTATGTGGGTTGTTCTACACGAACGCATGGGACAACACGTGAACGCGGTGAAGGAGTTTAGTGTGCTACGCGAATGCTATGGTATCGGTCGCGAACACGAAGCAAGAGAGATCTAAGGCAGTGCGAACGCAATGGATTTAACGTGAACGCGAAGAAGGCTGGGGCACTGATCATTGCGAACGTGTGACTAGGTCGCGTTCGCGTAGAGCAAATGACTTGTGCAAGAATTACAAAAAACCTGCTATGATTGTTGGTGAAAAACTACCCCGAACCACCTCCGAATCACTCCCGAGCCCTCGAGGCTCCCAACCAAACACACACACACACTAACTCAATATCATACTACGAACTTGCTCGAGCAATCAAATCGCTAAAATAACATCAAATTCAATGAATCAAACTCCAAAACTCCTAAATTTCATTTCAAAGTTCATAACTTCCAAATTTCCCATATTTAGTCCGAAACATGTCAAACGACGTCCATTTTCAACCAAACTTTACATGAAGCACCTAACCAATATTCATGACCTATACCGAGCGTCAGAACCAAAATACTAGACCGATACCTATATTTTCTAACTCGTTCTCATTTTCATTTTTCCTTAATAATATCAGAAAAACAATTTAATAGGAAAATTCTTTTACTTGGGTTCTAGACCTCGGATTTCAACTCCGGGCACATGCCCGAGTCCCATATTTTTCTATGGACCTCCCGAGACCGTCACATCACGAGTTCGGGTACATTTACTCAAAATATTGACTAAATTCATCTATATCAATATTAATATCATAATTTCTCAAATTTTTCACATAATTTATGTACTTTAACATAAAAAAATTGCGGCTTTGTGCCCGGACTATGCACGCAAATTGAGGCAACCAAAAGTGAGATTTCCAAGGCCTCGGAAGCATGAAGAAAGGGAGAAATATGGTGATAACCCTTTGGGTCGTCACATCCTCTACCTCTAAAACAACTGTTCTTCCTTGAATGGACAAAAGAAAGAAGTACCTGAGTCAGGAAATAAATGAGGGTAACGGGTCCGCATATCAGACTCGAACTCCCAGGTTGATGCCTCAGGAGGCTGACCTCTCCACTCAACACGCACTGAAGGGAAACTCTTCAACCTCAACAATCAAACCTCCTAGTCAAGACTAACTATCGGCTCCTCCTCATATAACAGATCCTTGTCCAACTAGACAGTGCTTAAATCTAACATGTGGGTAGGATCGACGTGATACTTCTAAAGCATAGACACGTGAAACACTGGATGCATTGTTGACAATCTTGGTGGAAAGTCAAGTCTATAAGCCACCTCTCCCAAATCTATATGGCTGGCTGAGTTTGCCCTTCTTCCCAAATCTCATCACGCCGTTCATAGGAGATACACGGAGCAACACTCGATCTCCAACCATGAAAACCACATCTCGAACCTTGTTATCCACATAACTCTTTTTGTTGTGACTGAGCCGAACGAAGTCTGTCCTGAATGATTGTGACCTTATCTAAGACGTCCTGGACTAAATCTTTACCAAACAATCAAGCCTCTCCCGACTTGAACGAACTGATTGGGGACCGACATCGCCTACCGTACAATGCCTCATAAGGAGCCATCTAAATGTTGGATTGGTAGTTGTTGTTGTAGGAAAATTCTGCTAACGGTAGAAAGTGGTCCCAAGAGCCTCCAAAATCAATAACTCAAGCTCGAAGCATATCCTCCAATATTTGAATAGTCCTCTTTGACTGACCATCTATCTAAGGATGGGATGTTCTACTCAACTAAACCTAGGTGCCTAACTCCTGCTGGACTGCTCTCCAAAAGTGCAAGGTAAACTGCGTACCCTCGATCCAAAATGATAGACGTCGGCACTCCATAAAGGAGAACGATCTCTCAGATGCCGATCCAAAATGATAGACGTCGGCACTCCATAAAGGAGAACAATCTCTCAGATGTATATCTCATCTAATCTCTCTGATGAATAGGTGGTGGGAACAGGAATGAAATGTGCTGACTTGGTCAGCCTATCAACAATGACCTAGATGGCATCAAACTTCTTCCGGGTTGATGTGCCGGAGAAATTCAGCACATTTGCAACTTGCTCTTATATTGGCTTGTTTTATTGCAAAATGTAGTCCATACTTATGTGATTTTGTGGTTTTATAGATAAAGAGGAAGAAAAAACCAAGGACACAAAAATGGTAACAAAAAGACAAGAAAAAGGGCAAAGTTGTGCAAAACAGCTGATTTGCGGACCAACATACGGTCGCATATTGCATATGCGGACCGTAGAATAGCAACCAAATCGCAGGGCTAAACAGAGAATAGAGCTAAAATGCACTTCAAGAATGCGACGTATTCTGCGATCGCACAGTGAACTTGCGATCTGCACTTCTGCCGCAAAATGAACACGAAGGAAACCTAAGAGTCAACTATGCGGTACCATCTGCGATCGCACAAATATTATGCGGACCGCAGAATGGTGATGCGATGAGCACATGAACAGCTAGGGTTCCTATCCGCGACGCCGCCTCTCAAGATGCGAACCGCAGACCTGTTATGCGACAGATTTGCGGTCACATAGATGACCTGGAAGGGTAAACTTGTCCGTTTTTTGTCTGAAATTGGTCCTTCTATAAATAGCTTTTTAGAATCTTGTGTAAGGGTATCTTGTGCAGACTTTATACTACACGCCAAGACTTTATTACATCATCTTTTTGGAAGTTTTTGGTTGAAGAATCTTTTACTTTGTAAGCATTTATGACATTTATTACACCTTGTATTTTGTATTTTAGCATGTGTGGCTAAACTTAAATAATAAGGTTGTGAACCCTAAATGGGTGTTATGTAAATAGGTGTTTAACATTGAATATATGCATAATGGTTGGTTGATATTTCTTTACTTCTCATTCTTCATTTATTGTTGGTGGATTCAAACACTAACTAAAGCCATTTAAGTCTTACTTCGCTTGGGAAAGTGGGTTAGATTTTGGAAGAAGTAAAGAACAAAAACTCGAGGCCTTACACCTCGTTTAATAGAATCGCTTAGGGATATATGGGTTTTATTTGGCATTTACTGATTGTTATACATTGTGACTCTTAGACTTTTGGGAAAAAGCAAGAGAGGAAATACTATTCAAGTATTGGGAAATATTGGGTAGTTGCATAGGAATCAATTGCATATCAATAATCAACCATTAGAAATATATCATATTAACACCGATAGCATTACACTACATTTATGGGAACACAACCTTGGTTTAATCAACTTTATTAATTACTACACCAAGCATTCTCATTAGTTAATATTCTAAAACAATCTTCACTCATACTACTACTCTTATACCATTTCTATGTTACTCCTAACGGAATAGATTTAAATTTCTAGTCGGGTAAGACACAAATTCAAGTGATCATTTCACACCTATTCCCTGTGGGATTCGACCCCAACCTAGTTGGGTTACTATATTTGACACCGACCGCCTTACACTAATTATAAAAGTGTAATTTGAGCGTATCAAAATTTGGCACCGTTGCTGGGGAATACGGTTTTGAAATTACTCATTAGTGTGTACTTTACTTGATATCTAATTCTATTCCATTACACTTTGTTTGCTTTGCTTGGTGTGATAGGTTAAATTGTCTGATTACGAGGACGAAGGGGAAGAGAATCCTTTTGCGGATATCGATGAATATATTGATGACACAAATGCAATTGTACCCCCTGCTATTGGTGCCTCAACGTTTAAGGTGGATCATGGTCTAACCCTTATGCTCAAAGCGGAAGGGTTTTTCAGGAATTCCACCAATGACAACTTAACTCAACGCTTAAGGAATTTTCTGGGAGTGTGTGCTATGCACAAACAAACCAATGTCTCAGAAGATGCCTTAAGGTTGAGAGTCTTCAAGTACTCATTGGCCGTGATGCTAGAAAGTGGCTTCAAAACTTGCCACCCAATTCAATCCGATCATGGCCCGAACTTGTCCGGGCATTCCTAGCAAAATGGTTCCCACAAAGCAAGAAATTTGAGCTTAGAGATAAAATCTTTTTCTTTAAGCAACAACATGGGGAGCATTGACATGAGGCGTGGGATCGCTTTAAACTATATTTGGTGAGGTCGCCAAATCATGGATTCCCCTGATTCAATTTTGCTTGAGAAGTTTTACATGGGTCTTGATCCCATGAACCAAGCCATTGCAATGAATGCGGCGGACGGATCTTTTATGGATAAGTCTTTTGCTAGAGTAACTCAAATCCTCGACAAGATGGCCAAACATAATCAAGCATGGCATTCTGAGGATACATCCGGTGGAATAGCTTATGGGTCACCTTCTTTGACAAATTTGATCAAGTAAAACCAAGAGAGAGACCAAATCATTGCGGGGATGGCCACTAATGTTAATGTGTTGACCAAGATGTTTACAGAAAATCAAATGAAGAAGGTCAACGTCGTCGAGGATATGTCGTCCATTCCGAATGAAGATTTTGAAGAGGCTAATTACATCAATAACCCCCAAGGAGGGTACCAAAGGCAATACTATCAAGGTCAAGGAGCACAAAACCAATGGAGGCCAAACCCGCAAGGACAAGGCAACCAACAATGGAGGTATGACCAAGGTAGTTCACAACAAAGAAATTGGGGCAACAACAACAACAAATTTTCTAACCGGAGTGAAAATCCTTATGTTCCTCCAAAAGGACAACATTCGAACCAAGGGTCCTCAAATGATTCAAAATTAGAAGCTATGCTAGAGAGAGTGCTACAAAATCAAGAAAAGTCTGATTCTTCAATGAGGAACATGGCCGAGGTCGTTGGCTCTCATACCGCTTCCATCCAAAAATTGGAAATGCAAATGAGAGACCTCTCCAAGGAACAAAACCCCAAGCAAAAGGGAACACTACCTAGTGACACGATTGCAAACCCAAGAGGTAGTGGAACTGGTCCAACCTCTCATGTCATGGCAATCACCACTAGGAGTGGAAAAGTGTTACTTGGAGAGAATGAACACATAGTTGAGATGTGGAGACCAAGCAAACGGTTGAGGGTGAAGAACAAGAGGTTATTGAAGTTGAAAAACAAAAGGTTGTTGTGGTTGATGAACCAAAAGTTGTTGAAATTGAAAGAATTCCGAAAAAGGCTAAAACACCACAAGAAGATCGAGAAGAGGAAAAGGAAAAGGGGAAAGAGTCATCAAAACCTCTTCCACCTATTCCTAGACCTCCTCATCCATTCCCTCAAAGGATAGCAAGAAGGATTGATCATAGTAATCTTGAAAAGTTCTACGATATTCGCAAATAATTTACGGTGAACATTCCTTTTGTAGAAGCTTTTCAAGAAATGTCAGGGTTCGCTAAGTACTTGAAAGATTTGATCACTAAAAAGAAGACCTCAAAGAATGAGGTGGTAAGCATGACTCACAGGGTAAGCTCTATCATTTCCACGACTCTGATCCAAAAGAAAGAGGATCCGGGAGCCTTTACCATACCTTGTACTATTGGGGCACGTGAATTTGCAAGGGCCCTATGTGACAATGGAGCTAGCATCAACTTAATGCCACTTTCCATCTATAAGCAAGCGGGATTGGGTATGCCTAGACCTACAAGCATGAGATTGCAAATGGCCGATCGTTCCATCAAGCGACCGGTGGGAATTGTGGATGATGTACTAGTGAAAGTGGGGAAATTCCATTTGCCCGCGACATTGTTATTCTTGATTATGATGTGGATAAGGAGATCCCTATTATTTTGGGGAGACCATTCTTAGCTACGGGCCGAGCACTCATGGATTCTGAGAGAAATGAGATAAAATTACGGATGAATGATGAAGAAGTCACTTTTCAAGCTAGCAAGGGCATGAAGTTGCCCCACGAATATGAGAGCATTTCGATGATAGAAGCGGTTGATGAGGTAGAGGATGCCGTGAAATTGAAAATGGAAGAACAATGCCATCGTGAGGCATTAGCGGCGATATTAGTGAATTTTTATGGGGAAAACATGGATGGGTACATAGAATCGGTGAATGCATTGGAGGGTCTTAGATCCTACACTTACACGCCGGCAAAGCTCTCTCTTGACTTAGAGAATAGAACTACTCCCCCCGCCAAGCCATCAATCATTGAGCCACCACAACTAGAGCTCAAACCACTCCCTCCGCACTTGAGATATTAATTTCTTGGCTCTAATGATACTTTACCCGTAATTTTGTCTTCTTTGTTGAATGAGGTGCAGGTAGAGCAATTATTGGATGTCTTAAGGGAGCACAGGCAAGCAATTGGGTGGACAATCGCCGACATCCGTGGCATTCCTGCGGGTATTTGTGAACACAAAATCCAATTGGAAAATGACACCAAGCCAAGTGTGGATCATCAAAGGTGACTAAATCCTTCAATGCATGAGGTGGTGAAAAAGGTAATTATCAAGTGGCTAGACACTGGAGTTGTTTACCCAATCACCGACAGTTCTTGGGTGAGCCAAGTACAATGTGTGCCAAAGAAGGGGGCATAACCGTGATTGAAAATGAAAAAAATGAGCTCATCCCTACAAGAACGGTGACCGGGTGGAGAGTGTGCATGGATTATCTTAAACTCAATAGTGAAACTTGCAAGGATCATTTCCCTATGCCTTTTATTGATAAAATGCTTGATCGGCTAGCGGGAAGGGCCTTCTATTGCTTTCTTGATGGTACTCCGGCTACAACCAAATCAACATTGCCTTGGAAGATCAAGAGAAAACGACATTCACTTGTCCTTATGGAACGTTTGCTTTTAGCCGGATGCCATTTGGGTTGTGTAATGCTCCGGCGACCTTTCAAAGATGCATGATGTCGTTATTCTCCGATATGGTGGAAGATTTTCTAGAGGTCTTCATGGATGACTTCTCTGTTGTCAGTGATTCCTTTGAGCATTGTCTTGCAAATCTTAGACAAGTGCTCAAGAGATGCGAAGGGACGAATCTTGTGCTCAATTGGGAAAAATGTCACTTTATGGTGGATGAAGGTATTGTGTTGGGGCACAAGATTTCTAAACATGGCATTGAGGTTCATCGGGCAAAAATCGAAATCATTTCTAAACTTCCTCCACCAAATTCAGTGAAAGGTGTTCGAAGCTTCCTGGGCCACGCCGGATTCTATCGGAGATTCATCAATGATTTCTCCAAAATTGCACACCCAATGTGCAAGCTTCTTGAGAAGGATGCAAAATTCATGTTTGATGACAAGTGCCTCAAAGCATTTGAGGAATTGAAGTTGAGGCTCACCACGGCACCCATTATTGTCACTCCCTATTGGACTCTTCCTTTTGAACTCATATGTGATGCCAGTGGTGTAGAAATCGGAGCAATGCTAGGTCAACTCCATAACAAGATACTTCATCTGGTCTATTATGCAAGCAAAACTCTCAATGGTGTGCAAATAAATTACACTATCACCGAGCTAGAGCTTCTTGCCATTGTGTATGCTTTTGAAAAATTCCGGGCCTATTTGTTGGGGTCCAAGGTAGTGGTCTACATAGATCATGCGGCTCTTTGATATCTCATGGCAAAGAAAGATGCAAAGCCTCGACTTATTAGGTGGGTTCTCTTATTGCAGGAATTTGACTTTGAAGTCAAAAATCGCAAAGGTACACAAAACCAAGTTGCAGACCACTTATCAAGGCTTGAGGAAGTAGGGAGACCTAAAGAAGAGCTTTACATAAATGATGCTTTCCCTGATGAGCATATCTTGGCACTTTCCAGCACCTTTTCTCCTTGGTATGCCGACATTGCAAATTACTTGGTGAGCGATGTCATTCCGGAAGGGTTAGAACCTCATCAAAAGAAAAACTTCTTGAGGGATTGTCGGTAATACTATTGGGAGTAGCCCTATTTGTTTCGAGTGTGTGCTGACAACATCATCCGGAGGTGCGTACCAGAGGAATAAATTATGCCAATCCTCAAGGCATGTCATGACTCACCGGTTGGAGGCAATCATGGAGGCAATAGGTCGGCGGCAAAGATTCTTGAGTGTGGTTACTACTGGCCTTCCATCTATCATGATGCAAACCAATTTGCAAAAGCTTCTGAGCAGTGCCAACGGCAAGGTTTAATCTCCAAAAGGCATGAAATGCCAATGCAATATGTGATGGAGATAGAAATCATTGATGTGTGGGGGATTGACTTCATGGGCCCCTTTGTGAGTTCCTATGGGATGAAGTACATTTTGGTGGTCGTGGACTACGTCTCAAAATGGTTTGAAGCCGTTTCCTTACCAAACAATGAGGGGAGGAGTGTGACCGCCTTTTTGAAGAAGAATATATTCACTCGGTTTGGCACTCCTAGAGCCATTCTTAGTGATGGTGGATCACACTTCTGCAACAAAGCATTTGCATGGTTACTTGAGAAGTATGGGATGAAACTCAAGGTGGCTACCCCATATCATCCGCAGTCGAGTGGTCAAGTGGAGGTCTCAAACCGAGAGATCAAGAATATCCTAGCCAAGACTGTGAATGCTAATAGGACTGACTGGTCCAGAAGATTAGATGATGCATTGTGGGCTTACCGCACGGCCTTCAAAACTCCTATTGGTACTTCTCCCTACCATCTCATTTGGGAAGGCATGTCATCTACCAGTTGAGCTAGAGCACAAGGCCATGTGGGCACTGAAGAAGCTCAATCTAGAATGGGCTGAAGCTGCAAACTTGAGGTTGATGCAATTAAATGAACTGGAGGAATTCCGATTCCATGCCTATGATAGTGCAGTTGTATAAAAGGAGCGGATGAAGTTTGTCCATGTCAAAAAGATCTTGAAAAGAGAGTTCAAGACGGGTGACCTGGTCTTACACTTCAACTCAAGGTTGAAATTGTTTTCGGGAAAATTGAAATCAAAATGGTCCGGCCCCTTCAAAGTGGTGAATGTCTCCCCATACGGAGTGGTGGAATTGGAATCTACTAATGGGTCTCGGACATTTAGACTGAATGGCCAACGCATCAAACACTACTTGGGTGTTGATGGTGAAAAGAAAGTGATAGAGCAGCTAGCTCAAAATGATGGTCCTTGCCCGTCCAAAGGATGAAATCGGGGCAATCAGTCTCGTCGTGCCGCGACGTTAAATCAAGCACTGCATCGGAGGCAACCCATGGGTGGTAACACCGTCTTTAATTTTTGCATTTTCTTTGTTCATTTCTTTTCTTAACATCTGTGAAGTGTAGGGAGCCCAAACAGTTGTGGTATTTGGTGGATGTACCCATGGGGAGAAATGTAGTAGAAATGCGGTAGAAATGCGGCCGCATAATTGCTTTACGGTCCGCAGATCTACCGCAGACCTAATCAGAGAGTCCTTCAAATCGGAAGTTACAATGCGTCCATTCTATGGTCCGCATGTCAGTTATGCGACCGCAGATTGGATCGCAAATTTGACTCTGAGAAAAGTCCAAGACGCGACAAAATGCGATCATTATGCGGTCCGCGGGTTAGATCTGCGACCGCATATTGGTCCGCAAAATGACCATCACAAATTTGTGCAACCTGTAAATCCCCCAGGTACGTTCCCAATACCCTACACTACAGAACAAAAAAAAAGAGAAAAAAAAACAAAAGAAAAAGGAGAGAAAAACAAAAAGAAAAAGAAAGAAAAGAGGCACGATCAAACCTGCACAACAGGCGAATCACCCCATTCCCCACTAGCATTCTCATCCTGCATCTCTGGTATGTGTTATTGTTCCCTCCATCTCCGTCTTTTAAATTTTTGAGGGAAAATTTGTGGGGACTTGTCGTTGGCTTAATTGCATGGCTAGGATAGTAGTAATTTTGATATGAGCATACTGTGGGGTAGGAATTGGTTGAAGAATGGGCACCCTTGGATGAAAAATGGAACTGTTGCGTTGAAATGCTTGGTTCTGCGGTCCGTATGTCTAAAACGCGGACCGCATTTTTGTCGCAGACCTAACCCTAGGTCAGCTAAGGAAGAAAACATATGCGGTCACTATGCGATCATATTCTTGCTTAGAGGTCCACAAAGTGACTGCATATTTTTCACATGGGTAGCCCTTTCAAGTGGTTAAATGTGCGATCGAGTATGCGGCCGCAGAATTGATCTGCGGTCCGCAAACTCACCGCAAAGTGTAACAGAGAACTGGAAAATTTGACTTTGCAAATGTTTATTCTGCGATGAGTATGCGGTCTGCATAACGGTTATGCGACCGCATATATCATCACAAATATGCACTGAGCTTCAACAAGAAATTTTGCGATGACTTTGCGGTCCGCAGACTGATTCTGCGATCGCATAGTGCATCGCATCTTTGTTCTCTCAATTCGATTTTTCCTATCTTCTACCCTACTGTCTGTACTAACAGTGCTCTCTTTTCAGACATGGCTCCAAGACACAAACGACTTTCATCCAAGCCCCCTGCGGCTAAAAGGCAACGAGTGGACCCGCCACAAGAAGCAAGTGCCCAATCTGAGGAAGCAGATATCCGGCCTGCGGTTAACATACATGCTGAGGCACGGAGAAAGCAGGCTGTTGAAGGCACTGTATATCATCTCCACTGGGGCATTGAGGGCTCAAGGGAGAAATACAAAGCTAGGCTTGAACGGAGAAAACTCCTTCCGGAGAAGCAATTGAGCCTCAATGGGCTTAAGGACAAGTACCTGCACATCCTTGCAAACATCAAGCGGCGAAAATGGATAGGATTCACCAAAACTCCGGCCAAATACAATGAATCAATCATCAGGAGTTTTAAGCCAACTATGGAGCTTCCCGGACCAAGCATCACAAGAAGAAAAAGATGTACCTCGACAAGGTAGATGTTCGGGGTACCCAGTCAAATGCAATGCAAAAGCCATAAACCGGATGTTGGTCCCAGACTGGGACGAGGACACCTCCACAGCAAAGTACAAAGCTAAATTTACTAACAGGGAGAGTGAAAGAAGTTGGATTGCCTCCGTCATAGCAATTGGGACCCTTGCATGGATACAACCAGGACGAAAAATTTATAAGGAGAGCTTCTCAAGGGAAGGGAGGTACTGGCTTGCATTTCTTGCTTCCTGACTGATCCCAATGAATCATGAGATAGACATTGCCATTGACAAGGCCCTCCTCATTTCTTGTATCATACAGGGTATTCAAGTGAATGTGGGGGAGATTATTTTTCAAGAGATGGGGCGACGAGCAATGCAAGATGCCATTTCTCTCCTGTTTTCGTCCTTGATCACTGCCTTAGGCCATGAGGCCCAAGTTCCTGTTGATCTTCACCGGGATGCGACAGGTCAGGAACAAGGGATTATAGACATCAACCGCCTTGCTGATGCGGTGATACCTCCTCCGGCAGTTGTTTAGGAGGACCTACTCTCTTCCCAGCCCCCTATTACTCAGGATGATGCGGCACAGTCCTTTACTCCTTCCACCACTACTCAGACTACTACTGCTACTGCTCAGACTCCTCAAGCCAATCCGGCAGTCTCACAGCTTGGTCTCTTAGCCAAACATGCAAATTCCAAGGTCGACCAGCTTGTAAAGACATTGCCAAACTTAATCAAGCAGGCCCTCACTCCCATGCAGTCAGCTATAGCAGAGATTCAGCAAAAACAGATGGCATATGCTGAGCGACTGCAAGGGCTTGAATTAAGGGTGGAAAAGCTGGAAAGGGGATAAGTGTCTGGTTTGCACGATCTCAAGACAGAGGTGGCTTCTATGAAAGTTGAATTCCAAAAGATGCAAAATTTGGACTTCGACGTTTCCTCCCTCTTTCCTGTGGCGGGTGACAAGGGTGTTGATGTTGTGCCTGATTTTTGGCCTTGACTTCACCAACCTAATGGCCGACCCTGTCATTCCCAACTCCTGGACACTCACAGACCCCAGCTCCTCCTGGCTGCATTGACATTGCCTCTGATGAGGAAGATGAGGGAAAGAGTGAGAGTGATGACGAAGAGGATAACTTGGGGTTCTCCAGCGATGATGCCCCTCAGACTGTTGATAAGGGGAAGGCAACTGCTCTAGCTTCACCTCAGGTGGATGATGCTGCTGATGAGGATGAGCGTGCTCAGATTGAGGTTGCATTGCAAAGATTGTTGATAGACAGAGGAGGCCCCGCAACTCATGCAGCAGCTGATGCATCCAGCAGCTCTCAGATGCCAGCTGAAGTCACAGCACCTCCACCATCAGTCCCAGTGCCAGTCTTGCCTCCTATAGGAGAGCTTCCACCAGCAGCAGAGGTCGCACCCTCGACTGTGCCCACGCCAGTCCTCACAGCTACACATGAGGGTGATCATCCCGACACACAGCCAACTGCCGACTCCCATAGCACTTAGTGTGCCTCAGGGAGTCTTTCCTCACACTCTGCACTTTTATTATTTGCATTGGGGACAATGCATCTTTCTAAGTTGGGGGTGGGGTACCTTGGTGTTTGATATTGCTATTTTGTACTTTTGTGTATCAAACTTGTACAACTTTGGTATATAAAGCAATGTATATATTATGTTTTGATCCGTTTTTTTTTCAATCAATTCCTCTTGGTTTTTCTTTGTCTGATTCTTTTCCAAGAGTGTAATAGTAGAATCAGAACCTCGTGTGTACATCAATGTGACCAGTTTAGTGAAATTGTTCAGTGTCAAGCATGTGTATCCGTACATAGCGCATATCCTCCTATAGTCATCTTTCTCGACTCATCCCAATGATAGATAGATTGACGACTGTCTAAAGGGAACTTGTCTCTATGACCAATCTTGTGAATTTAAGGCTCATTTTGTGACTCTATGGCTACTCATAAAAGCTTTGAATTGCAAAATAGTTGCTCAAAAGTGCTAAACAATGTGAATTAAGCAGTTCAAGTATGATGTTTGTACGTGAGTTTTCTATTTGTATATAATTCTTGTGTCCACTTCTGTCATCTAGAACTTGCCTGGTTGGTCTTTCAATACTAATGATATTATGTTTGGTTGGAGGAATGATCTTAGGCATTCTTTGTTTTAATTTCAAACACCTTTTTAGCCTTTCAAGCCTACATTTGTGTAGATAATATCACTAGTACCCCTCTTTGAGCCTTTAAACCTTTCTTTGGCCAACTCATTACAACTTTTCCCTTTTTGCAAAATAATTCCCTCTTTTGAACTCATCCCTCCTTGAACATTGAAAATGATGCTAAAAGCCTAAGTTGGGGGTGGTGTCAAAGTGGAGAGAGGCAAGGTTATGCATTGAGTCTAAGACCACATGCCTCAAAGTGTTTATTGAAGTATTCAAGCTTAAAAAAACAAAATAATGAAAACAAAAGTTAGTCTATATATATGTGTGTAAATATATACATTGTGGAGCCTTGAATAAAATTGGGAGAGGCATGTAAGGTGGTTCTATAATTGGGAACTAGATGCCAATGAGGATATGTGAGTTAAAGAGAATCAAAGTGCAAAAGAATGAAACTTGTGAGTAGTGTTCAAGGAGGATGAAGTCACATGTACCCAAATGCTTACCCAACCTTCCCTAAACCTACAGTACAAGCCTAAAAAGTCTTTATGGGACCTCCAACCGGTCATTCTTGAAGAAGTGGCGAATTAGAATAAAGGCAAGCCTATGGTATGACATGTTGTGGCACTTCAAGTTCCTTCTGAGACTGAGTGTTCTTTTTGACTTGTCCTTGTAAATGTTGTAAATATTGTGAGTATGGGACATCATTTCCGGTTAGAGTGCATGAACTGCAAAATTTACTTAAGTTGAGCCTTTTATAGTCTAACGAAAATGCATTCAGCTGAGGGTAACACTTCGTCACAATGTAAGGCTCAAAGCTTGCATGATTGGTCTATCTCTATATGCATGCTCTTAGTCTGGGAAGAGTGGAGCGATTGTTTCAAGACATGCTTGAAGAACTGAAAATTAGCAATATCTTGTGTCATTATTGTGTTAAGTGTTGTGAATAAGTGTGGCGTAGGTGTGTTATGCTTGCTTGAGGACAAGGAAGAGTTTATGTCACGACCCAAACCGTGGTCGTGATGGCGCCCAACACAATGCTAGGCAAGCCCGACCATATTATCCCTTAAACCAGCCAATTATTAAATAAATTAAACTTAAACAGTAGTTAATCATATCAGGTGATAACCGAAACGTAAAACATACAAAATACGGTCCCAAACATATCGTGGTGTCACGAGACTGAGCCTCTACAGAATAGCATCCTAATACAACCAAGTCTAGGCAAATAGGAAATCAACAAGATGATAAAGAATGAGAAAACAAGCTCTGCGGACGCTGGCAGCTACCTCGTAATCTCCGCAATAGTAGACAAGGATCAGCAGCTACAATGTCTCAACTGCTCTCGGGCACCTGTGGATCTGCACAGAAAGTGCAGGGGAGTGGGGTGAGTATATTTCAACTCAGTGAGTAACAATAATAAATAATAACCGAAGGTAAGAAATCCTGTGCTATCACTTAGCAGTTCTAAGGCAACCCTCACAGGTACGTCATCACTATAGTAGTACTCAAACCTCCAATCTACGTTTATCTCTACAAGATTCCACACTGAACAAACCCTCACTCGTACCTCTACGGTGTACGGCCATCTCAACATATAAAGACACATACTTATGTCTATAATGTATAAGTATTTAAGTAGATAGTAGGGTATGATTAAGTATAATGCTGCGGCGTGCAGCCCGCTCCAATACATATACCGCTGCGGCGCGCAGCCCGCTCCATTTTACGTCGACGGCGCTCACTGGGGGTGTATACAGACTTCGGAGGGGCTCCCTAGGCCCAAGCACTATAATACTGCGGCGTGCAACACGATCCACACAAATATTACTGCGGCGTGCAGTCCGATCCAATATATATATGTATATATCTCTATACTGCTGCGGCGTGCAGCCCGATCCCATAATATACACCAGTGCTCACTGAGAATGTGTGCAGACTCAGACTCCGAAGGGGCTCCTACAGCCCAAGCGCAATAATACTGCGGCGTGCAGTCCGTCCCACATGTATATTACATGTATATTACATGCATATTACTGCGGCGTGCAGTCCGATCCAATATATATTTACTGCTGCGGCGTGCAGCCCGATCCAATATAGGTATATATATATATAATACCTCATAATGGGTCCTCGACCCTATCCCAGTCAATATGTGCTTGGCCTCTCAGGCCCAATATAATATCACAGTGGGTCATAGACCCTGTCTCAGTCAATATAGACTTGGCCTTTCAGGCCCACTCAACTAGAACAGGGAATTCCACCCTAGATAATCTCTCTCAATGTACATATCTAGTACGGGCTCATATTATGCTATACAGCTAGAACTACGGCTGAGTGTATGTTTCCAACATGATATAAGGGTCACCTAGCTCTATAGGTTCCCTAATGCTCTACAGATCGGCACAAGGCCCCAAACATGGCTATTAGCCCAATTGTACAGTTATAATATCAGTAACCGTCATACAACACAGTATTCTATCAGCCGGGAAGGACTAAGTCCGAACCCCTAATCACAATGTCACCACACCCGTTATAGAACGTGTGTCTCATCTCAATATAGCACCGTGAAGTGCTAGTACGGGGTTTCAAACCCTCAGTACATTATTTACTACTACCACTCACCTCGAACCGGTAGAGGCTTCAATCCGCCTTGCGCTTGCCTCGTAAATCAATCTCCTCGGGTGCCAAATCTGCTCAAAATCATAGAGAATGTATCAATATACGCTAATTTCACGAAATTCATTCGAAATAACCCAATTTATATCAAAACCCACAAGTTGTCAAGACCCGACTTTTGGTACGCTTGTCGAAAAATCACAAAAGTCACATATTCGGAACCTTCATCTCAATACGAGTCTAAGCATATCAATTTTACCAAATTCGGACTCCATTTGCCCATTCAAAACCTTGATTTTCTAAAGTTCAAGCCTAGGGCTAAATCCTCCATAAATTACCCCAATTCCTCCATTTTCATGATATAATTGCATAATATTACCAATACTAATCATAGTTTAAGTCCATAGTTGATTACCTCTGATGATTTCCCTTGAATTTCTCTTCAAAATCGCCCAAATCGCCTCTAAAGCCGAGACCCAAATGTGTGAAATGTTCTCAAATTTTTCTAACTTCTGATCTTAACTTACAGCGATTTTCGCTTCTGCGGAAGAATTTCCGCTCCTACGCGTCCGTATCCGCGACCAAAGGGTCGCTTCAGCGGTTCCAGGCCTAGCCGGCCAATTCCGCTTCTGCGATATACGGACCGCCTCTGCGCGTCCGCTTCTGCGGAGATTCTCTCGCTCCTGCGGGTTCTCCCGCTTCTGCGACTAGGCGTCCGCCTCTGCGGACTCGCCTAAGCGGCTACCCTTCCGCTTCTGCGATCCTTCACCCCATGGCCCTTGGCCGCTTCTGCGGCTCACCTTCCGCTCCAGCGGTGCCGCACCTGCGGGCCCAGCTCCGCTTCCGCGATCACAAGCGCTTCTGCGCTCCAATATCCGCTTCTGCGGACTCGCTCCTGCGCCCATAATTCCGCAGGAGCGGAAACAACAGAAACAGAATCCCAACCTGCAATTTCCATGATTTTCTTCCGTTTAACCATCCGAAAACACCCCGAGGCCCTCGGGACCCCAACGAAAACCACCAACATACTCCAAAACACGATACGAACTTGTTCCAATCATAAAAACACCATCCTAAACATTAAAATCACCAATTACACACGGATTCAAGCCTAAATTCTTTAAAACATTCCGAATTACACATTCGATCAAAAACCCGACCAAACGACGTCCGAATGACCTGAAATTTTGCAGGCACATCCAAAATCACCTAGCGAAGCTACTGCAACTGTCGGAATTCCATTTCGACCCCCGGATCAAAATCTCACCTACCGTTCGGATTTCGCCAAAATTCAACCTTAGCCAATTCAAGCCTATTTCTACACCGGTCTCCAAATTAAATTCCGATCGCTCCCCTAAGTCACAAATCACCTCCCGGAACTAACCGAATCATCAGAATCCGATTCCGAGTCCTCTAACCAAATAGTCAACTCCGGGTTGACTTTCCTTATTCAAGTTTCCTTCAAAAAGGCTATATGCCTCATTTTCAATCCAATTCACTCCTAACTCACCCGATAGACTCTAACACTGATATAAAAGCATGAATTATGTAATTACAACATAACGGGGTGGTAATTCCCGTGACGACGGGCCGGGTCGTCACATTCTCCCCAACTTAAACAAACGCTCGTCCTCGAGCGGGTCAAGAAACATACCTGAAGTCTCGAATAGCTGAGGGTATCTGCTCCGCATCTCCTGCTCAACCTCCCAAGTAGCCTCCTCTACGGGTCGACCTCTCCACTGAACCTTAACCTGATGCAATCTCCTTCGACCTCAACTTCCTTACTTGGCGACCCAAAATAGCAACAGGCTCCACATCATAGGATAGGTCACCATCAAGCTGAATGGTACTGAAGTCTAATACATGGGACGAATCTCCGATGTACTTCCGGAGCATAGACACATGGAATACTGGATGAACGCTGGATAAGCTGGGTGGCAAGGCTAACTCATATGCCACGTCTCCAACTCTCCTGAGTATCTCAAAAGGACCAATATACCTGGGACTCAACTTCCCTTTCCTCCCGATCCTCATGACACCCTTCATGGGTGAAACCTTCAGCAATACTCTATCACCAACCATGAAAGACAACTCTCGAACCCTACGGTCTGCATAACTCTTCTGGTAAGACTGTGCTGTGAGAAGCCTCTCCTGGATCAACTTTGCTCTATCCAGAGCATCCTGAACTAACTCAGTCCCTATCAGTCGATCCTCACCAGGCTCAAACCATCCGACGGGAGATCTACACCGTCTGCCATACAATGCCTCGTATGGGGCCATCTGAATACTCGACTGGTAGCTGTTGTTGTATGCAAACTCAGCAAGTGGCAAAAACTCATCCCATGAACCACCAAAGTCGATCACACATGCCCGCAACATATCCTCCAGGATCTGAATAGTGCGCTCAGACTGTCCGTCTGTCTGGGGGTGAAATGCTGTACTCAACTCAACCCTCGTACCCATCTCTCGCTGAAATGCTCTCCAAAATTGAGAAGTGAACCGAGTGCCTCTGTCAGATATAATAGACACTGGGACCCCATGCAACTTGACAATCTCCCGAATAAAGATCGCTACCAACCGCTCCGATGAGTAAGTAGTACTAACTGGGATGAAATGTGCGGACTTAGTCAGCCGATCAACAATCACCCATACAGAATCAAACTTCCTCGCTGTCCGAGGTAGCCCAGGAACAAAATCCATGGTGATCCTCTCCCATTTCCACTCGGGAATAACCATACGCTGAAGAACACCGCCCGGTCTCTGATGCTCATATTTGACCTGCTGGTAATTGAGGCACTTAGCTACATGCCTAACAATATCCATCTTCATTCTCCTCCACCAGTAGTGCTGTCTCAAGTCTTGGTACATCTTTGCGGCACCTGGGTGAATAGAGTACCACGAACTGTGTGCCTCGTCAAGTATCAACTCCCGCAAACCATCAACATTGGGCACGCATATACGGCCCTGCATCCTCAGAACACCATCACTGTCGATAGTCACATCTCTAACATCATTATGCTGCACTCTGTCCTTAAGGACAAGCAAATGTGGGTCATCATACTGTCGCTCCCCGATGCGATCATATAAGGAAGATCGAGAAACAACACAAGCCAACACCCGACTCGGCTCCGAAATATCTAATCTCACTAGCCGATTGGCTAGGGCCTCAACATCATAAGCAAATGGCCTCTCCCCAACTGGGATGAAAGCTAGGCTGCCCATGCTAACCGCCTTCCGACTCAAGGCATCGGCCACCACATTGGCCTTCCCCGGATGATACAAAATAGTGATATCATAGTCCTTAAGCAACTCCAACCACCTCCGCTGTCTCAAATTAAGGTCCTTCGGTCTGAATAAGTGCTGAAGGCTGCGATGATCCGTGAACACCTCACAGGAGAGACGCCATACAGGTAATGCCTCCAAATCTTCAAAGCATGAACTATGGCTGCTAGCTCCAAATCATGAACAGGGTAGTTCTTCTCGTGGGGCTTCAACCGACGAGAAGCATAAGCAATGACCCTACCCTCCTGCATCAACACACAACCAATGCCCACTCCTGAGGCATCACAATATACAGTATAAGAATCTGAAGCTGTCGGTAGAATCAAGACTGGTGCTGTGGTCAGTGCTGTCTTGAGCTTCTGAAAGCTCTCCTCGCACTCCTCGGACCATAAGAAAGGAACACCCTTCCGAGTCAATCTAGTCAAGGGTGAAGCAATAGAAGAGAACCCCTGAACGAATCGGCGATAATACCCTGCCAATCCCAGAAAGCTACGGATCTCAGTAACTGAGGTCGGTCTGGGCCAACTCTGCACCGCCTCGACCTTCCTCGAATCTACCTGAATACCATCACAGGACACCACGTGCCCTAAGAATGCCACGGACTCAAGCCAGAACTCACATTTGGAGAACTTAGCATATAGCTTCTCCTCCCTCAATCTCTGCAACACAATACTCAAATGCTGAGCATGCTCCTCCCGACTACGGGAGTAGACTAGAATGTCATCAATGAACACAATCACAAATGAATCCAAATAAGGCCTGAACACACTGTTCATCAGATGCATAAATGTTGCTGGGGCGTTGGTCAGCCCAAAAGACATCACAAGGAACTCATAGTGACCATATCTGGTCCGGAATGCAGTCTTCATAATGTCAGACTCTCTAATCTTCAGCTGATGGTAGCCTGAACGAAGATCAATCTTCGAGAACACCCTAGCTCCCTGGAGCTGATCAAATAAATCATCAATACGAGGAAGAGGATACTTATTCTTCACTGTTACTTTGTTTAGCTGCCTATAGTCAATACACATCCTCATAGATCCGTCCTTCTTCTTAACAAACAGAACCGGTGCACCCCACGGCGACACACTCGGCCGAATAAACCCCTTATCTAGGAGTTCCTGGAGCTGCTCCTTCAATTCCTTCAACTCAGCTGGTGCCATACGATACGGAGGAATAGAAATAGGCTGAGTGCCTGGCACCAAATCGATACCAAAATCAATATCCCTGTCCGGCGGCATGCCCGGCAGGTCTGAGGGAAACACATCAGGAAAGTCTCGCACAATGGGAACAGAATCAATACTGGGAGTCTGGGCCTCGACCTCCCGCACAAATGCTAAATAAGAGAGACATCCCTTCCCAACCATTCGTCGGGCCTTGAGGAAAGATATTACCCTGCTAGGTACATACTCAGTCGTGCCTCGCCACTCGATCCTCTGAATGCCCGGCATAGCCAAAGTGACTGTCTTAGCATGACAGTCCAGAATAGCATGACATGGAGATAGCCAGTCCATGCCCAATATAACATCAAAATCAATCATGCTGATAAGCAACATGTCCACTCGGGTCTCCAGACCCCTAATAGTGACCAGACAGGACCGGTATACATGGTCCACAACAATAGTATCCCCTACCGAGGTAGATACATGTACTGGCAGCTCAAGACACCCTCGGGTCGTGCCCAAATGAGGAGAAAAATATGTAGAAACATAAGAATAAGTAGAACCGGGATCGAACAACACTGAGGCATCTCTGTGGCGGACTGAAATAATACCTGTAATGATAGTATCAGAAGCAACGGCCTCAGATCGGCCCTTAAAAGCATAGCATCTAGCATGTCCGCCCGATCGGCCTCCCCCTCAAGGGCGACCCCTAACTGACTGACCCTAACCCCTAGCTGGCGGGGCGAGTGCCTGAAGTAGAAGGACCAGATGACGAGGGCTGCCCCCTCTGCTGATAAGATCTGGAAACAAGACGGGGACACTCCCCACGGTGGTGCCCAAACTCTCCGCACTCGTAGCAACTCCCCGGTGCTGGGTACTGAGACTGATAAGGACCTCTGGCGCTGGAGTGGCCAGCTGATGAACTAGGCTGAGACGAACCCTGAGCGGATGGGGCCTGTGAAGAACTCTGAGCTGGCATGGCACTGAGAGCTGGCTGGCTCTGGTGCGAACCCTGATAACCTTGTCTAGGAGACCATCTGCGACGATCTGAGTGACCCGACCGCGAAGACCTGAAAGAGCGACCTCGGCTCTGCTGACTCTGGCCTCTGGTCTGAGTGCCACTGGAACTAGTTGCTCCTCGAGGCCTCTTGGCCTCCCTCTCATCCCGCTCCCTGCGACGATCTGTCTCAATGTCGCGAGCAATATCCACGGCATCCTCAAATGTACGACTCAAAACCCTCTCCCGAGTCATCAGAATACGAATGGGATAAATGAGGCCGTCCACGAAGCGCCCAATCCTCTCTCTGTCGGAATGAACCAACCACGGTGCATATCTGGACAACTCTGTAAACCTGATCTCATACTCTGACACTGACATGTCCCCCTGACGGAGACCCTCAAACCGCCTACGCATCTCCTCTCTCTGAGATCGAGGCACCCATTACTCCAAGAACATAGTGGAGAACTCCGGCCATGATAGTGGTGTTGCCCTGTGCTGGCCGCGGCGCTCATAAGCCTCCCACCAAGCGAAGGCTGGCCCCCTGAAACTGAAAGGTAGTGAAAGATACCCCACCGGACTCCAATATCCCCGCCGTACGAAGCATCCGACGCGCACTTATCCGAAAACCTCGGGCGTCCGCGCCGGAGCACCAGCGGAACACCGGAGGAGATAACCTCGGTGAACCTCTCGAGACGACGCCGCTCATCGTCTTGTCATAGCCGGGACCATGTCCCCCCGAATCCGATCCGCCGGTCGAACCGAACCACGGCCGAACTCGGAGGAGCCTCTCGGTGTCCGTAAGCCCCGCACCGCCGGCTCGGAGTGCGCATCGGCGGGTCCGATGACCACCCCCAATCCCCGATGCAGCTCGCCGCAGTAGTAACCGAAACCGCCCGTGCTAGGCCGGCGTGCATCGCTAGTATCCGAGCCGTGGTCTCCCGTAGCCCCGGATAACAACGGGCACACCGGTGCTCGATCCGGTGCCGCCGGCACCTCCGCAACCGGGGCCGTGGGTCGCCGGCACCGCTCGCCGCTCTAACTCCGCCACGACCACGACCGCGTCCACGGCCTCTAGCAGTGGTAGTGGTGGTCGTCCTCCACGTCCGGATGATCGAGTTCTCGCCATCTCGCGAGAGAATAGAATGTCAAAGTTCAGCTCAAGTCAGAGTAATCGCACGACAAGAATTCCAAGAATTGAAACTTTTCCTAAAAAGGTTTGCAGCCTCCCGAGGATAAGTACAGGCGTCCCCGCACCGATCCACGAGACTCTACCAACCGGCTCACGACTCGCGAGACCTGTTAACCTAGGCTCTGATACCAACTTGTCACGACCCAAACCCCTGGTCGTGATGGCGCCCAACACAATGCTAGGCAAGCCCGACCATATTATCCCTTAAACCAGCCAATTATTAAATAAATTAAACTTAAACAGTAGTTAATCATATCAGGTAATAACCGAAACGTAAAACATACAAAATACGGTCCCAAACATATCGTGGTGTCACGAGACTGAGCCTCTACAGAATAGCATCCTAATACAACCAAGTCTAGGCAAATAGGAAATCAACAAGATGATAAAGAAGGAGAAAACAAGCTCTACGGACGCTGGCAGCTACCTCGTAATCTCCGCAACAGTAGACAAGCAGCTGCGATAGCTCAACTGCCCTCCTGAACCTGTATATCTGCACAAAAAGTGCAGGGGAGTGGGGTGAGTATATTTCAACTCAGTGAGTAACAATAATAAACAATAACTGAAAATAAGAACTCCTGTACTATCACTAAACAGTTCTAAGGCAACCCCCACAGGTAAGTCATCACTAGGTCCACATCTATCTCATCTAGGTCCCACACTGACCACATCCTCGCTCGTACCACTACGGTATACAGCCATCACAATATATGGAGACATATACATCTGTCTATAACATATAAATATTTCAGTATATATATGAATATGAATAAGTATAATGATGCGGCGCGCAGCCCGCTCCAATACATATACCGCTGCGGCGCGCAGCCCGCTCCAATACATATACCACTACGGCGCGCAGCCCGCTCCATTTAATGTCGACGGCGCTCACTGGGGGTGTATACAGACTCCGCAGGGTCTCCCTAGGCCCAAGCACTATAATACTGCGGCGTGCAGCACGATCCACACAAATATTACCGCGGCGTGCAGTCCGATCCAATATATATATGTATATATCTCTATACTGCTGCGGCGTGCAGCCCGATCCCATAATATACACCAGTGCTCACTGAGAATGTGTGCAGACTCAGACTCCGAAGGGGCTCCTACAGCCCAAGCGCAATAATACCCAAGCGCAATAATACTGCAGCGTGCAGTCCGTCCCACATGTATATTACTGCGGCGTGCAGTCCGATCCAATATATATACTGCTGCGGCGTGCACCCCGATCCAATATAGGTATATATATATAATACCTCATAATGGGTCCTCTACCCTATTCCAGTCAGTATATACTTGGCCTCTCAGGCCCAATATAATATATCACAGTGGGTCCTAGACCCTGTCTCAGTCAATATAGACTTGGCCTTTCAGGCCCACTCAACTAGAACAGGGAATTCCACCCTAGATAATCTCTCTCAATGTACACATCTAGTACGGGCTCATATTATGCTATACAGCTAGAGCTACGGCTGAGTGTATGTTTCCAACATGATATAAGGGTCACCTAGCTCTATAGGTTCCCTAATGCTCTACAGATCGGCACAAGGCCCCAAACATGGCTATTAGCCCAATTGTACAGTTATAATCTCAGTAACAGTCATACAACACAGTATTCTATAAGCCGGGAAGGACTAAGTCCGAACCCCCAACCACAATGTCACCACGCCCGTCATAGAACGTGTATCTCATCTCAATATAGCACTGTGAAGTGCTAGTACGGGGTTTCAAACCCTCAGTACATTATTTACTACTACCACTCACCTCGAACCGGTAGAAGCTTCAATCCGCCTTGCGCTTGCCTCGCAAATCAATCTCCTCGGATGCCAAATCTGCTCAAAATCATAGAGAATGCATCAATATACGCTAATTTCACGAAATTCATTCGAAATAACCCAATTTATATCAAAACCCACAAGTTGTCAAGACACGACTTTTGGTACGCTTGTCGAAAAATCACGAAAATCACATATTCGGAACCCTCATCTCAATACGAGTCTAAGCATATCAATTTTACCAAATTCGGACTCCATTTGCCCATTCAAAACCTTGATTTTCTAAAGTTCAAGCCTAGGGCTAAATCCTCCATAAATTACCCCAATTCCTCCATTTTCATGATATAATTGCATAATATTACCAATACTAATCATAGTTTAAGTCCATAGTTGATTACCTCTGATGATTTCCCTTGAATTTCTCTTCAAAATCGCCCAAATCGCCTCTAAAGCCGAGACCCAAATGTGTGAAATGTTCTGAAATTTTTCTAACTTCCGATACACTTAACTTACAGCGATTTTCGCTTCTGCGGAAGAATTTCCGCTCCTACGAGTCCGTATCCGCGACCAAAGGGTCGCTTCAGCGGTTCCAGGCCTAGCCGGCCAATTCCGCTTCTGCGATATACGGACCGCCTCTGCGCGTCCGCTTCTGCGGAGATTCTCTCGCTCCTGTGGGTTCTCCCGCTTCTGCGACTAGGCGTCCGCCTCTGCGGACTCGCCTAAGCGGCTACCCTTCCGCTTCTGCGATCCTCCACCCCATGGCCCTTGGCCGCTTCTGTGGCTCACCTTCCGCTCCAGCGGTGCCGCACCTGCGGGCCCAGCTCCGCTTCCGCGATCACAAGCGTTTCTGCGCTCCAATATCCGCTTCTGCGGAC
>JASVEL010013025.1:0-70935 GCA_032618575.1 Nicotiana noctiflora
CTGCGGCTCACCTTCCGCTCCAGCGGTGCCGCACCTGCGGGCCCAGCTCCACTTCCGCGATCACAAGAGCTTCTGCGCTTCAATATCCACTTCTGCGGACTCGCTCCTGCGCCCATAACTCCGCAGGAGCGGAAACAACAGAAACAGAATCCCAACCTGCAATTTCCATGATTTGCTTTCGTTTAACCATCCGAAAACACCCCGAGGCCCCCGAGACCCCAACGAAAACCACCAACATACTCCAAAACACGATACGAACTTGTTCCAATCATAAAAACACCATCCTAAACATTAAAATCACCAATTACACACGGATTCAAGCCTAAATTCTTTAAAACATTCCGAATTACACATTCGATCAAAAACCCGACCAAACGACGTCCGAATGACCTGAAATTTTGTAGGCACATCCAAAATCACCTAACGAAGCTACTGCAACTGTCGGAATTCCATTCTGACTCCCGGATCAAAATCTCACCTACCGTTCGGATTTCGCCAAAATTCAACCTTAGCCAATTCAAGCCTATTTCTACACCGGGTCTCCAAATTAAATTCCGATCATTCCCCTAAGTCACAAATCACCTCCCGGAACTAACCGAATCATCAGAATCCGATTCCGAGCCCTCTAACCAAATAGTCAACTCCGGGTTGACTTTCCTTATTCAAGTTTCCTTCAAAAGGCTATATGCCTCATTTTCAATCCAATTCACTCCTAACTCACCCGATAGACTCTAACACTGATATAAAAGCATGAATCATGTAATTATAACATAACGGGGTGGTAATTCCTGTGACGACGGGCCGGGTCGTCACAGTTTACGTTGGGGGTGTTGATGTGCCGGAGAAATTTGGCACATTTACATACTACTTGCTCATATATTGGCTTATTTTATTACAAAATGTAGTCCATACTTATGTGATTTTGTGGTTTTACAGATAAAGAGGAAGAAAAGACCAAGGACACAAAAATGGAAGCAAAAAGACAAGAAAAAGGGCAAGTTGTGCAAAATGGCTGACCTGCGGACCAACATGCGGTCACATATTTCATATTCGGACCGCATAATAGCAACCAAATCACAGAGCTAAATAGAGAATGGAGCTAAAATGCACGTCAAGAATGCGACGTATTCTGCGATCGCACAGTGAACTTGCGATCCACACTTCTGCCGCAAAATGAACACGAAGGAAACCTAAGAGTCAACTATGCAGTACCATCTGCGGTCGCACAAACATTATGCGGACCGCAGAATGGTGATGCGATGAGCACATGAACAGCTAGGGTTCCTATCCGCGACGCCGCCTCTCAAGATGCGAACCGCAGACCTGTTATGCGACAGATCTGCGGTCGCATAGCTGACCTGGAAGGGTAAACTTGTCCGTTTTTTGTCCAAAATTGGTCCCTCTATAAATAGCTTTTTAGAATCTTGTGTAAGGGTATCTTGTGCAGACTTTATACTACATGCCAAGACTTTATTACTTTATCTTTTTGGAAGCTTGTGGTTGAAGAATCTTTTACTTTGTAAGCATTTATGACATTTATTACACCTTGTATTTTGTATTTTAGCATGTGTGGCTAAACTTAAATACTAAGGTTGTGAACCCTGAATGGGTGTTATGTAAATGGTTGTTTAACATTGAATATATGCATAATGGTTGGTTGATATTTCTTTACTTCTCATTCTTCATTTATTGTTGGTGGTTGCAAACACTAACTAAAGCCATTTAAGTCTTACCTTGCTTGGGAAAGTGGGTAAGATTTTGGAAGAAGAAAAGAACAAAAACTCGAGGCCTTACACCCCGTTTAATAGAATCGCTTAGGGATAAGTGGGTTTTATTTGGCATTTATTGATTGTTATACATTGTGACTCTTAGACTTTTGGGAAAAAGCAAGAGAGGAAATACTATTCAAGTATTGGGAAATATTGGGTAGTTGCATAGGAATCAATTGCATATCAATAATCAACCATTAGAAATATATCATATTAACACCGATAGCATTACACTACATTTATGGGAACACAACCTTGGTTTAATCAACTTTATTAATTACTACATCAAGCATTCTCATTAGTTAATATTCTAAAACAATCTTCACTCATACTACTACTCTTATACCATTTTTATGTCACTTATAACGGAATAGATTTAAAATTCTAGTAGGGTAACACACTAATTCAAGTGATCATTTCACACCTATTCCCTATGGGATTCGACCCCAACCTAGTTGGGTTACTATATTTGACACCAACCACCTTACACTAATTATAAAAGTGTAATTTGAGCATATCACGGGTCACTAGAAGTCCAGTAACGAAGTCCGTGGTAATCTGCTCCCACTTCCACTCGGAAAGCTCAATTTTCTAAAACACACCACCAGGCCTTTGGTGCTCATATTTGACCTAGTGACAATTCAAACACTTAGCCACATATGCAACAATGTCCTTCTTCATCCTATGCCACCAGAAATGTTGTCGCAAGTCCTGATACATCTTCGCGGCGCCCGGGTGAATAGAATACTGAGAACTATGGGCCTCCGCTAAGATTAACTCTCGAATACCATCAATATTTGGCACACATAATCGCCCATGCAACCTTAGAACTCCATCCGCATCTAAAGTTACCTTTGGGGCAACGCCCCGCTACACAGTGTCTCTCAGGACACACAAATGGGGATCATCAAACTATCGGTCACGGATATGCTCCAATAATGAAGAACGAGCGACCGTCCAAGATAAAACTTGGCTTGGCTCAGAAATGTCTAATCTCACAAATCGGTTGGCCAAAGCCTGAACATCTAAAGCACGCGGTCTCTGACTGACCGGGATATAAGCGAGACTACCCATGCTGGTAGACTTTCTACTTAATGAATCGTCCACCACGTAGGCCTTACCTGGGTGATATAAGATAGTAACGTCATAGTCTTTCAACAACTCTAGCCATCTCCTCTGCCGCACATTCAACTCCTTCTACTTGAACAAGTACTGAAGGCTCTTGTGATATGTGTATATCTCACACACCACGCCATATAGATAATGCCTCCAAATTTTTAAAGCATGAACAACCGCTGCCAAATCTAGGTCATGAACCGGATAATTCTTCTCATGGATTTTCAACTGTCTCGAGGCATAAGTAATAACTTTACCATCCTACAGGAGTACTACTCCAAGCCCGATGTGGGAAACATCATAATAGACCGTGTAAGGCCCTGAACCTATGGCAAAACAAACACTGGTGCCGTACTCAAAGCTGTCGAGCTTCTAAAAGCTTGCGTCACACTCATCTAACCACCTAAACGGGGCAGCCTTCTTGGTCAACCTAGTCATTAGGGCTGTAATGGAAGAAAATCCCTTTATGAACCATCGGTACTAACCTGCTAACCCCAAGAAACTACGAATCTCGATTATAAAAGTTGGTCGAGGCCAATTCTTGATTGCCTCAATCTTCTTTGGGTTTCGTTAAATACCCTCTACTGATACAATATGACCTAGGAATGCAACCAAACTCAACCAAAACTCGCACTTTGAGATTGGTATACAACTGGTTATCCTTCAGAGTCAGAAGAACAACTCTGAGGTGATGCTCGTGCTCGTCCTAACTGCGGAAGTACATAAGAATATCATCGATGAAAACTATTACAAACAAGTCCAAATAAGTCCTGAACACTCAGTACCGAGTGCCAAACGCTATCTTAGGGACATCAGACGCCCTAATCCTCAACTGGTCATACCTCAATCTCAAATCCATCTTTGAAAATACTTTTGCACCCTGCAACTGGTCGAACAAATCATGAATCTGTGGCAGTGGGTACTTGTTCTTTATTGTCATCTTGTTCAGCTGTCGGTAATTAATGCACATCCTCATCAATCCAACTTTTTTCTTCACAAATGGAACTGACGCACCCAAAGGAGAAACACTAGTCCTGATGAATCTTTTCTAGAGCAAAGCCTGCAACTGATCCTTCAGCTCTTTCAATTCGGGTGAAGCCATACGATATGGCAAAATAGAGATGAGCTGCGTGCCTGGGGCCAAATCAATGCAAAAATCAATATCCCTCTCGGGCGGCATACTGTAACGACCCGACCAGTCGTTTTGAGCCCCGACGCGTCATTGAGCATATTGAGGCCATGAACAACTTCATTTCAGGTATATTGACTTGTGTGTATGGTCAGAATTAAAATTCAGGAAGTTTGGAGCCAAATCTAAATGGATATTCTCATTTTGAAAGCTTAAAGTTGAAGAAATGAACTAGGATTGGAATTTTGAGTAAATGACCTCGGAATTGGGATCTAAATGTTCCAGCATGCTCGTATGATGATTTTGAACTTGGGCGTATGTCCGGATTTGGTTTTTGATAACCCGTGAGTATTTCGACGTATATGGTGGAAGTTAGTATTTTAGAAAAATTTCATAAATTTGGGTTGGAAGGCATTTCAGAGTTATAGATGTCCATTTGGGATTCCGAGTCTGAGAATAGATCCGTATGGTGATTTGGAGTTGGGAAAGCGATTGGAAGTGAATTCGGATGTCCGGAGGTCATTTTGAAGTCATTTGGCTAAATATAGGAATTTGAAGGTTTATGAGAAAATCCTACCGGAAGTGAAAATTTTGATATCGGGGTTAGAATGCGATTCCGAAAGTTGGTACAAGTCCGTAATGTCGAATGTGACTTGTGTGCAAACTTTGAGTCAATTCGGATCGATTTTGGTAGGAAAAGGGACAATTAATCTCTTTAAGGAAAGCTTAAGTTGGAAAAGTCAACCCAACGTTGACTTATGAGTTAGAGGGCTCGGAACTGAATTCCGATGATTCGGTTAGTTTCGGGGGATGATTTAAGACTTAGGAGCGCAATCGGAAGTAATTTTGGAGGTCCGGTGAAGAAGTTAGCCTATTTTGGCAAAGTTGGAATTTTGGCGGAATCCGGTCGATAGGTGATATTTTGATCCGGGAATCGGAATGGAATTCCGACAGTTGCAGTAGCTTCGTTAGGTGATTTTGGATATGTACGCAAATTTTCAGGTTATTCGGACATCGTTTGGTCCGGTTTTTGATCGAAAGTGTATTTTCGGAAGTTTTTGGAAACTTAGGCCTTGATTTGATGAAAATTGATGATTTTGATGTTATTTCGGCGATTTGATCACTCGAGCGAGTTCGTGTGATGTTTTAGAGTCAATGTGCATATTTGGTTTGGAGCCCCGAGGGCTCGGGAGTGTTTTGGAGGTGTCTCGAAATAATTCCGGACTTAAAAAATGGGTAGAAATTGCAGAAAAATCTGCTGTGAATAGTGCCCATGAACAGTGAACAGTGTCCGTGAACAGTAACCGTGAATAGTGCCGGACAGATTATATTTGAGGTCCGAAAATATATTGCCATTTTTGACGATTTGGAGCTCGGATATGGCGATTTTTCGAGGGATTTTTGGAGAAAACAACGGGGTAAGTGTTCTTAACTCAATTTTGGTGGTATAACTTGAATCTATTGCAAGTTTTAGTGTTTAATTTGAGAATTTTTGTTGAAAATGGTAGAAAACCCTCTTGGATAGAAATAGTGATTTCAGGGGTCAAATGAACTCCAATTTTTGTGAATTTGGTATGTACGGACTCGTGGCGAGACGAGGATTCCGGAAATATGAATTTCGAAATTTTTCGAGATGTGGGCCCGGGGTCGCTTTTCACTATTCCGGGCAGAATGTTGTAAAAATTATATTTAGCCTTATGAACTAGTTTGTTAAGTAGAATTGATGATATTAAGTCAATTGTGTATAGATACGATTGGATTGGAGCCAAATTTGAAAGGAAAATGCATTGCCATGGATTGAATTGTTCATAATCATTCGAGGTAAGTGTTTGCTCTATCCTAGCTTGAGGGAATAGGATTATGTGTTATGTGTTATGTGATCGAGTGCGGTGTATGGGCTGTGGTGACGAGCATCCATACACCTGGCGTCTAGCATGACCGTGAGTCGTTGTTAATACTTGTTGTGAGATATTTTGAAGATAAATTGTTGAACCCTTGCCGGGTTGTAGAATTGTTATTGTTCTCCCTTGTCGGGACTTGTTGTGAAGATGATTATTGATTGCCCTTGTTGGGACAGTTTATGAATTACTGCTTCTTTCTTTGCCCTTAACTGTGATTGTTATTTGGGTGAGGAAGAGTGATAATGCACGAAGGGTGATGTCGTGCCATGTTTATTTATTTATGCACGAAGGTTAATGTCGTGCCATGTTTTATTGATTATGCACGAAGGATCATGCCGTGCCCCTGTTATTGAACCATGTACGAAGGATCATGCCGTACTATGGATGTGAGGATGAGAGTAAAAGCACGAAGGGTGATGCCGTGCACTTTATTTGCTTATTTGGTGAGGATGAGAGTAAAAGCACGAAGGGTGATGCCGTGCACTTTATTTACTTATTTGGTGAGGATGAGAGTAAAAGCACGAAGGGTGATGCCGTGCGACTATTTGCCATTCCTTGACTTGATATTACTTTTTTTTCCATTATATTTTATTTGGGTGATGCCGTGCAACTATTTGCTATTCCTTGACTTGATATTACTTGTTTTCCATTATACTTTGTTTGGGTGATGCCGTGCAACTATTTGCTATTCCTTGACTTGATATTACTTGTGTTTCCATTATACTTTGTTTTCCTTGTGAACTTATTAACCGTTGTTAATTGTTGAGTTCTTTTGAGATATTCCTTATTGTGTTATTACTTGGTTAATTCTTGTTAATTGTGGTAATATATATATTAAAGAATTGGGATCGTGTGGCGCGCCGACCACTTTTATGATAAGAAATGGGATCGTGTGGCACGCCGACCAAAAAGTGATTTGAATCTTGGCATTGGCCATAGTTGCCGGTAGCCTATTGATATATTTGGGAGCGGGTGGTACGCCTACCACGAGATAAGAAAAGAAAAGTAAAGAATTGAGACACGAAAGTAAGACTTAATTCTGTTGATTAGATTAATCTGGATATTATGAGTTATTGGTTGTTATTGCAGAGCAGAGTATTTCCTTATAAATGTTTATGTACATATATATATATATATTGCAACTACATATATATATATATATATATATATTGCAACTGCACAGGTTTATGTGGGTGTCTGGTCCTAGGCTTGTCACTACTTCGCCGGGATAGGCCAGGCACTTACCAACACATGGGGTCGGTTGTGCTGATACTACACTTCTGTGCGTTTTTGCACAGGTCCAGGTTACGATCAGGAGCAGCAGCAGTAAATCTTTTGCGTGGGAATTGATCATATTTGAGACCGAGGTAGCTTGCAGGCGTTCGCAGGCCCGGTGTCTCTCTCTCTTTACTTATGTTACTAGTTGTAGTCTCTTTGATCCGAGACAAACAGATTATGTTATATTTCTTTCAGACTTTTATGTGTAGTATTCAGTAGTAGTTCGTGAGTTGGTGACTCCACGTCTTGGGTAGAGGATAACAGTATGATTTTTACCTTAAAACTGGTTATTTATATTTCGATAAAGTCTTCTGCACTCATTTAATAAAAGTTATAGTTTGTTGATAAATTATTTTATGAAGTATCATTAAAAACAGGATAGTATGAATACAGTGGCTTGCCTAGCTACCACGAGTAGGCGCCATCACGATCCCGATGTTAGGGAAAAATTTCGGGTCGTGACACATACCTGGCAGGTCTGAAGGAAAAACTTCTGGAAACTCCCGAACAATAGGAACTGAGTTGATAGATGGGACCTCCGTGCTAGAATCATGAACATGTGCAAAATAAGCCAAGCACCCCTTCTCGACCATGCGTCGAGCTTTAATATATGAAATAATGCTGAGGGTCACTACTAGAAATTAGGCCTATGGCAACCCTTCCAAAACCGTGGCAATAGATAGACTAGTCGTCCCTATAGGGCTATAGGAACGAATTTGAAGGCGTTCCAGGATTCAGTGTTACAATAGGTCTATTGGAACGGTTATATGTAACGGTTTCAAAACCGTCTCCATATAGGTGGTATTGTAACGGTTATGTTACTGTTACTATTGTTCTATCTATGGGAACGGTTGTATTTTCTATTGGGACGGTTATAAACCGTTGTGGTATAATTATTCCAGCGATTTTTTAAGTCTATGGCAACGGTTTAGATGATACATTGCAACATTTTTTGTGTTATATTGCAACGGTTATTAGTATCCTATTGCAACGGATATTGTCAGATATTGCAACAGTTATTATGGATGTTATTTTTATTTGCTACATCTGCTGGAATGGTTATATGCTCTATTGCAACAATTCACAATTGAATTTCTGATATTTATGGAAGCAAAATAAGGAATATTTTCCTATGCAAAATATTCTTTTACCTCATAACTTAAATAAAATTAAAATTAAAATATTCAACTAGCATCATTCATACACAAAAACTTAAATGTGAATACATTGTTTGATCAACAATTCAAAAGTCAAAATAGATAAGTTTGCATACAAAAAGTTCTAAAATAAAATATCTTTGAACATGATGATAGAAAGTTTAACAACGATCAATAACACTCAAGTACGGTCTTTGTCATTACTTTCTTCTGTAATCGCTGCACCTACAAAATACAACCAGGAAATAATATTAAAGAATGCACGAGCGACAAAAGAGTACAGGTTACTTATGCTAATTTAAGTTGTAAAAGTAACTGTAGTCCTTATTCCTTCGAGTTCTCATACTAAAGTCATCTTTGGCATAGACTAAAACAGAAAGAAATCAGATGTTCAAGCTATACAACTCTTATTTACACATTCAACCTTAGTGGTGTAGGTGCTATTGCAAAAGATAAGCATTATACAATTAGTCTACCCATTGTCAATAGTCACTCAATGTTCCAATACGTAAGAAAAAATTTTGCAAGATACTACCAGAGAAGCAACAAGAATTATTATAGTATTTTATTTGGTACCTGAACAAGAATTAGTATTATAGTATTCTACCACTCCTTTCATGATAACTCTCACAATTACCTAGTGCACACAGTACTTGTCTATATAGAAAAATGGCACTATATAAAGCAATCATGAGTGATTTTAGGCACTGAATCAGTACGACCAATGGATCAACAAACATCTGCAACAGATGAGGAAAAGGAATTGTCACCTATATCCAACTCCATCACAACATATGACACTAGTTCTAACCAGAATATATTTCACCACAACAATACCAGACAAACAAATAAAGAAGAATACATCACTCACATAGCTTGTAAATCTGTGTAAAATTACTAATCAAATTTAAAAGACCAATCCATCTGGAAACTTACTACGCATGGTAGTTTCTCTTGTGCATCAGCACTTCAAACTTTGAGGCAAAAAAACAATCATTGTCTTATGTTTAGCAAACTATGATCCAAAGAAGTTCCTTTTAAGATATCCTTCTTTATGTGGAGGCTCTTAAAGAATAAATTGCCTCTTGATGGAAATATTCAGAGAATTGGTTTCTAACAACAGAAAGTAAAATAGTAGGCTTATTAGAAATATTACCGGAGAAAAGAAAAAGAGCATCGAAACAATTTTCCACAATAACAAACAAGACAACGAACATCGATAGTAAATATTTTAACAAATAGTGGCTATTAGATTTAGATGTGAGATTTCCAATCACGGGTAATCATTTGTGAAATACATAACAAGCTCCAAGCACAAGGCACATGAAAGAACGGAAGTAAGAACTCTTTCCAAATTTACATTGTATAAAGTGTAAGAACTCATATTAAACTTATATGCGTAACTGAGAACTACATGAATTAGATGGATAAAGTAAAAATTCACACAGGAATAACAGCATAGGCTTCTCTAATTGCAGAAAATTATTGATTTTTACTATTTTAACATCACTGCGAAATGTCTAAAATTAACTTTCATAGGTTTTCTTTTTTGGATTCATTCAAGGTTGACAATGGTTTTTGCCATAGTTATCAAAACACTCATAACTTGTGCAGTGAAAATAAGACATTGAAATTGAGAATAATAATAGCAATTACTGAATAACTGAGAAGGAGGATAGCAAACTTACAAATTTTCAGCCACTTCCCTGGTCAGCTTCTCTAGTTTGCTTTTCTTTTTCTCTTAAACCTTTAGGATTGATTCTAACAAAATTCCTGAATGAGTAACCAATATTGAAAAAAGAAAATTCAGGCTCAACTTTTGAAAATAGTAAACTATAAATAGAGTATTTTCTGTATTTGTTCTATACACATATTTTTTAACTTTCTATGTTAAGAACACTATTATTCTCATTTTGTAATACTTTCTAATAGTGCTTAAAGAAACAACCAATGATAATAGTGTCTAACGCCAAAGTAGGAGCTACATGTGCAAATTAAGGTATGGAAGGATCTTGATACTCTTATATACAATTGCCAACAGATTTGGACTCAAATAATTTAGAATACTCTAAGAAGCCTATATTCGATTCAATTACTAACTAATCTTCAATAAGGTGCTGCTTTCAAATTTATTCGATCATTAAAATCAGACAAACCAACTCGCAATATATATTTTCTTCGTCAAACAATATCTTAGCTGAAAATCATTTAAACCCCCATCTCTTATCATATTCCAATCAGAACCTCAAAACTCGCAAACAACAGAGAAAATCAGGAAAAGGGGACCTGAATCATTTTCAAACACATTTGAATCTCTGAGGATCACAACTTAATGAGATTGAACTCTATTAAAAAATAAGCACAGCAGCAGAACCTCAATTTAAGCTACACTTCTGAAATTAGAACCCCAAAGCAGAGAACCAATCGACCAATACAGATACAATTTCTTTGAGAATTTCCTGTCCAGAAATTTATTCAACCAGTTAGAGCAAATGTACAAAATGAAGAGGAAAATCAAAACCCAAACCAAAATAGAGAACCGAAATTGGGCAATCAGCCCAAAGTTCAGCGAATCGAACCAACAACTGAAGAAAATTGACCCTCGACTACACCTCAGATGCAATCATAGTTGGAAACCGAGTTAAGAAACTGTTTGATTTTTCAAAATATATTTTCTGTTTAGAACTAGGAAGAAACAAACTCACAGAACTATTATTCTTCTTTGGGATTCTTGATTGAATAGAAACTACCAAAGAAGACATCGAGTATCGAACATTGATAGCAAACATCGAGCATGGATATCTAACACGAAATAAAAACCCACTAACAAAATCCCTAATTTTACAAACTAAAATCTTAAAACAAAATTTGAGCAAAACAATTCAGCAAACCAAATTACATAAAGTATGTTGAATAATGGGTATACAAAGAATATTACCAAAGAAGAAAGAAGATTGAAGAAGCTGCGAACTATTTCAATGCTCAGCTAGCAGCCATACAAACACCGAACAGGGGAAAACACCAACAGCCTACGTTGGAGATTCTCTTACATTAGCCGGAGCAGGTTGACATTTGCCGGCGCAGGTCATCACTCGCAGGAGCAGGTCGTCACTCGTAGGAGAAGGTCGTCGGATTTTTCAAGGTCGAAAATTGAGAGCGATTTGGTTGCTTTGAGAAAATACCGTCTGTTTTGAGGGTTTGTGGGTTTAATTAAAATTTTGTCTATTTTTTTAATTAAAATATAACTTTATTTATTAAAATATTGGCGGGGGTAAATATTGCAGGAGGGAAATTAAGGGGGGAAAATAAACCATTCCAGTATAGTTTTATTTGATAAAAATGTTCCCATAAAGTATTCTATTGTGTCGCTTTTCTAAACCGTCTCCATAGCTAAACCTATGGTGACGGTTGTTATACTATTGGAACGGTTATTCTCCAAAAGTGTTCCAAAAGTGTTTTAACTCTATAGGAATGATTAAAACCGTTCCAAAATGTTTTTTATTGTAACAGTTGCATAATCGTTACTAAATAACCGTTCCAATAGGACCATTTTCTAGTAGTGGTGGCATGTCCTGGGGTACCTCTCAACTCCAATCGGGGTAAGTTTGGTAAAGCCAAGGTCACAGTCTTGGCATGACAATCCAAGATCGCATGATACAGGGACAAACAGTCCATCCCCTATATGACATAAAAAACAACCATATCTAGAAGTAATAGATTAACACGGTTCTCAAGACCCTCAAACACTACTACACAAGAGTGGTGAACTCTGTCGACCACAATATAATAGCCCACTAGCGTTGATACGTATACCGGAATACCCAAGGAATCACTAGACATAGTCAAGTGTGGAGCAAAATAAGATGACACATATGAATACGTGGACCCAGGGTCAAATAGCACAGAAGCATCCCTGTCACAAACTAGAATAGTACCAGTAACGACAGCATCGGAAGACTCAGCCTCTGGTCTGGATGGAAAATCATAAACCGGGGCTGGGCCCCACCTCCCTGAAGTGTATCTCTAGGACGATGAACCACTGGATGTCCTCTACCTCTGCCGGTCCGAGATCCACCTCTATGGTCCCTACCTCCACCTCTATGATCCCTACCTCCGCCTCTAGCTGGCTGGACGAGCTGTGGATCACCTGCTACCTATATCATAGGGTGAGGACCCTACTGCTGAGAATTTCCCAATACTCGAGGGCAAAGCCTCACAATATGACCGGGGTCACCACAACTATAACAAGATCTCAGCTACTGCGACTACTGACCCTGTCGACCAGAGTGTCCTCCCCTAAAGCTCTGAAGTGGGGGTGTACTGATAGGCTGCTGATATGAGTAAGGTTGTTGAGAACCACTGCTGCTTGAAGTACCATGAGACACCTGGAGCATACACTAAAAGGGCCTTTGTGCCTGATCCCTCCCATAAGAATCCCTACCTCCATATGAGGTACCAATGAATTTTCCAGAATGTCGAGGTCTCTTATCCGACATCTGACCACTTCCTCGTGTGATGGTCATCTCAACTCTGCGAGCCGCGTTGGCCGCCTCCTAAAAGGAAATGTCACTGCCAACTCTTATGGACATCTGAAGACGGATCGACTGAATTAATCCATCAATGAACCTTTGGACCTCTCCCGCTCTGAAGGGAGTATCAAAACTGCATGAGGTTCCAAATACACAAATCTAGTCTCACACTAAGTAACAGTCATAGAGCCCTACTGGAGGCGCTCAAACTACATATGAAGTGCCTCCCGCAGAATGACGGGGAGAAACTTCTCCAAGAATAACTATGCAAACTGATCTCATGTCATAGTTGGGGACCCTGCTGGTCTAGATAGGAAGAAATCTCTGCACCAAGTCTTGGTGGATCCTGCAAGCCTAAAAGTAGGAAATTCGACCCCATTGGCCTCCACTATACCCATAGTCTTGAGAATCTCATGAAAATTGAATAGGAAATACTGAGGATCCTCCTATGAAGCACCACTGAAAGTGGTTTTAAAAAGGTTGGAAAACCGATCAAGTCTCCACAAAGCATCAGAAGACATGGCCGCTCCATCTCCGGCCTGAGCTGTAATGCCTGTATGAGCTGCCACTGCGGGCTGAACCACTAGGGCCTAAGTCTGGGGAGCAACCAACTTCAGAGTATGCGTAGCAGGAGTCTGAACCCCTATTCTAGCCTGAGAAATGGTTGGTGCTACTGGCAGCAAACCTGCCCTAGCGACACTGTCCATAAAGATTGTTATTCGAACTAGAGCATCCTGAAGATCCAAGGTGTTCGGGGACCTGAGCAGGGCCCACTGGAGCTGTTGGGGCTGGAACCTCCTCACTATCTTCTGTCACACCTCCTTTTTAATAATATTATACCCTCAAGGGCGTAGAAGAGTTTTTCCAATTTAGGGACAGTCGGAATGGGATTAGTTATTTAAGTTTTTCAGAGTCGCCACTTGAGAATATAATGGCGTCCCAAGTCACCGTTTTATTCCCCAATCGCGAAGAGTTTGACTTTGTTACAGTCTGCGAACTAGAAATCTGGATAAGAAATTCTATTAATCCGGAAGAAGATGTTAGGCACTCCCGAATTCTTTGGTTCTAGCACGGTCGCTCAACTGTTGTATTTTCTTTTATCTAATTTCAATTATGTGCATCATTGTTCTACTTTTTAACTTTTAAGAATTGCAACATCGTGAAAATGCATTCCTTAACCACATCGTACCAGTACGCATGTGGCTTCAGATACATTTTGACTTTGTTGAGAGTAGGATTTCGGTGACATAAATGTGCACCCGTACATGAGAATGTATATTAAAATTGTGCCTAAGATATCTACGTTTTATTAGTTTTGGAGAGACCGTTAAATTAGCTAAATGATCCTTCCGAATCTAAAGATTTTATAGCAATTATTTGAGGGCCCCGTGCATTCTTCCCAATAATTAGGCTCATCTTATTGTATTTTTTAGAGGTTAAACCTATAGTGCACTACATTTCTATCATTTGTTTTTGCTTTGTCTAGAATAACTACTAATGCTATCTAATTACATCCCGTATTGACATTTTACTCAAATCCAGGCCGCTACGTATTGTGGGCCTGGAATTCGGACTAACATAAAGGGAAATGCACAGAAGTGCATAGGGTTAATTAGAGCCCAATTCACATTTATGAGTTCACTTCATATGGGCTTATAAGCCATCGCGATTGAATCTGACCTTTTATTTGATCAGGCCCAGGTGTTATCAAATCCCAAAACAGGTTCAAACATTTTTCATTGAACTAATTATATATGTAAACAAGTATTATAACTTCAGTATCAGAAATTAACTAAAACATTAACACTAATTTTATTTGAATACTATTCTTCAGTTACCAGATTAACTAAGTCTGCTTTACGTATTTTTATCAGTCGGGACATCTACTTATCCAGGTGTAGAATTACCTTATCATTATCTCGACCAGAAATGTTAAACTAGATATGCAGTTAACATATTTGATTTAAGCACTGAATTTCATTCATATTTGTAAATTCATGTTTTACATCCTACTACTGAACTTCATCGTGAATTTATAATCAAACTAGTTTAAACAACTTATAACCATTATCGATATTTATATTTAACCATTTCATACTTTTTCAAATTTATAACTGTTAATACATAACTTAACTACAAAATATTTCAATTATTTGTATTACACTTCTGATTTAATGAGAGACAAAGATCTCAAACCGATCTACTAAGCTTTAACAAGTTTATAATGTATAATCTAGTAACGTGTTTTCTACTAATCTACTTCATGTGATTCCTACTTGAGTATCTAAGCTAATCTACTTGAAGAAATTCCAAAATTTAAGTTCACAGTCTGTAAAGTCCTAATTATACACATAATGTCCTAACAAATTACATATAACTCTATTTAATTCTACATCTATGAAATGAACAGAATCAAAGCTTGCAAAACATGTCTAACAGCTTTATAACCTCAAAACTTTGATTACATCTTCAAAGGTCGGGGGTGTATCGAGACAGAAGTGGAACAAACTCGATGAGTTCTAAGGCAGAAAATGAAGAAGAAGATCAGCAAATAGCAAGATTCCAACCAATAACCAGCAATTACACAACAATAGCACAGCAATAGGTTTGAAACCAAAATTTAAACCCACAGCTTCAACGACAGATTCAGAACAGTAGATGAAAACACCAGAGTTCATAGATTTCCACTCAAGTTGCACTCAAAACCAATAGAACAGTAACAATGCACAAATTCTGAGTATTTTTAAGCTTATCAAACTTTTGAACCTCTAAAAATGTGGCCTAAGGATGACTATTTATAGAGCAAAATGGGAGGAAAATTTGAAATTAATATTCAGATTTCCCACCCCTTATCTTATAACTTATTTTCAGATTAATACATGTATTCTAACCGTAAATGCACTTGAACCCCTGCTAGAAGGTTCTAGTGGCATTCACATTGTTCTAATTACCCTTAATTGACTCTATTACCCTCACTAGCTTTCAGATTCTACCTTTTTACCCTTTTATTGTACCCAATATACCCTTTAATGTTCAATAAATTACCTACAAACCAGGCAGCATTGCCTTTTATACCCTTACCCATTTAGTTTAATTACAAATACCATTTATCCTTTCCCATTAAAACCCTGTATTTTCTATTATTTACCCAGTTAAACCTTATATTCAACTAAAACCTTAAAAGGACAACGTCAAAATCGAAATTGAATTGCAAAAATAGCCAATATTAGACAGTCTAATAAATATAGCCAAATTAAGAATAAGTACCAAATTAGTCCTCTTATTCAATCAAAAAATTAGAAAAATCAAAGTCAAAATTGAATTGCAAAGATAGCCAACACTAGACAGTGTTACAGATATAGCCACATTAAGATTAAATACTCAATTGACAAGATTCAGGGAAACAAATTGATAATAGGTTGAATCAAATTAACAGAACACTCAATCATTAATTTCGAACATATCAAGTAAGAACCCTAAGTGTGGCTATGAATCCAAAGCATGCGATTCGACTAAAGACTTTATCAGAAACGAAAAACATATATGCATGCAATTCCAAAGTACAAGATCAGGAAATTACACAGTCACAGTCAAGATTTACATGACTAAGCACAAACAAAAGAGGACTAAGCATGTAATAGAATCATAGCATACTGAAGAAGGCAAATAAACAGACAAATAATAGAGAAAATCAAAAGAGACATGCATAGTAGAAAAAATAGGGGTTCAGGGTACTTAGCTTTCTTGTGTCTTTCTTTTTTTCTTTCTTTCTTTTTTCTATCTTCTTTTTCTTTATGTTTCTTTTCTTTTCTTCATTTTCTAGTATCTGAAGATGAGGAACCATTTTCTTGGATTTTTTACCTTCGAACAGAAGCTTTGAGTCTTTTTTGTAAGAAAGATCCTTGGAAGAGAGATATGGGTCTGATGGGGGTAGTTTTTGGGGTTAGGGGTGTTCGCCAGAGTGAAGTTTTCGGCGAGATATTTTTGTATATTCGAGCAGATCCAAGGATATTTGAATGAAAATAAGTTGATGGGGTGAGAGATGGTATTGAGGTGGTTCTAGGGTGTTTTTAGAGAGCCATCGAAGAAGGTGGCTCCGCCGGCTAGGGTTCCGGCAAAGTATTTTCTTAGATTTGAGCTAAACTTGGTGTATTTGACAGAAACCAAGGATAGGGGGTGAAAGAGGAGCTCGGGACGATGCTAGGGTGTAAAGGGTGGCTTGAACGGAGAAGGTACTGAACCACCGCCGGTAAAATTCCGGTGATGGGGGAGAGCAATATAGGGCGGCTAGGGTTTGATTTGGGACGAAGGGGTGTATAACGATGTGTATGTAACATTTTTGAATATTTAAAAGCTTTGAACAATCTCGGACAGTTGGATTAAATGTACCAACGGCCCAGATGCAATTACACCTAGAATGACGTCGTCGTCATTCAATGGTCATTTAATCGTGACTATTGGATGTATGATATCAACGGCTCAGATAGGTTCAAACGTACACCGTCGTTTTAGTTATTAGGTAACCATTGTTTTGGACCGTTTGATTAAACTTTTCAATGGTCTAGATTCGCTCATGTAGAATGGTGTCGTGTGATTTAGCTTTAGGATTGCCCGGTTATTTTAACTTGGGCCTGGTCTTATGTGTTATATCCATTGGGCCACTAATTTTGTTATTTGGCCCAATTTCTTTGTATATTGTATTTGGTTTTTGTATTTTTTTTGTATTATCTATGGTATTTTCTTGTATTTTCGTATTATATATTTTTTGTATTTATTTATTTTATGTATTTTTGTATGTCTCTTGTATTTATTATTTCTTGTATTTTCTTTGTATTTTTCTTTTAATTTTTCTGATTTTTCTAAAATTACAGAATAATTAATTTCTATTTTTGATATTTTCTAATTAATACAAAAATGGTATTTTTTTCCTTTCAAAAATTAGAAAAAATCCTAGTATTTCCATTTATTTCATCGATTATTATTATGCAAACAATTATCAACAAATTCCCACACAAAACTAATTTTTTAAATATATTTTAGAATAATTTGCTTGGGGCAAAAATTACGTGCTCACAGCTGCCCCTCTTTGCTCGTGAACACGCAGAGTTTCAGTGCAAATATAAGTGAGCAGTAATGAGGGATTTTTGCCCATTTGCATATTCCGTGTGAAGCATTTTTGAAAGTTTTGACCGCATCTTGCTTCATGGATAGACTACATATCCTGGGCTAAACAGGAATGAGGTCAGTGTAGTTGAGGAATGTCTGGTAGTTGAGACAACCAGGGAGCTGTGATCTTATTGCTATTTGCTTGTTGTCACTGCTTGCTGATCCCCTTATTACACCGTTGTAAAGATAAAAGAAGCTAGCCTAAGCTATTCTCTATGATTTACAATAAATCTAGTCTATGTCTTCCAACTTGTTCTTATGTTGAACTTGTATCTTGCATAACTTTGATTGTGTCCATTCTTCAGGTGGACTCCTTCTTACTATTGCTTGAAAAAGTATTCCTTTGTTCTTCAGGTGGGTGCCTGCTTACAGTTTGCTTGGAATGTATTCCCTTGTTCTTCAGGTGGGTGCCTGCTTACATTTTGCTTGAAAAGTATTCCCTTGTTCTTCTGGTGGGCACCTAATTACGGCTTGTTTGAAATGTATACCCTTGTTCTTCAGGTGGGCGCCTTATTACAGCTTGCACTGCAATGTATTCATTGAAATTGCAAATGTATTCCCTTGTTCTTCAGGTGGGTGTCTGCTGTCATCTTAAAAATAAAGAAAAATTTGCTGCCCCAGTATGGTGCTTGGGCATACCATGTTATTAAATATCATAATTTAAAGCTTCGTTCAAATAATATTTCCCTTATTTTCTGGCGGGTGCATGTTTACAGCACGCTTTGAGATATATTCCCTTATTCTTCAGGTGGGTGCCTGCTTTCAGCTTAAATAAAAGTATTCACTTGTTTTTCAGGTGGGCACCTGCTTTCAACTTAAAAAAAGAAGATATTCCCTTATTATTCAGGTGGGCGCCTAATTTCGCCTTGAAAAGATATTCCTTTATTATTCAGGTGGGCGCCTGCTTTCAAATTCTTGCGAAAGTATTCCCTTGTTTTTTAGGTGGGCACCTGCTTTCAACTTCTTACAAAAGTATTCCCTTATTTATCAGGTGGGAGCCTACTTTCAACTGTTTGAAAAGGTATTCCCTTGTTATTCAGGTAGGCGCCTGACTTCTACTCTTGAAAAATGTTCCATTATTGTTAAGGTGGGTGCCTGCTTTCGTCTTGAAAAATATTCTCTTATTATTCAGGTGGGTTCCTACTTTCATCTTGAAAAGATATTCCCTTATTATTCTGATGGGTGCCTGCTTTCGTCTTGCGAAAGTATTCCCTTGATTTTCAGGTGGGTGTCTGCTTTAAACTTTTTACAAAAGTATTTCCTTATTTTTCAGGTGGGCGCCTGCTTTCAACTTCTTGAAAAAGTCTTCCCTTGTTATTCAGGTGGGCGTCTGCTTTCAACTTTTTACAAAAGTGTTCCCTTGTTTTTCACGTGGGCGCATGCTTTCAACTTCTTTAAAAAGTATTCCCTTGTTATTGAGGTGGGCGTCTGCTTTCAACTTCTTACAAAAGTATTCCTTTGTTTTTTAGGTGGACGCCTGCTTTCAACTTCTTGAAAAAGTATTCCCTTGTTATTCCGGTGGGCGCCTTCTTTCAACTTCTTGAAAAAGTATTCACTTTGTTATTTAGGTGGGCGCCTGCTTGCTGAACTTGAAAAAGTATTCCCTTATTATTCAGGTGGGCGCGTGCTTGCTGAACTTTGTGCTCCCTTGTTATCCACATTGGTCACATTCACTTTAAAGTGATTAGTAAGAATTTGAATCTTTTGTCCCTGTTCTAATCAAAGAACAATTTGTTAATATAAAATGGTGTCACAACCCAAACTTGTTGGCCTTGCTTCCACTTTTGAGTCTGCTCCGTCTTGCTTCTTATATTCCCTTGCCATAACTTCTGGATGTCTTTCAAAATTCTCCGAGCCTAGTTGTTTTCCTTGTGACTCTCTCTTGTTTCTTATTTTCCCTTTTGTTTTTCCTCCAAATATATGATTGCCATATGTCCTTTTGATCCAATTGTCATTTGATGAACCCCAATCTCGTTGTGCCATATAACTAAGAAGCTGGTAATTAGCTTCGACTAATAACGTCTTATAGACAGATTTCAAGAAAAAAATGCAATGACTCCGAAGTTTTGAGGGTAGAAACACTTTAAAAATAAAAGGACGAGACTTATCTGAGTGGGAAGGCTAATTCCTTTGATCATGCCATGCATTCGGATTAATCGACCCAGTCTATCCAACCAATCAACTGTCAATTGCCATTTTTTGTCAACTTTATTTCACCACCCAAACGTTGCTTGCTTTGCCGCGTTTCTTCCACAAACTTCTTTCTCACTTTCGCCTTATGGTGCTCGTGAGGGTTTTCACCAATAAGACTCTCTTATTTCATTTTTCTCAACTCACATCGCCTTATGGTGCCCGTGAGGATTTTCACCAATAAGACTTTCTCATTTTAATTCTCATCTCACTCCGCCTTACGGCGCCCGTGAGGGTTTTCACCAATAAGACTCTCTCATTTTCATATTTTTATTTTTTCATCTTCTAGTACCCGAGTGTTGTCCATAGCATGTCTTTCATCACCTACTTGAACTACCATTTTCTTGAAATTAATCAGAAGGTCTTTCTTTGGACCGTAATGTGGCTTTTGGATGGGTTTTAGAAAAAAAGGTATAAAGCTCAAAATTTCCGACATGGGTTTCAAAAATTACAACCTCCGCAATCATATATTCCATAACTTCTGCCCCGGTTTCAATCCTTGGGGAACCTTAGACCTTTTTGTCTGTTATGACTGAACCTCAGTGAGGCTGCCTACGTACCCTTTTGGGATCAAGTCAAAACGTAGTTCCGATCATAAAATCGCTTTGTTGCGATGTTCACTTCTTCCAAATTTCTTCTTTTAGATTTTCTTCTATTCTTTTCCTTTTCTTTTCTTTTCTTTTGCTATTTTTCATCTTTTCTATTTCCTTTTTTTTTCTTTTTCTTCTTCTTTTTTTTCAACTTTTCTTTTCTTTTTCCATCTTTTCTCTTCTTCTTTTCTTTGACATTTCATCATCCCGGTTTTGACTTCATTGTTGATTCCGAAAGAGGGGTATGAAAGAATAAAGTAATACGGCTCAAAGGGAGAGCAATGGATAAAGTGTTTGGATAGCAAAATAAAATGCCTTCATCATTTCAATTTCAAAATATAACAAATACAATTAGATATATTAAAGAAATCATACATAATATCTTTTGATCGCGTCAGATTGATAGCCATCTCTACACATTTTTCTTTTACATCTGTTAGATATAGTGCTCCGTTGGACAACACTCGCGATACAACAAATGGCCCTTGCAAATTAGGAGCGAGCTTTCCTTTTGCCCCTGCCCAATAAGGTAAACCTTTTGCCCCTGCCCAATAAGGTAAGATGCGCCTCAATACCAATTGTCCGATTTCAAATTTTTGCGGGCGTACTTTCTTATTATATGCTCTGGCCATTCTTTGTTGATACAGTTGTCCATGACATACTACTGACAGTCTTTTCTCGTCAATCAAACTCAATTGTTCCAACCGGGCTTTGACCCATTCATCATCATCAATCTCTACCTCCGCAACGATTCGAAGGGGGGGTATTTCAACTTCTGCGGGTATCACTGCCTCCGTGCCATACACCAATGAATAAGGACTTGCACCTACCGAAGTGCGGACGGTAGTGCAATATCCCAGCAAAGCAAAGTGTAACTTCTCGTGCCATTGTCTTGATCCTTTTGCCATTTTCCGAAGAATTTTCTTAATATTCTTATTCGCTGCTTCAACTGCTCCATTCGCCTTGGGACGATATGGTGTGGAATTATGATGCATACATTTAAACTTCTTACATATCTCTACCATCAAATGGTTGTTAAGGTTGGCCCCATTTTCTGTAATAATCACCTTTGGAATTCCGAACAGTCAAATGATGTTTGCATGTACAAAATCAACCATTGCCTTCTTGGTTACCGCTTTGAACGTCTTTTCCTCCACCCATTTAGTAAAACAATCAATGGAAACCAGAATAAACCTGTGCCCATTAGATGATGATGGCTCTATTGGCCCAATGACATCCATGCCCCAAGCAATGGAAGGCCATGGTGCTGACATCGTATGCAACTCATATGATGGGGAATGAATCAAATCTCCGTGTATCTGGCATTGACGACATTTGCGCACATATCTAATACAGTCCCATTCCATAGTGAGCCAGTAATATCCAGCTCCGAGTATTTTCTTTGCTAGCACACACCCACTTATGTGTGGTCCATAGACTCCTGCGTGTACCTCAGCCATAATTATTGTAGCCTACTTTGCGCCTATACATCTCAGCAAACCTAGATCCAGGGTCCTTTTGTACAAAACCACTCGATTAAAGAAGAATCCACTCGCCAATCGTCTTATGGCTCTCTTTTGATCTCTTGTGGCTTGTGCCGGATACACCATCATTCTGAGATACTATTTAATGTCATGGAACTATAGTTCACCATCAGGTTCCTCTTCTATTGTATTACAATAAGCATTCTGATCACAAACCTGGATATGTAACGAGTCCACATAAGCTTTATCCGAGTGATGTAACATAGATGCCAAAGTGGCCAGAGCATCAATAACTTTATTGTATATTCTCGGGATATGCTTGAATTCTATGGACTGAAACCGTTGGCATAGTTCATGTAGACATTGTCGGTACGGTATGAGTTTTAAATCCTGTGTTTCCCATTCTCCTTGAATTTAATGTACCAAGAGATCCGAGTCACCCATGACCAAAATCTCTTGAACACCCATATCTATAGCCATTCTCAATTGCACTATACATGCTTCGTATTCAGCCATATTTTTGGTACAAAAGAAACGAAGTGGAGCGTAACAGGATAATGCTGACTTGTCTCTGAAATAAGCATAGCTCCAATTCCAACACCTTTGTTATTAACAGCCCAACCAAAATATAACTTGCCACCCGGCTTTTTATTTTGTTCCAATTCTTCAATATTCATTGCTTTTTCATCAGGGAAATATGTTTTATGTGGTTCATATTCGTCATTAACTGGATTCTCTGCTAAGTGATCGGCAACTGCTTGTGCTTTCATCGCAGTGTGAGTTACATAAAAAATACCAAACTCTGTGAGCAGAATTTGCCATTTAGCAAGCCTTCCTGTGGGCATAGGCTTCTGAAAGATATACTTCAATGGGTCCAACAGGGATATGAGATAAGTGGTATAAGCTGACAAGTAGTGCTTCAATTTTTGTTTCACCCAGGTCAAAGCACATCACATTCTTTCCAATTGAGTATATTTCACCTCGTACGACGTGAATTTCTTGCTAAGATAATAAATTGCCTGCTCCTTCTTTCTTGTTTCATCATGTTTCCCTAATAACAGTCGAAGGAATTATCCAATACGGTCAAATAAAGGAATAAAGGCCTTCCTCGCTCTGGAGGAACAAATATAGGCGGATTGACCAAGTATTCCTTGATTATATCAAATGCAGCTTGACATTCATCAGTCCATTTCACTACATCATCTTTCTTCAGCAATATAAAAATAACCTCACAAGTTGATGTAAGCTGAGCAATAAATCTGCTGATGTAATTCAACATGCCGAGCAAACTCATCATATCTTTCTTGCTCTTTGGCGAAGGCAACTCCTGAATAGCTTTTATTTTGGATGGGTCTAGTTCAATACTATGCCGACTCACCACAAAACCTAATAATTTCCCTGATGGTACCCTAAAAGCACATTTTGCTGGATTGAGCTTGAGATTGTAACTACGAAGTCTCTGGAAAAATTTCCTCATGTCTTCAAGATGGTCATATTACTTCCTGGACTTGATAATGACATCATCCACATAAACTTCAATTTGATGATGAATCATGTAATGGAAACATGGTAGTCATTGCCCTCATGTATGTTGCTCCAACATCTTTCAGTCCAAATGGCATCACCCTATAGCAGTATGTTCCCAACGGCGTAATAAATGATGTCTTTTTCGCATCTTCTTCATCCATAAGGATCTGGTGATAACCCGCATAACAATCCACAAAAGAATCAATCTCATGTTTAGCACCCGGATTATCTCTGGTGAGTTTTGTTTTTCTTAATTCGTCGGGAGCAAAGCACCTCCCCGGCCTTGTCAACCCGTGGGTCTCACAAATTTCATCTTTAATTTCCTTTCCTCTATACATGACAGTCACTTTGTTTTAATTCCATGGCACATATTTAACATTCACAACGGGCATTTGAGTAAACGGTTTGATAATGACCAACTCTATTTGTGCCCCTTTCACCGTCAACACGTGTTTTTTACTTGCTCCTTGAACTATCACCTTCACTGGATCGGGCTCTGTTACCACCACTAGCTCATTCACTAATTGCATGATCACCGCTTTCTCACCCATTACTTTCTCCTCTACCTTGTCTTTGATTGCCTTAATCATCATTACGGCTTGAGAAGGCTTCTTGTATCAATTCTATCATATGGGCCTCATGATGAACAGGTACGGAGTTTTGTGTGATATTAGGAGCCTCGGGAGCCTGGACTTCAATTCTTCTTGAATCAATAAGCTCATGTATTGCGGTCTTTAGATGCCAACACTTTCCAATGTCGTGTCCTGGGGCTCCCGAACAGTACTCACAACAAACACATTAGTCCAGGTTCCTCGATTGTGGGTTAGTGATTTTGGATTCAACGGTGTTCAGGATTTTGAGCTGCCTCGGTCTATGGAAAAGACTGGTGTATGACTCACCCATGGGAGTAAATATTTTCTTCTTTTGCATCCTATCATTCCTGACATAGAGATTAGGACGAAAACCTATTCCATCAGGATTTTTATATATTTGGGTGGTGGGTATGTGTTCTGAGTGTGGTAGGTATTATGAGGTGCTGGTGCTCGCTATGGGGTAGGCGGTGGTGGGTAGGTTTGAGCATGATGTAAAAAAAATTGTGGAACAAGGGAAGGATAGTAGAGTTGTGGTGGGCCATATGGTGCTCGTGAGTAGGGTTTATGATGTGGGCGAGGTTGATGGTAGTATGGATTAGGATTCCTAGACCACGAGCTCCCCTCTACAACTGCCACCTCTTCTTTCTTCTTTTTCCCGAGGGCTGCACCAGATCCTGTTTCAAGTGCCTGGGTTGTAGCTTTTATGGATGAATAGCTCATAATCTTATTCTATCTTAAACCATCCTCAACCATTCTCCCCATCTTAATGACTTCATTAAATGTTTTCCCGATGGCTGATACTAAATTCCTATAGTATGTTGGCTCCCAAACTTGTAGAAAATAGTCCACCATCCCTCCTTCTTAATAGGTGGGTCTACCAGAGCAGATTGTTCTCTCCACCTGAAGCCGTATTCCCAAAAACTTTCTCCTAGCTTCTTCTCTATCTTTGTCAGTGAAAGCCTATCAGGAACAATCTCCAAGTTGTACTGAAAATGACTGGCAAATGCTTGGGCCAGGTCATCCCAAATAAACCATCTAGTATGGTCTTTCCTGGTGTACCACTCTACGGCCGATCCGCTAAGACTTTGTCTAAAATAAGCCATGAGCAACTTATCTTTACCGTCGGCACCCCGCATTTTGCTGCAAAAGCCTCTCAAATGTGCTACTTGGTTGCCATGACCGTCATATAGATCAAATTTCGGCAACTTGAAACCTGCCGGTAGTTGTACCTTGTACCTCCGGGAATAGACATAAATCTTTTTAAGCTACGCTCACTTGGCCTCTAAGGCCCTACATGTTCCGGAAGGACTGTTCAAGACTCTTCATTTTTTGGATCATCTCTTCTTGTTTAGGATTTTTGGGTGGTTTTTCCTCTTCGGCCATGTCGATGAGAGGAGTATAAGAATCATATTGTAGGAAAGTTTGTTCTGGAGGATAATAATGATTATCTTGGACATGAAACAATGGTTCACTAGATGATTTGTGTAATGTGCTGGTGGAGGGGCCACATATACGGTAGCGACATGTGGTGGTGGTGGTGGAATGTGTTTAGGAGGTGGAGGAGGTGGTGGTGCTTGTGAGGTAGTTGCATAGTAAGGTGGGTATGTGGGGTAAGTATAGGGTGAGTTTACGATGGCTGGGTCCTGTGCTTGGACCGGTGGGGGGATATAAGCCGGATTGGCTGGGTATGTGGGTAAAGGTTGTCCCTTCGCCCAAGCCTGGTACATCTTGGCAATCTGCTGCTTGAGCTTGTACATCTCTTCTTTCATACTACCCAAGTCTACTACCTCATCTTCCTGGGCTGGGTCCACAACTGTAGCCTCAATTTCCTGAGTGATTGCCTTTGTCATGTCTTTAGAACGAGTGTTGTAATGATGGGTTTCCAGAATGCCAGCTAAAAACCACATGTTTGTACTTAGCAACAACAATACTCGTTAGCGGTTAGGCCATAATTGATAATATAATCACACGTTGGGAGCACATACACAATTTTGCTTGGCAATATGCGTCACCCCCGCCTTTTATGTTGCCCTTTTTCTCGTTTTGCCAATTCTTTTTGTTTCAGCTTTTTCTTACTTTTCTCTTTTTCTTTTATTTTTGATCACCACCAACGCTCCCCTTTTTTTTTCTTCGGTTGATCCTATAAATTTGCCTACTGCATATGTGTTTAATGAAGATAAAAGATCACAAGTGCAAAGATTTTTGGGATTTGCAAATTTATTAATAACCAACATTGAATACAAAGATAAATTCTAAAATGATCATTGTACTACAATCCTCTAATAATGCAGAAAAATGAAAAATACAGACTCAAATTCCTAACCTAAGAATACATTAAAGACCCTTGTGCATGCAGGACATCGTTAGGTCTCGCCGCGGGCCTATATGCAAGTCCCCTTTGTAGTTTGTATAAATCACCCATTATTTGCTTCACAGATATCATTGCTAAGGTGAAGAATGTGGTCCGGGGCATATCTTCACATATCTGGCATTTCCGAGTTATATAATGAGCAATGTTGACAATTTTCTCTCTAATCATTCCCTTTTCTTGAAGTAACCTCCCTATTTGTTCAGCACAAGCATCCAGAGTTTGTTGGCTTTTCTCTTGAAAATGCTGCATTTCCATTTCTAACCGTGCCACAGCCGTATAGCAATGTTCTATAAACTTTATCACTTGTTTGCTAATTTTGACCTCAGCATTGATAATCTTTTTCCTCAACCAAGCAACTTCGACATTATGTTATTCCTTCAGCTGTTGAAATAATACGGGCCCTTTCTTCTGCATTCCTAGTCAATTGCTTCCGAACCCCGATAAATTCTTTTTCGGCTTTATCGAGGTCATAACTATAATCATTCACCTTTCGCCGTAAATTATCAATCAATTTTTTATCCTGCCATTTTGAATAGGGGCTTCTGATGATGTTCTCATTTTCAGAATTTGAGCTCTTAGGGCCTCATTTTCTTTAACTAGTTGCTTCTTTTCACCCTCATCAGCTGTTATCTATACGCTATTTTCGAACTTGACTTCTTGAACTTGTTTTTCTAGCATACTGATTTTGGCTCGGCATTCATTTTCTTTAGCTAACCAATCACATTGCTCTTTTGACAGCTCGGCAAATTCTTAGATGTGAGGCCTCTTCCCTGGTCTTTCATGCTCACAATCTCTTCTATACAACGCAGAGTAACCAGTTGACACTTCAAACATTGGCACTCATTCCAAAATTGACGGACTTTTGCTTATGGAAATTGCACGTTAGGACTAATCTCAATTACTTGATTGCTGAGGTCTCCATCTTTTGGCACTATTTGATATATTCCGAGTTGCAGTAAAACTCGATATGGAGCATAGGGTCGAATACTTTTAAGTCCCATTAAGAGAAACTATGATTCTTCTACCGGCATGTATAAACTTTCATTGACGGGTAGCCACCCGAATGTCCATTCTATCTGGCTAGCAGTAAGAGATCGAAAGTATATGATCCAACCCTTGAACCCTTCCGGCAATTTGACTCATTTTATCCTCGTGTAGAATTCTTCTATGCAAGTTTCTTTCGAATACCTATAACTCAGAAATTGAGGATGATGGCACAAGTGCTCGATCATCCACATTTGTAATAGCAAATTTCATCCCTTGAAGAAATCTACTTTGGCTTTACAAGCTATAAGGGCGCGAAAGATATCGGCTACTATCATAGGCACGAAAGTACTATTATCCTGCATTAGGAGAGCATTGACAATCCCGGCAGTTCTTATATCGATGTTCCTGTCTTTCCTTGGAAATAATATTAAACCCTAAAAAGCCACCATGAAAGCTAAACACCTATGTTCCTCCCATTTTGCACGATTTTCTTTGTTGCGGAGTTTGTTTTTCGGGTTATTAAAACCTCCGATGTGATCATATCTATGGTAGATAAAGTTCATAGTGTGAAACCCATGGGCCAAATCTTCATTATGAATGATTCAGCCTATTTCAAAGAAACCGGGAATCTATGACCGGTGACAGCTCATGGAGCAAACAGATATTTGTCTTCCTGGGGAACCTCATCTTTCCCAATATAACTGGCAATCTCCTCTAGTGTCGGAGTAAGCTTGATGTCCGAGAAGTGGAGCACATTGTGTGCAGGATCCCAGCAGGTGACCAAGTCTCCCCGGGGTATAATATCAAGTAAGCCGTTAAGACCTTTAAAATATTTCTTGACCTCGTCTTGTCCGTCTTGACCCAAATCATTCCACCATAGACGCAACTCCAAAGAGATTTTATTCATTAATAGAAAGCTTCAGTTTGCATTGTGCTCATCCTGCACATTTATAAAAGGTGATTTAATCACATGTTATTTTGACCCTAAAAAGACAATATTTTTTTTTCAAAATTTCCTTTTCAAACAAAAAGTCCCCATTTTGCAAATACGACCTTTCAACACTTCGACCGAAGATTTTAAGGTTGTACCTATTATTTATGGACAAAGACTCAAAGTGGTCATTTTTTGCTCAAAACAGCCTTCCGGTGCCCTTTTGGGACATTCGTCTATTTTGTCAAAATGGCATCACTTTGATTAATTCAAAATTAACATTTTTGGCTATTTTTTGTTAAAGGGGTGGTTGGACCCATCAAGGGTTGCCTACGTATCTCGCCTAGGGGTGAGAATCAAACCAGCATAGTTCGGTCAAATTATTTTTTAGACCAACTATTTTTAATTTTTACAAAATTGAATTATTCCAACTATTTTTTGATAATTTCGTCGAAATTTAGATAGAGTTTCGTCAGTATTTAGACATCGGTTTCTTCTAAAATTGCTACTTTTCTCTTTTTTTTCCCCTCAATTATTTTAGTCGGTCAACATAAGGGCCCAAGACAAATAAATGCAACATATAATCATGCTGGTCTTTTCATATTCAGGTCACCAGTCCTAGATGGACCCGACCCCTATGTTGATTCCCCTAAGTCAGACATGATGCAAATTATCGTCCTAATTCAAGCCTTAATATCCTATTTTTATTGGTTCTAGACTGTGTATCCGAGTAGACAACTCGAGTCGAGGAGGGGTCTACGTACCGAGGACCTGCAGAATCGTCCGGCTTAGTAACTTGTCCGGCCTCTTTTCTTATTTGGTATGACAGTAACATAATGGGGAGTCTCAACCAGTAAGCACATCCCCTGAGGTAAGAAGAGAAGGGTTTTCGGCATAATTTTTATATACAATTCATGTAATATCAAAGTGGTAAACATATAGCACATTGATTAAAAACATATAGGGTAATCAGATATAAACAAAAACACCAATTTAACTGAGCTCAAATTCTTAAACCGTGAATCGAAGTTCTGGGTTTCTTATCCTTAGTAGAGTCGTCAGAGCTATCAAACCACCCTTTTAATAATACTAGACCCGCAAGGGCGTAGAGGAGTTTTTCCAATTTAAGGACACTCGGAACGGGATTAGTTATTTAAGTGTTTCAGAGTCTCCGCTTGAGAATATAATGGAGTCCCACGTCACCGGTTTAATCCCAAATCGAGGAAAGTTTGACTCTGTTACAGTCTGTGAACTACAAATCTGGATAAGGAATTCTGTTAATCAGGGAGAAGGTGTTAAGCACTCCCGAATTTTGTGGTTCTAGCACGGTCGCTCAACTATTGTATTTGCTTTTATATAATTTCAAATACATAATTTCTATTATGTGTATTAGTGTTCCGCTTTACAATTTTAAAGAATTGCAACGTCGTGAAAATGCATTTCTTAACCACACCATACCAGTACGTCTGTGGCTTTAGATACATTCGACTTCATTAAAATTAGGATTTGGGTCACATAAATGTGCACCCGTACTTGAGAATCCGAATCTAAAGATTTTGTAACAATTATTTGAGGGCCCCGTGCATTCTTGCCTTATAACGAGGCTCATCTCATTGTATTTTATAGAGGTTAAACCTATAGTGCACTACGTTTTCTATCATTTGTTTTTGTTTTGTCTAGAATAACTACTAATGTTGTCTAATTACATCTTGTATTGACATTTTACACACATCCAGGCCGCTACGTGTTGTGGCTTAGAATTCGGACTAAAAAAAAAGAGAAATGCACAGAAGTGCATAGGGCTAATTAGAGCTCAATTCACATTTATGAGTTCACTTCCTATGGGCCTATATGGCATCACGATTGAATCTGGCCTTTTTATTTGGTCAGGCCCAAGTGTTATCAGATCCCAAAATAGGTTACAAACATTTTTCATTAAACTAATTATATATGTAATCAAGTATTGTAACTTCAGTATCAAAAATTAACTAAAACATTAACACTAATTTTATTTGAATACTACTGTTTAGTTACCATATTAACTAAGTCTGCTTTACGTATTTTTATCAGTCGAGACATCTACTTATCCAAGTGCAGAATTACCTTATCATTATCTCGACCAGAAATGTTAAACTAGATCTGCAGTTAACATATTTGATTTAAGTCCTGAATTTTATTCATATTTGTAAATTCTTGTTTTACATCCTACTACTGAACTTCATTGTGAATTTATAATCAAACTAGGTTAAACAACATAGAACCATTATCGATATTTAAATTTAACCATTTCATACTTTTCAAATGTATAATTGTTAATACAGAACTTAACTACAAAACATTTCAATTATTTGTATTACACTTCTGATTTAATGATAGATGAAGATCTAAAACCAATCCACTAAGCTTTAACCAATTTATAATCTATAATCTAGTAACTTGTTTTCTACTAATCTACTTCATGTGATTCTGTGACGGCCCAAAGGGTCATCACCTGATTTTCTCATTTGTCCCACGCTTCCGAGGCTTTGAAAACCTCATTTTATATTGCCTCGATTTACGTGCATAGTCCGGGCATGTAGCCTGAAAGATTTTGTGCTAGAATATGTGAATTCTATGGAAATTTGAAGAAATTTGATATTAATATTGATATAGTTGACTTCGGTCAAAATTTTGGGTAAACGGACTCGGACCCGAGATCGGACGGTCCCGAAAGGTCCGTTGGAAAATATGGGACTCGGGGAGGCGTTCGGAGTCCAATTTCGAGGCCTAGATCCCAAGATATAAATTTTTCTGTGAAATTGTTTTTTGTGAAATTATTAATGAAAATGGAAAGGAAAATTGAGGTAAGCAACCCCCACTTCCAACCGAGAGGTTGTGAGTTCGAGTCTCCCCAAGAGCAAGGTGGGTAGTTCTTGGAGGGAAGGATGCCGGGGTCTATTTGGAAACAGCCTCTCTACCTTAGGGTAGGGGTAAGGTCTGCGTACACACTACCCTCCCCAGACCCCACTAAGTGGGATTATACTGGGTTGTTGTTGTTGTTGTTGTTGAAAGGAAAATTGATTAAAAGACCAAGGTATAGGGCTCGTATTTTTTTTTTGACACTCGGTACAAGTCTTATATATTGTTTAAGCACTTCATGTAAAGTTTGGTCGAAAATGGACGTCGTTTGACATGTTTCGGATATGTTTGGGTTGCGTTATGCTCTTTTTCTTATGCTTCAACATCGTTTCTTCAAGCATAAATGATATAATATTGAATAAATGAGCTTCAATTACTGTTTTGAATGAAACATTATATCCGTATCGTAATTACAGACCCGTAGCAAAAAGAATCATCAAATTTGGACATCGTATGAGGATTTTATGGCCATTTTATTAAGGTTGGCCAGATTTTCAGATTAATGACGAAATTGCCCCTGACGGCGTATTAAAAACCTGTGCTATTTGTAAATCTTAAAACATACATATCTACCTCATTATAAGGTCAAATTGAGTGCGTCAAAAGCCTAAATTCATTATAATTTCACAAGGAATCCATTGGGAGTAGTAAAACGCGTGAACAATATACCTATGATGAGCAGTTAGAGTTCTTTTCTAATTTTTTAACGGGAAGAAGGTTCTCCAGGCGATCTTTAAAAGAGAAAATCAGTGGGTATCACAGAGGTAAGTGATTTTATTATTAAAACTCGTTTATGGGTGATTATAAACCACAATCCCATTCTTTAATTCATGAAAATAGCAAAAAAAATAGGATTTTGGGGCCTGGAATTATGAGATCTTTAGGGGTCGATTTGAGGGGTCAAACGGACTCTAATTTTTGTGTTCTTTATGTGTACGGACTCGTGGAAAGACGAGGAATCCATTGATATAAATTTTGGAATTTTTTGACCAAGCGGACCCAGGGTCGATTTTAAAATATTTGGACAGCATGTTAAAAATACTTTAATTAGGCAATTGGGTTGGTTTGCTGAGTAAAATTGATGATATTAAATAAATTGTGTATACATACGATTGATTTAGAGCCAAATTCGAAAGGAAAAGTATTTCTTTAGGATTGAGTGGACTATAAGCCATCGAGGTAAGTGTTTGATCCATCATAGCTTGAGGGAATAAGATTTAACGTGCTAATTGCTATGTGATCGAGTGCGGTGTATAGGTTGTGGTGACGAGCATCTATACACTGGCATCTAGCATGATCGTGAGTCATTTGTTGACATATATTGTGAGTTAATGTGGTATGTTTTTAAGTCATAATCTTGAACCCGTGCCGGGTTGGGAAGTTGATTATTGTTTTCTCTTGCCGGGACTTTATTGTGAAGTTGATTATTATTTTCCATTGCCGGGACTTTATTATAAAGTTGATTATTGATTCCCTTGCCGGGACTTTATTGTGAAATTGATTATTGTTTTGCTTGCCGGAACTTTACTATGATGATTATTGTGTCCCTTTCCGGGACGGCTCATATTAATTATTTCATTCTTTTTGCCCTTAACTGTGATTGTTATTTGGGTGAGGAAGAGTGATAATGCACGAAGGGTGATGCCGTGCCTTTTTTATTGATTATGCGCGAAGGATAATGTCGTGCCTTGTTTTATTTATTATGCACGAAGGATCATGTTGTGCCTTGTTTTATTGATTATGCACGAAGGATCATGCCATGCCTTGTTTATTGATTATGCACGAAGGATCATGTCGTGCCTTGTTATATTGATTATGCACGAAGGAACATTCTGTGTTGTTACTATTTGAACAATGCACGAAGGATCATGCCATGCCATGGATAAGAGGATGAGAGTAAAAGCACGAAAGGTGATGCCGTGCACTTTTATTTGTTTATTTGGTGAAGATGAGAGTAAAAGCACGAAGGGTGATGCCGTGCAACTATTTGAATTTCTTGTTTTTGTGATAGCTACTTTTACCACACTCTGATTCTCTTTACTGATTTATTATATGTTGCTGATTGTGTTCCCCCAGCATGATACTCCTTTGTTAATTGTGTTACTTGATAATCCTGTTATTTTGTGGTATATACATATATAGAATTGTAGAGGTTTATGTGAGTGTCTTGTCCTAGGCTTGTCACTACTTCGCCGGGATAGGCCAAGCACTTACCAGCACATGGGGTCGGATTGTGCTAATACTACACTTTTGTGCGTTTTTGCACAGGTCCAGGTTTTGATCAGGAGCACCAGCAGTAGTACACTAGCGGGATTTCCATACTTCTGAGACCGAGGTATCTTGCAGGCGTCCGCAGGCCCGGCGTCTCCTTTATTTTCTTTTATTATTGTTGTGATCTCATTGTTCCGAGACAGACGATTATTATTTATTTCTTTCAGACCATTATGTGTAGTTATTCCTTAGTAGTTCATGAGTTGGTGACTCCACATATTGGGTAGAGGATTTATGTCAGTTACTTTACACTACTATTCATATGTTATTCGAAAGACTTCTGTATTTAAAGATATGAGTATTATTCTTGCTATTAAATATAAGAACAAAGGGTTGTATAAACAGGAAGATGGTGAGTGAATTGGCTTGCCCAGCTACCACGAGTAGGCGCCATCACGGTCCCGATGGTGGGGGAAATTCGGGTCGTGACAAGTTGGTATCAGAGCTCTAGGTTACATAGGTCTCACAACTCACGAACAAGCTTAGTAGAATCTGAGGGGTAGGTACGGAGACGTCTGTACTTGTCCTCCAGAGTCTATTGAGTTTGGAAAAGTCTCTCATTGTTCTTTCTTATCGTGCGAATTCGTTCTTCAAATGTTAAATTGAATTTCTTCTCTTGTCTTCCCAAGAATGGCGAAGTCACGTACCACTCTTTCAGACGAACAATGGCACGGGTTGGTGATAGATCAACTACGCCTTCAAAAGTCTTACGGAGGTCGGATAGGTTTCACCAAACTCTTCGCTACCACCTTCAGCGGTGCATCTTTTGAGAACCCACGGGATTGTGCTTGACAGTTCTTATGAGGAATTACAGAACGTGGGAATAGTCGAATGCGAGGGGTTCATTTTACTGTGCTACGGAAGGCACACCGAAGTAGTGGGAAGATAATGTATTTACCACACCAGTTATGGTCCCAACAGAAGATGCAATCACATCAGGAGATCACCTAATGAATCGTGTGGGGTTTCAACGGACGTTGACGTCCGGTTGATTTGTTGGAGTTGTGAAGGACAAATATTGTGAATTATTGGAATGTGTATATATATGGTATGGAAAGGTCCTACAAATAATTTATACATATTTAAGGTTGGTTCTTTTCATGGGGTAAGAATTGTCCCCAGAGAATAATGAAAAGTATATGAGTAAATGGGGTAGATCAGCTGTGTTAAGCCAATATAGCAAAAGAGGAAATTGGCCGTCGATGTTTGTGGCAAGCCTACGAAGAGGGTAAGCCGGCCAACGCAACACTACCTACTAAACTCTATTTTAAGAAAATGTTCGGAAGACGTCACCTCTTGATTCTCTACAATATGTAGTATATGCGATCTGAACGGTTGTACTAGGTCACCATGACTGTGTACGAATATGTCGTCATGTCAAATAAGTTACCTGAGCCTCAAAGGAATTGTGTGAATGTGGTAGTTTGGAGAAATGTAATTTAGGAAAGCACTCATGCTACACGCTTCATTGCAGTCAATACTTATCTTACATGACCAGCTAGAAGTAGAGGTCATGATGTTAGAGGTGGAGGTGAGAATCCTAGAGGTGGAGACCCAACTGTTGATATAACTTTTATGGTATGATTGAAGTCACTACACCAGATGGTGTCATCACATGTACAATTTTGACAGTTATAAAAAGGATATTTCTCTTTAATTTGATTGGTTTTTGAAAAAAATTAGGTGAGTCCTCTTAATATGCTCCGCTCATGAGTGAGCTTCGTAATCATCAAATCTACTTATGTGAATACTCACGTTGAGTTATTATATTGAGATAGCTATCCCTATTATTATGTGTTGGTCACTAAGAAGATTTATGAGGCTAAAAGTGACTTTATATCACTACTACGGTGAGTTTTGATGTAACTCCCGAAATAATTAATTTCAATTGCTAATTATATACCATATCGGTATGAGGGTTAATTTTATGTCGTGAGTTTCTTTGACGGACAATTATTGAAAAGAATGAAGAGAGGAAATGAAAATTTCAGCCGGTACAATATGCAAGTACTTGTGATATAGAGTTGAGGATGAGGTCCTCCAATTTTTGTATAATGTGAAATAATATTTTTTTTTAAACCGAGCTACAAGCTGCGGTGGATATTACATGAGGACAAGGTCCTGGTGGTGAGAAGTTTGTGTTTAAAATTTTTCCTTTTTTTTAAAAAAAAAAAGATTAAAAAAATACTTGTACTATATCCTAAATTTGAGCCATGTTTGTTAGGATTATTTGACAATTCTTGTATAGTTTCTATTAATATTTAGCCAATTCTGTTTTGTACGCATTGAGTTTAGCCTTTAGCGAGCACCCAGGTGCGGATAAATATGACTCATTAATTCGAAAAAGTAATCACGAGGTCTCCATACCTCATTTTGCGTAAAGTGGGAGTTTTGGAATAAGGTATTTGATAACACACAGTTAATTGGCAATGTTGTAATTTAGGGACAACTCTTATTAACAGAGTCATGGTTATGTGCATACGTACGAGTAGTTCATGCCTTAAAAATCTGGAGGCATTATCTATATGGTGTGGTGTGCGAGGTATACACGGATCACAAAAGTCTTCAGTATTTATTCAAGCAAAAAGAGTTGAATGTGCGGCAGAGGAGATGGTTAGAGTTTCTGAAAGACTATGATGTTACTATCTTATATCACCCAGCTAAGGCCAATGTGATGGCCGATGCGCTGAGTAAGAAGTCTACCAGCATGGGTAGTCTCTCTTATATTCCGGTCAGCCAGAGACCACTTGCTCTAGATGTCCAAGCCTTAGCCAATCGGTTCATGGGATTAGACATTTCTGAGCCTAGCAAGGTGTTAGCCTGCACGGTCGCTCGTTCTTCTCTATTAGAGCATATCCGTGAGAGGTAGTTCGATGATCCTTATTTGCGTGACCTGAGGGATACGGTACAACGCGGAAGTGCCACGAAGATAACTCTAGATGATGACATATTATTGTGATTGCAGGGGCAAGTTTGTGTGCCCAACGTTGAGGGGATTCGAGAGTTGATCTTAGCGGAGGCCCAAAGTTTGCGGTATTATATTCACCCGAGCGCCGCGAAGATGTATCAAGACTTGTGGCAACACTATTGGTGGCGTAGGATGAAGAAGGACATTGTTGTGGTTCTAGCACGGTCGCTCAACTGTTGTATTTGCTTTTATATAATTTCAAATACATAATTTCTATTATGTGTATTAGTGTTCCGCTTTACAATTTTAAAGAATTGCAACGTCGTGAAAATGCATTTCTTAACCACACCAAACCAGTACGTCTGTGGCTTTAGATACATTAGACTTCATTAAAATTAGGATTTGGGTCACATAAATGTGCACCCGTACTTGAGAATGTATATTAAAATTGTGCCTAAGAAATTTATGTCTTATTACTTTAGGAAAGACCATGAAATTAGCTAAATGGTCCTTCCGAATCTAAAGATTTTGTAACAATTATTTGAGGGCCCCGTGCATTCTTGCCTTATAACGAGGCTCATCTCATTGTATTTTTTAGAGGTTAAACCTATAGTGCACTACGTTTTCTATCATTTGTTTTTGTTTTGTCTAGAATAACTACTAATGCTGTCTAATTACATCTTGTATTGACATTTTACACACATCCAGGCCGCTACGTGTTGTGGCCTGGAATTCGGACTAACAAAAAGGGAAATGCACAGAAGTGCATAGGGCTAATTAGAGCTCAATTCACATTTATGAGTTCACTTCCTATGGGCCTATATGGCATCACGATTGAATCTGGCCTTTTTATTTGATCAGGCCCAAGTGTTATCAGATCCCAAAATAGGTTACAAACATTTTTCATTAAACTAATTATATATGTAATCAAGTATTGTAACTTCAGTATCAAAAATTAACTAAAACATTAACACTAATTTTATTTGAATACTCCTGTTTAGTTACCAGATTAACTAAGTCTGCTTTACGTATTTTTATCAGTCGAGACATCTACTTATCCAAGTGCAGAATTACATTATCATTATCTCGACCAGAAATGTTAAGCTAGATCTGCAGTTAACATATTTGATTTAAGTCCTGAATTTTATTCATATTTGTAAATTCTTGTTTTACATCCTACTACTGAACTTCATTGTGAATTTATAACCAAACTAGGTTAAACAACTTAGAACCATTATCGATATTTAAATTTAACCATTTCATACTTTTCAAATGTATAATTGTTAATACAGAACTTGACTACAAAACATTTCAATTATTTGTATTACACTTCTGATTTAATGATAGATGAAGATCAAAAACCGATCCACTAAGCTTTAACCAGTTTATAATCTATAATCTAGTAACTTGTTTTCTACTAATCTACTTCATGTGATTCTGTGACGACCCAATGGGTCATCACCTGATTTTCTCATTTGTCCTGCGCTTCCGAGGCTTTGAAAACCTCATTTTATATTGCCTCGATATACGTGCATACTCCGGGCATGTAGCCTGAAAGATTTTGTGCTAGAATATGTGAATTCTATTGAAATTTGAAGAAATTTGATATTAATATTGATATAGTTGACTTCGGTCAAAATTTTGGGTAAACGGACTCGGACCCGAGATCGGACGGTCCCGAAAGGTCCGTAGGAAAATATGGGACTCAGGGAGGCGTTCAGAGTCGAAATCCGAGGCCTAGAGCCCAAGATATAAATTTTTCTGTGAAATTGTTTTTTCTGAAATTATTAATGAAAATGGAAAGGAAAATTGATTAAAAGACCAAGGTATAGGGCTCGTATTTTTTTTTTGACGCCCGGTACAAGTCTTATATATTGTTTAAGCACTTCATGTAAAGTTTGGTCGAAAATGGACGTCGTTTGACATATTTCGGATATGTTTGGGTTGCGTTATGCTCGTTTTCTTATGCTTCAACATCGTTTCTTCAAGCATAAATGATATAATATTGAATAAATGAGCTTCAATTACTGTTTTGAATTAAACATTACATCCATATCGTAATTACGGACCCGTAGCAAAAAGAATCATCAAATTTGGACATCGTATGAGGATTTTATGGCCATTTTATTAAGGTTGGCCAGATTTTCAGGTTAATGACGAAATTGCCCCTGACGGCTTATTAAAAACCTGCGCTATTTGTAAATCTTAAAACCTACATATCTACCTCATTATAAGGTCAAATTGAGTGCGTCAAAAGCCTAAATTCATTATAATTTCACAAGGAATCCAATGGGAGTAGTAAAACGCATGAACAATATACCTATGATGAGCAGTTATAGTTCTTTTCTAATTTTTGAACGGGAAGAAGGTTCTCAGGCGATCTTTAATAGAGAAAATCAGTGGGTATCACAGAGGTAAGTGATTTATTATTAAAACTCATTTATGGGTGATTATAAACCACAATCCCATTCTTTAATTCATGAAAATAACATAAAAATAGGATTTTGGGGCCTGGAATTATGAGACCTTTAGGGGTCGATTTGAGGGGTCAAACTGTCACGACCCCAAATCTGGTCGTGATGGCGCCCAGCACATTGCTAACCCAGCCTGACCAATCAATATCAACAACGGAGCTAGAAGCTCTCTTTAGCCCATTTAAGCATATTAATTCACGAAGTAACATCAATACATATAACGAAAACGGGGAACCAAGTCCCATAATACATCAACTCCCATAGACCGAAGGGTCAAGAGTCATGAGCCTCTATCGAACATGAGTGTATAAAGGTTTACAAGATACCAAGTGCGGAAAGAAAAGTCAATACAAAATCAAGACAGTAAGAAGGAATATCGGGTCCTGCGGACTCTGCAGCTACCTCGAATATCCACAAATGTCGCCTTGCACAGCTACTGGATCACTGCTGAGAGGTACCTGGATCTACACACAAGGTGCAGGGAGTAAAATGAGTACTGCCAGACTCAGTGGTAATAAATAGGGGTAAGACAGCGCAGATAAGAAACCATAATAAAGCACTATGTAAAGCTGTAATCAATTCCCCGTAACAGTTTAATATCAACAGTAATGTACCAACAAGAATCAACAACACAGTATAATATCTATCAGATGTAGCTAACTGTAATGCAATGCATGAAATGACCGTTACGGTGCGTAGCCCGATCCGATTTGGGTACCCGTGCTCACTGTGGGGGTTCAGACTCCGGAGGGGCTCCTACAGCCCAAGCACAATATTACTGCGGCGTGCAATTCGATCCAACATATATACCGCTGCGGCGCGCAGCCCGATCCACTACCAGTCAGCTAATATGCAAATACAACCTCGCAGGCCCAAAAGTAGTTGAAAACATCTTTTATCATTATTCAGTTGGAAAAACAGTAATATCAATGTTCCAGAGATTGGAAATAGCATGATAACAAAAATAGCTACGGACTAGTAGTAACTAACATGTCAATATGATAAGACAATGATAACGATCCTCGCGGGATCCAATAACTGGCTCACGGCCCACAAGTATACTCAACCACCCAAGGAGGGGGTTCAACGGCTCAAAAGTAGCCAATATCATAGTATAATATGCAACCATCCGAGAAGGAGGTTCGATGGCTCATGAATAGCCTAATATCATAACACAGTATCAACAAGTCGGACTAAGCCATATTCCCCAATCACAATCGACCCCGCACTCACATGAGAGTACGTGTCTCGCTGCTATACAGCATCACAAAGTGGTATACCGAGGTTTCGAACCCGCTGGTCATCACCCACATCTATTACTCACCTCAATACGGAGTGACGACTACTCCGCAATGCCCTTGCCACGAGAATCAAGCTCCGCACGCGTAGAATCTAATCAAATATAGTAGAAACACAACAAATTAGGCAAATGGAACGACACCCAATCAATACAACTCAATTTACATCAAAATTCTCAAAGTTGTCAAAACCCGACTTTCGGTACGCTTGTCGAAAAATTACAAAAGTCACATATCCGGAACCCTCATCTCAATATGAGTCTAAGCATATCAATTTTACCAAATTCGGACTCCATTTGCCCATTCAAAACCTTGATTTTCTAAAGTTCAAGCCTAGGGTTAAATCTTCCATGAATCACCCCAAATTCCTCCATTTTCATGATATAATTGCATAATATTATCAATACTAATCATAGTTTAAGTCCATAGTTGATTACCCGATGATTTCCCTTGAGTTTCTCTTCAAAATCGCCCAAATCGCCTCTAAAGCCGAGACCCAAATGTGTGAAATGTTTCTGAAATTTTCTAACTTCTGATACACTTAACTCACTGCGATTTTCGCTTCTGCGGACCATTTTCCGCCCATGCGGAACCGCTTCTGCGGAATACCCTCCGCCTCTGCGTTCCTTCACGCTTCTGCGGACAGGAGTCCACTCCTGCGAGCCCGTATCCGCGACCAGAGGGTCGCTTCTGCGTTTCCAGGCCTAGCCGGCCAATTCCGCTTCTGCGGCTCACTTTCCGCACCAGCGGTGCCGCTCCTGCGGACGAAACTCCGCTTCCGCGATCAACAGCGCTTCTGCGCTCCTGTATCCGCTTCTGCGGACTCGCTCCTGCGCCCCCATTTCCGCAGGAGCGAAAATAACAGAACCAGAATCCCAAACTTGCAATTTTCCACATTTTCTCCCGTTTAGCCATCCGAAAACACCCCGAGGCCCCCGGGACCTCATCCAAACATACCAACACATCCTAATACTTTATTCGAACTTGCTCCAATCCTCAAAACACGTCTAACAACATCAAAACCCATAATTCACATCGAATTCAAGCCTAAATTCCTTAAAACATTCCGAATTACACAATCAATCAAAAACCCGACTAAACGACGTCCGAATGACCTGAAATTTTGCAGGCACATCCAAAATCACCTAACGGAGCTACTGCAACTGTCGGAATTCTATTCCGACCCCCGGATCAAAATCTCACCTACCGTTCGGATTTCGCCAAAATTCAACCTTAGCCAACTCAAGCCTATTTCTACACCGGGCCTCCAAATTCAATTCTGATTGCTCTCCTAAGTCATAAATGATCCCTCGAAACTAGTCGAATCATCAGAATCTGATTCCTAACAGTCTAACTCGATAGTCAACTCTAGGTTGACTTTCCATATTCAAACTTCCTTCAAACATGCTATTTGCTTCATTTTCAATGCAATTCACTCCTAACTCACCCGATAGGCTCTAACACTGATATAAAAGCATAAAACATGTAATTGCAACATGACGGGGTGGTAAATTCCCGTAACGACGGGCCGGGTCATCACATTCTCCCCAACTCAAACAAACGCTCGTCCTCGAGCGTACCAGAGTGGTACTAGAAGCAACTCAATAGCTGAATGACCTTACCAAGCATATATTCGGACGATCACACGTTACCCTATCTCTCATAAGCCTGAAACACCATATAGCTGAAATCTCACAGACCATCTGAACCATAAACCACATTGCACTTTCTGAAATCATATACCAATTGCTAATCCCATGCCTATACTCAGGATACACTAGAATCCACTGCAATAACCCACACTTACCACTACGGGTGAGTTCATATGATGTATCAAACAACCCAATCACTCGAGACAATAGTCTCTAATCACAATAATTTCTCACGATAACCAAATAGCAACTGAAAAACCTTTTTCATTAGATAGAGTCTTTTTCCAACACCTTCATATCATGTCCACGGCAAATGAACACGCGGTATATCGAACCCATCTCTCAGGTCAACCATTCATGAATCCATTTCACTTTTAACTGATACCACAACAGATTTCGGACCCAAATCTCGGTATTACCTTTCTAACCCACCGAAATCACATATGCTCGCTCTCCATAATGACTCAAATGATCATTTCAGTTATAACACACGCACTGGTGATATGTCACCTCAACACCGGCCTAAGCCCCGACGAGCACAACACAGGCTCTAATAGAGACATCCGAACATACTCAAATCATGACAACTGTCTTCAACAAGAGAGCTGTAATTCAATTCCTTTGTGGCATCATAACATAGAATTGAGATCACGTCTCGCATTATAGAAATAGAGTACATGACTCCTTCTCGAAAGGTCATAACATCACGTGGCCTTGCCACGATTCATGATTCTATCCAAACACTACTACTCATGAAGCACCTCAATTTACCAAGCTCAAAACGATCAGCCCCGCACATATTTAGGTCTGAACCCAAGCAATCAACCTCACCCACGGTGAAACAATTAACGTATGCTATCAAATCGTGAAAGAACACAACCGATGTGCCATTCTCCAAGCGATACTCAATACAAACTCTTCCTCAGAAGCCAGGAGGTATTGTATACCAGGTAACATATAACTAACTTTATTTTCACATTCCACTGTTGCGGCGTGCAACCCGCTCCAATGACATATCCGTGGCGGCGTGCCACCCGATCCAGATACCATACCTGTGGCGGCGTGCCACCCGATCCAACTAACAGTACCTGTGGCAGCGCGCCACCCGATCCATATAGAATCCCTCGCCAAAGAAATGCACGTCGAGTCAAGTTGCTCATTATGGTAAACATATATAGCCTCAAGTTCGGCCACAAGAAACGTATCCGACAAAGTTACTCAATACCATAACCAAATCAACGATAGAAACCTCTGCACTAATATCCGCCACGAAGGCCCAACCGACAAAGCAATACCCACCAGCCGTCTGCTGGTCCTGAGGTACAACTACCCCGCTGGAGCATACTCTAATGCACTCTGCTACACAATTTGTGCCATACCATCATAGTCTATATCACATTAGTCTAGACAACCTGGCCCAATGATGACCAGTCAGCAATCAAGTATCATAATCCAAATTCGTCATATCAAGCCGAGAGAGAAAGCCACTAGAGCTTCTGATTTTCGATAATCACAAAACGGTGTCGATACACATGATATACAACCATTGCATAGGCGGACAAACGAGAACTTCATGTCTCCAACACATATATAACACATGAATCACAATGCCTGATCCCGTACTTCACTGTACAAATACATAACGCACATCAAGCGTCCATTCATACTACGAAAGCCATTCAGAAATTTCACTATGCCATCAACGACTCAATTATTATAGTCGATCCAACAAGAGAATACCACCATACCACTGGATATTATCTATTTACATTACCTTGTCCTTTTGGACCATATACCCTGCCAAATTACTAGAATAGCAGTATCATTTCCTTAATCACTAGAAAGATCGATTCTTTAAATCACCTGCAGCTGCCCGCGCCGCTAAATAATTTTAATGACTCCCCATATATTATGAACCGATCACAAAACCTTGAATATGCCATTATCAACTTTCCATAACACATCGCATATACCATACCACACTAAGATAACATGGAAATTCATATTTGTATCCTACGCCGCAAACATCGGCGCACTCAACTAGTCAAGGGCTTTCATGATCCCATATAGAGAAAACTCATTACACATTCCAAGCCTTGCATACCAATAAGAAAAATACACTCATTTTCGAACCACGGTAAAACACATCATAAACTCTTTCTCCCAATTACATTGCATAAGTTAAACTGCCAGGACTGAGTCCTTATACCCATATCAAGTGACACAACTGCCTGTGCTTAAGAGCTTTGTTGAACAATATCTGCAAAACTCATTCCTTCAAACACATACCAGGAATTAATCGCATTCCTTATCATATCGCTTCGGTTTATTAACAAGTTGCTCCATTTACTCAATTTCTTTTCTGAACCATTTTTAATTTAGTATTAGCCTTTACTATAGCACTACCATAACTCAACCCATGTTACCACACGGGACTCGTACATAAGACCACACGGTCTAAAACCCATAGGCCACTCTCAATGTTTCCCAGGAGTACCACATTCTACAATACTTGTTTTAAAGAACTTCATGCGATTTTTGAATTAGTATTTTTACCTTCCAATACGGATACATAGAATCCCATCATTCACATAACATAGAACAAGTCTTGATCCCTTCTAACGAAAACACCATCTTTAGCCACATACATAATCTTAAGGTATCCGTTAGAAGCAAAATCTGGAACACCACAGGACTATTCTCGGGCGTCATTTACCCTTATTCAGTTGTAATTCAACTGTCTTATTGAACATAACCACTCGTTCCTTGCTAGAACTTTGACACCGCAAAACATGATTACATACCGATACAATTAGCTATCTTTCTTTTCTATACACCGAACATTCTTTACCAACATAAGTTCACAACATCCTAGTATTTCTTCATATCTACGAAGCACCATAACTTTTATCAAAATTTCCCAACATACCTAGAGACAGAGCCAACACAGCACACGACAGTGCAATCGGTTAATCAATAACAACCTCCCCAACTTAGCTCGGAGTCATACATCAAAGCACTTTTAGCCACTCATAGCCTTCTTACTCAAATGATGCAACAAAGTTCTAGTTAGATTAAACTCAAGTCATTTACAAGCTTCGGCGGAGGTTCGAATCATCAGAAATATTAATTCTTTTGCAATTCTTGCATTCATTCACACACAACAGTTACGCCCACTCTTTAGGTGACAAAAAGCTTTTCTAAGTCCCAAATTTTCCAAAAAAAATTCGGCAAAGTTTCCTTTGTAAATTGGCCTATCCACCTGCCAGAGATTCACCAAACCATTCTAACAATACACCCACAACTCAACAAGATATCACAATGTATTTCAACAATATTAAATCTCAATACTATACGAATCATATTATCACAATTTATACTTGAACCTGTGCTGTACCTGCTCGAATCATAACACATATCAAATACCTTTCAATTACACATGAGGATCAACCCTCCTACTTCTTCTCAATTTAGCATTTCATCACAATACCTTCCACCGGGATACACATAGCAAAATCACTTTAGTCTTCCTGAGTTTAAACTTGTTCCACTACACATAAGGCATTTTACCTTCCCATTACGAGATATGATAAATATTTACCACGCCCATAGCTCAGGGTTACACAACAGTTTAGATAAGAGTCGAACAATTAATAGCTCATCCATTAGTAAGCCTCCCTAATACTCTACAGATCGGCACAAGGCCCCAAACATGGCTACTAGCCCAAGTACATAGATATAAGCCTAGTCTCAGTCACTTTACATAGTAATTTATGAATTGGGAAGGATCAAGTCCAAATCCCCAGTCACAATACCACCACGCTTGTCACATGACGCATATTCCATCTCAGCACAGCACTGTATAGTGCAAAAATACGGGATTTCAAACCCTCGGTACATTATCTATTGCCACCACTCACAAAATCAGCACCTCAATGCTCAAGTCATAAACAAGGTCCAGCCTCAAGTCATCCTGACTGGCCCAACATGAACTCACAGAGATTATATCTCGCCCCTCGTTCGAGGAAATCACAAGCCATAAGGCAATCACATTACCGAGCGCTCGATGCGTACACGGACGTGTGGAAGGAATTTCAAAAATTATATCTCAAGCTGAATCAAGTGCGCACGATAAGAATTCCAAGAAATGTTAAGTGTTTCCTAAACGTTCGCAGCCTCCCGAGGATAAGTACAAGCGTCCCCGTACCGATCCACAAGACTCTACTAACCGGTTCAAGATTCAAAAGGATTTTCTATCTTTATTTTGTTTATTTTTGTCACGACCCCAAATCTGGTCGTGATGGCACCCAACACATTGCTAAGCCAGCCTGACCAATCAATATCAACAACGGAGCTAGAAGCTCTCTTTAGCCCATTTAAGCATATTAATTCACGAAGCAACAACAATATATATAACGAAAACGGGGAACCAAGTCCCATAATACATCAACTCCCATAGACCAAAGGGTCAAGAGTCATGAGCCTCTACTGAACATGAGTGTATAAAGGTTTACAAGATACCAAGTGCGGAAAGAAAAGTCAATACAAAATCAAGAGACGATAAGAAGGAATATCGGGTCCTGCGGACTCTGCAGCTACCTCGAATATCCACAAATGTCGCCTCGCACAGCTACTGGATCACTGCTGAGAGGTACCTGGATCTGCACACAAGGTGCAGGGAGTAAAATGAGTACTGCCAGACTCAGTGGTAATAAACAAGGGTAAGACAGCGAGATAAGAAATCCGCAATAAAGCACTATGTAAAGCTGTAGTCAAATACCCTGTCACAGAATTAATATCAACTGTACCTGTACCAATAAGTACCAGCAAAATAGTATAACAACCAGCAGATGTAGCTAAATGCAATGCAATGCATGATATGACCGCTACGGCGCGTAGCCCGATCCAATTTGGGTACCCGTGCTTACTGTGGGGGTTCAGACTCCGGAGGAGCTCCTACAGCCCAAGCACAATATTACTGCGGCGTGCAGTCCGATCCAACATATATACCGCTGCGGCGCGCAGCCCAATCCACTACCAGTAATATGAAAATACAGCCTCGCAGGCCCAAAAGTAGTTGAAAACATCTTTTATCATTATTCAGTTGGAAAAACAGTAATATCAATGTTCCAGAGATTGGAAATAGCATGATAACAGAAATAGCTACGGACTGGTAGTAACTAACATGTCAATATGATAAGACAATGATAACGATCCTCGCGGGATCCAATAACTAGCTCACGGCCCACAAGTATACTCAACCACCCAAGGAGGGGGTTCAACGGCTCAAAAGTAGCCAATATCACAGTATAATATGCAACCATCCGAGAAGGAGGTTTGACGGCTCATGAATAGCCTAATATCATAACATAGTATCAGCAAGTCGGACTAAGCCATAGTCCCCAATCACAATCGACCCCGCACTCACATGAGAGTACGTGTCTCGCTGCTATACAGCATCACAAAGTGGTATACCGGGGTTTCGAACCCGCTGGTCATCACCCACATCTATTACTCACCTCAATACGGCACGACGACTACTCCGCAATGCCCTTTCCACGAGAATCAAGCTTCGCACGCGTAGAATCTGATCAAATACAGTAGAAACACAACAAATTAGGCCAATGGAATGACACCCAATCAATACAACTCAATTTACATCAAAATTCTCAAAGTTGTCAAAACCCGACTTTCGGTACGCTTGTCGAAAAATTACAAAAGTCACATATTCGGAACCCTCATCTCAATATGAGTCTAAGCATATCAATTTTACCAAATTCGGACTCCATTTGCCCATTCAAAACCTTGATTTTCTAAAGTTCAAGCCTAGGGTTAAATCTTCCATGAATCACCCCAAATTCCTCCATTTTCATGATATAATTGCACAATTTTATCAATACTAATCATAGTTTAAGTCCATAGTTGATTACCTGATGATTTCCCTTGAGTTTCTCTTCAAAATCGCCCAAATCGCCTCCTTAAGCCGAGACCCAAATGTGTGAAATGTTTCTGAAATTTTCTAACTTCTGATACACTTAACTCACTGCGATTTTCGCTTCTGCGGACCATTTTCCGCCCATGCGGAACCGCTTCTGCGGAATACCCTCCGCCTCTGCGGTCCTTCCCGCTTCTGCGGACAGGAGTCCGCTCTTGCGAGCCCGTATCCGCGACCAGAGGGTCGCTTCTGCGTTTCCAGGCCTAGCCGGCCAATTCCGCTTCTGCGGCTCACTTTCCGCACCAGCGGTGCCGCTCCTGCGGACGAAAATCCGCTTCCGCGATCAACGGCGCTTCTGCGCTCCTGTATCCGCTTCTGCGGACTCGCTCCTGCGCCCCCATTTCCGCAGGAGCGAAAATAACAGAACCAGAATCCCAAACTTGCAATTTTCCACATTTTCTCCCGTTTAGCCATCCGAAAACACCCCGAGGCCCCCGGGACCTCATCCAAACACACCAACACATCCTAATACTTTATTCGAACTTGCTCCAATCCTCAAAACACGTCTAACAACATCAAAACCCATAATTCACATCGAATTCAAGCCTAAATTCCTTAAAACATTCCGAATTACATAATCAATCAAAAACCCGACTAAACGATGCCCGAATGACCTGAAATTTTGCAGGCACCTCCAAAATCACCTAACGGAGCTACTGCAACTGTCGGAATTCTATTCCGACCCCCGAATCAAAATCTTACCTACCGTTCGGATTTCGCCAAAATTCAACCTTAGCCAATTCAAGCCTATTTCTACACCGGGCCTCCAAATTCAATTCTGATTGCTCTCCTAAGTCATAAATGATCCCTCGAAACTAGTCGAATCATCAGAATCTGACTCCTAGCACTCTAACTCGATAGTCAACTCTAGGTTGACTTTCCATATTCAAACTTCCTACAAACATGCTATTTGCTTCATTTTCAATTCAATTCACTCCTAAGTCACCCGATAGGCTCTAACACTGATATAAAAGCATAAAACATGTAATTGCAACATGACGGGATGGTAAATTCCCGTAACGACGGGCCGGGTCGTCACACAAACGGACTCTAATTTTTGTGTTCTTTATATGTAGGGACTCGTGGAAAGACGAGGAATCCATTGATATAATTTTCGGAATTTTTTGACCAAGCGGACCCAGGGTCAATTTTAAAATTTTTGGACAGCATGTTAAAAATACTTTAATTAGGCAATTGGGTTGGTTTGCTGAGTAAAATTGATGATATTAAATAAATTGTGTATACATACGATTGATTTAGAGCCAAATTCGAAAGGAAAAGTATTGCTTTAGGATTGAGTGGACTATAAGTCGTCGAGGTAAGTGTTTGATCTATCATAGCTTGAGTGAATAAGATTTAACGTGCTAATTGCTATGTGATCGAGTGCGGTGTATAGGTTGTGGTGACGAGCATCTATACACTGGCATCTAGCATGACCGTGAGCCATTTCTTGACATATATTGTGAGTTAATGTGGTATGTTTTTAAGTCATAATCTTGAACCCGTGCCGGGTTGGGAAGTTGATTATTGTTTTCCCTTGTCGGGACTTTATTGTGAAGTTGATTATTATTTTCTATTACCGGGACTTTATTGTAAAGTTGATTATTGTTTCCTTTGCCGGGACTTTATTGTGAAATTGATTATTGTTTCGCTTGCCGGAACTTTACTATGATGATTATTGTGTCCCTTTCCGGGATGGCTCATATTAATTATTTCATTCTTTTTGCCCTTAACTGTGATTGTTATTTGGGTGAGGAAGAGTGATAATGCACGAAGGGTGATGCCGTGCCTTTTTTATTGATTATGCGCGAAGGATAATGTCGTGCCTTATTTTATTTATTATGCACGAAGGATCATGTTGTGCCTTGTTTTATTGATTATGCACGAAGGATCATGTCGTGCCTTGTTTATTGATTATGCACGAAGGATCATGTCCTGCCTTGTTATATTGATTATGCACGAAGGAACATTCTGTGTCGTTACTATTTGAACCATGCACGAAGGATCATGCCATGCCATGGATAAGAGGATGAGAGTAAAAGCACGAAGGGTGATGCCGTGCACTTTTATTTGTTTATTTGGTGAAGATGAGAGTAAAAGCACGAAGGGTGATGTCGTGCAACTATTTGAATTTCTTGTTTTGGTGATAGCTACTTTTACCACACTCTGATTCTCTTTACTTATTTATTATATGTTGTTGATTGTGTTCCCCCGGCATGATACTCCTTTGTTAATTGTGTTACTTGATAATCCTGTTATTTTGTGGTATATACATATATAGAATTGTAGAGGTTTATATGAGTGTCTGGTCCTAGGCTTGTTACTACTTCGCCGGGATAGGCTAGGCACTTACCAGCACATGGGGTCGGATTGTGCTAATACTACACTTTTGTGCGTTTTTGCACAGGTCCAGGTTTTGAGCAGGAGCACCAGTAGTAGTACACTAGCGGAATTAGCATACTTCCGAGACCGAGGTATCTTGCAGGCGTCCGCAGGCCCGGCGTCTCCTTTATTTTCATTTATTATTGCTGTGGTGATAGATCAACTACGCCTTCAAAAGTCTTACGGAGGTCGGATAGGTTTCACCAAACTCTTCGCTACCACCTTCAGCGGTGCATCTTTTGAGAACCCACGGGATTGTGCTTGACCGTTGTTGTGAGGAATTACAGAACGTGGGAAAAGTCGAATGCGAGGGGGTTGATTTTATTGTGCTTCGGATGGCAAACAGAAGTAGTGGGAAGATAATGTATTTACCACACCAGTTATGGTTCTAACAGAAGATGCAATCACATCAGGAGATCACCTAATGAATCGTGTGGGGTTTCAACGGACCTTGACGTCCGGTTGATTTGTTGGAGTTGTGAAGGACAAATATTGTGAATTATTGGAATGTGTATATATATGGTATGGAAAGGTCCTACAAATAATTTATACATATTTAAGGTTGGTTCTTTTCATGGGGTAAGAATTGCCCCCAGAGAATAACGAAAAGTATATGAGTAAATGGGGTATATCAGCAGTGTTAAGCCAACATAGCAAAAGAGGAAATTGGCCGTCGATGCTTGTGGCAAGCCTACGAAGAGGGTAAGCCGCCCAACGCAACACTACCTACTAAACTCTATTTTAAGAAAATGTTCGGAAGACGTCACCTCCAGATTCTCTACAATATGTAGTATATGCGATCTGAACGGTTGTACCAGGTCACCATGACTGTGTACGAATATGTCGTCATGTCAAATAAGTTAACTGAGCCTCAAAGGAATTGTGTGAATGTGGTAGTTTGGAGAAATGTAATTTAGGAAAGCACTCATGCTACACGCTTCATTGCAGTCAATACTTATCTTACATGACCAGCTAGAAGTAGAGGTCATGATGTTAGAGGTGGAGGTGAGAATCCTAGAGGTGGAGACCCGACTGTTGATATAGCTTTTATGGTATGATTGAAGTCACTACACCAGATGGTGTCATCACATGTACAATTTTGACAGTTATAAAAAGGATATTTCTCTTTAATTTGATTGGTTTTTGAAAAAATTTAGGTGAGTCCTCTTAATATGCTCCGCTCATGAGTGAGCTTCGTAATCATCAAATCTACTTATGTGAATACTCACGTTGAGTTATTATATAGAGATAGCTATCCCTATTATTATGTGTTGGTCACTAAGAAGATTGATGAGGCTAAAAGTGACTTTATATCACTACTACGTTGAGTTTTGATGTAACTCCTAAAATAATTAATTTCAATTGCTAATTATATACCATATCGGTATGAGGGTTAATTTTATGTCGTGAGTTTCTTTGACGGACAATTATTGAAAAGAATAAAGAGAGGAAATGAAAATTTCAGCCGGTACAATATGCAAGTACTTGTGATTTAGAGTTGAGGATGAGGTCCTCCAATTTTTGTATAATGTGAAATAATATTTTTTTAAACCGAGCTACAAGTTGCGGTGGATATTACATGAGGACAAGGTCCTGGTGGTGAGAAGTTTGTGTTTAAAATTTTTCATTTTTTAAAAAAAAGGATTAAAAAAAATACTTGTACCATATCCTAAATTTGAGCCATGTTTGTTAGGATTATTTGACAATTCTTGTATAGTTTCTATTAATATTTAGCCAATTCTGTTTTGTACGCATTGAGTTTATCCTTAGCGAGCACCCAGGTGCGGATAAATATGACTCATTAATTCGAAAAAGTAATCACGAGGTCTCCATACCTCATTTTGCGTAATGTGGGAGTTTTGGAATAAGGTATTTGATAACACACAGTTAATTGGCAATGTTGTAATTTAGGGACAACTCTTATTGACAGAGTCATGGTTATGTGCATACGTACGAGTAGTTCATGCCTTAAAAATCTGGAGGCATTATCTATATGGTATGGTGTGCGAGGTATACTCGGATCACAATAGTCTTTAGTATTTATTCAAGCAAAAAGAGTTGAATGTGCGATAGAGGAGATGGTTAGAGTTGCTGAAAGACTATGATGTTACTATCTTATATCACCCAGGTAAGGCCAATGTGATGGCCGATGCGCTGAGTAAGATGTCTACCAGCATGGGTAGTCTCTCTTATATTCCGGTCAGCCAGAGACCACTTGCTCTAGATGTCCAAGCCTTAGCCAATCGGTTCATGGGATTAGACATTTCTGAGCCTAGCAGGGTGTTAGCCTGCACGGTCGCTCGTTCTTCTCTATTAAAGCATATCCGTGAGAGGCAGTTCGATGATCCTTATTTGCATGACCTGAGGGATACGGTACAACGCGGAAGTGCCACGAAGATAACTCTAGATGATGACATATTATTGTGATTGCAGGGGCAAGTTTGTGTGCCCAACATTGAGGGGATTCGAGAGTTGATCTTAGCGGAGGCCCAAAGTTTGCGGTATTATATTCACCCGAGCACCGCGAAGATGTATCAAGACTTGTGGCAACACTATTGGTGGCGTAGGATAAAGAAGGACATTGTTGCGTATGTCGCTCGGTGTTTAAACTGTCAACAGGGTAAATATGAGCACCAGAGGCCTGGTGGTGTGTTCCAGAGAATTGAAATTCCTGAGTTGAAATGGGAGCGAATTACAATGGACTTCGTTACTGGACTCCCTTTGACTCGGAGGAAATTTGATGCTATTCGGGTCATTGTTGATAGGCTAACCAAGTCAGCAGATTTCATTCCAGTATCTGTCTCTTACTCATCGGAAGTTAGTAGAGATTTACATCCGGGAGATTGTTCGCCTTCATGGGGTGCCGGTGTCTATTATCTCAGATCAGGGTACGCAGTTACCTCGCGTTTCTGGAGAGCGGTCCAGCAAGATTTAGGCACCCAAGTTCAGTTGAGTACAGCTTTTCATCCTCAAACGGACGGTCAGTCCGAGAGGACTATTTAGATCCTAGAGGACATGCTCCGAGCCTGCATCATTGATTTTGAATGCTCGTGGGACCGGTTTTTGCCATTGGCAGAGTTCGCCTACAACAACAACTACCAGTCTAGTATTCAGATGGCCTCTTATGAAGCATTGTATGGTAGGCGATGTCGGTCACCGGTCGGATGGTTTGAGCCGGGAGAGGCTCGGTTGCCGGGTACAGACCTAGTTCAGGAGGTCTTAGACAAGGTCAAGACTATCCAGGAGAGATTGTGTCAGCTCAGTCCAGACAGAAGACTTATGCAGATCGTAAGGTTCGAGATGTGGATTTCATGGTTGGTGAGCGACTCCGGGTGTCGCCTATGAAGGGCGTGATGAGGTTCGGAAAGAAGAGCAAGCTTAGTCATAGGTATATTGTTCCATTTGAGATTCTGGACCGAGTGGGAGAGGTGGCTTACAGACTAGCACTGCCACCTAGCTTATCAGCCGTGCATCCAGTTTTTCATGTATCTATGCTTCGGAGGTACCACGGCGATCCCACACATGTGTTAGACTTCAGTAATGTCCAATTGGACAATGATCTATCTTACACGGAGGAGTCGGTGGCCATTCTAGACCGGCAGGTTCGATAGTTGAGGTCAAAGAGTTTTTCTTCTGTGCTAGTTGAGTGGAGAGGTCAGCCTCCTGAGACATCGACCTGGGAGTCCGAGTCTGATATGCGGAGCCATTACCCACATTTTTTCTCCGACTCAGGTACTCCCTTCTCTTGTCCGTTTGAGGACAAACTGTTGTTTTAGAGGTGGAGGATGTGACGACCCAAGGGGTCATCACCTGATTTCCTCATTTGTCCCACGCTTCCGAGGCTTTGAAAACCTCATTTTATATTGCCTCAATTTACATGCATAGTCCGGGCATGTAGCCAGAAAGATTTTGTGCTATAATATGTGAATTCTATGGAACATTTGAAGAAATTTGATATTAATAATGATATAGTTGACTTCGGTCAACATTTTTGGTAAATGGGCCCGGACCCGAGATCGGACAGTCCCGAAAGGTCCGTAGGAAAATATGGGACTCGGGGATGCATCTGGAGTCGAATTTCGAGGCCTAGAGCCCAAGATATGAATTTTCCGTGAAATTATTTTTTCTGAAATTATTAATGAAAATGGAAAGGAAAATTGATTAAAACACCACGGTGTCAGGCTCGTATTTTTGTTTTGACGCCCAGTACAAGTCTTATATATTGTTTAAGCACTTCATGTAAAGTTTGGTCGAAAATGGACGTCGTTTGACATGTTTCGGATATGTTTGGGTTGCGTTATGCTCGTTTTCTTATGCTTCGACATCGTTTCTTCAAGCATAAATGATATAATATTGAATAAATGATCTTCAATTACTGTTTTTAATGAACAATTAGATCCGTATCGTAATTACGGACCCGTAGCAAAAAGAATCATCGAATTTGGACATCGTATGAGGATTTTATGGTCATTTTACTAAGGTTGGCCAGATTTTCAGGTTAATGACGAAATTGCCCCTGACGGCGTATTAAAAACCTGCACTATTTGCAAATCTTAAAACCTGCATATCTCCCTCATTATAAGGTCAAATTGAGTGATTCAAAAGCCTAAATTCATTAGAATTGTACAAGCAATCCATTGGGAGCAGTAAAACGCATGAAAAATATACCTATAATGAGCCGTTAGAGTTCTTTTCCAATTTTTGAACGGGTAGAAGGTTCTGAGGCGATCTTTAAAAGATAAAATCAGTGGGTATCACAGAGGTAAGTGATTTTATTATTAAAACGCGTTTATGGGTGATTATAAACCACAATCCCAATCTTTAATTCATGAAAATAGCAGAAAAATAGGATTTTGGAGCCTGGAATTATCAGACCTTTAGGGGTCGATTTGAGGGGTCAAACACACTCCAATTTTGGTGTTCTTTATATGTACATACTCGTGGCAAGACGAGGAATCCATTGATATAATTTTCGGGATTTTTTGACCAAGCAGACCTAGGGTCGATTTTACAATTTTTGGACAGCATGTTAAAAATACTTTAATTAGGCATTGGGTTGGTTTGCTGAGTAGAATTGATGATATTAAATAAATTATGTATAGATACGATTGATTTGGAGTCAAATTCGAAAGGAAAGGTATTGCTTGAGGATTGAGTGGACTATAAGTCGTCGAGGTAAGTGTTTGATCTATCCTAGCTTGAGGGAATAAGATTTAATGTGCTAATTGCTATGTGATCGAGTGCGGTGTATAGGCTGTGGTGACGAGCATCTATACACTGGCGTCTAGCATGACCGTGAGTCATTTGTTGACATATATTGTGAGTTAATGTGGGATGTTTTTAAGTCATAATCTTGAACCCGTGCCGGGTTGGGAAGTTGATTATTGTTTTCCCTTGCTGGGACTTTATTGTGAAGTTGATTATTGTTTTCCATTTCCGGGACTTTATTGTAAAGTTGATTATTATTTCCCTCGCCGGGACTTTATTGTGAAATTGATTATTATTTCCCTTGCCGGAACTTTACTGTGATGATTATTTTGTCCCTTTCCGGGATGGCTCATATTAATTATTTCATTATTTTGCCCTTAACTGTGATTGTTATTTGGGTGAGGAAGAGTGATAATGCACGAAGGGTGATGTTGTGCCTTTTTTATTGATTATGCACGAAGGATCATGCTGTGTCTTGTTTTATTTATTATGCACGAAGGATCATGTCGTGCCTTGTTTTATTGATTATGCACGAAGGATCATGTTGTGCCTTGTTTATTGATTATGCATGAAGGATCATGACGTTTATACTGATTATGCATGAAGGACCATTCTGTGTCGTTGCTTTTTGAAGCATGCACGAAGGATCATGACGTGCCATGGATAAGAGAATGAGAGTACAAGCACGAAGGGTGATGTCGTGCACTTTTATTTGTTTATTTGGTAAAGATGATATTAAAAGAACGAAGGGTGATGCCATACAACTATTTGAATTTCTTGTTTTGTTGATAGCAGTTTTTACCACACTCTGATTCTCTTTACTGATTCATTATATGTTGCTGATTGTGTTCCCCCATCATGATACTCCTTTGTTAATTGTGTTACTTGATAATCCTGTTATTTTGTGGTATATACATATATAGAATTGCACAGGTTTATGTGAGTGTCTAGTCCAAGGCTTATCACTACTTCGCCAGGATAGGCCAGGCACTTACCAGCACATAGGGTCGGATTGTGCTGATACTACACTTTTGTGTGTTTTTGCCCAGGTCTTGGTTTTGAGCAGGAGCACCAGCAGTAGTACACTAGCAGGATTACCGTACTTCCGAGACCGAGGTAGCTTGCACGCGTCCACAGGCCCGGCGTCTCCTCTATTTTCTTTTATTATTGTCGTGGTCTCATTGTTCCGAGACAGATGGTTATTATTTATTTCTTTCAGACCATTATGTGTAGTTATTCCTTAGTAGTTCGTGAGTTGGTGACTCCACATCTTGGGTAGAGGATTTATGTCAGTTACTTTACACTACTATTCATATTTTATTCGAAAGTCTTCCGCATTTAAAGATACGAGTATTATTCTTGCTATTAAATATGAGAACAAAGGGTTGTATAAACAGGAAGATGGTGAGTGAATTGGCTTGCCTAGCTACCACAAGTAGGCGCCATCACGATCCCGATGGTGGGGGAAATTCGGGTCGTGACAGATTCCTACATAAGTATCTGAGCTAATCTACTTGAAGAAATTGTAAATTTAAGTTCACAGTCTGTAAAGTCCAAATTATACACATAGTGTCCTACAAATTACATATAACTCTATTTAATTCTACATCTATGAAATGAACAGAATCAAAGCTTGCAAAACTTGTCTAATAGCTATATAAATTCAAAACTTTGATTACATCTTCAAAGGGCGGGGGTGTACCTAGACAGAAGTGGAACAACCTCGATGAGTTCTAAGGTAGAAAATGAAGAAGAAGATCAGCAAATAGCAAGATTCCAAGCAATAACTAGCAATTACACAACAATAACATAGCAATAGGCTTGAAACCAGAATTTAAACCCACATCTTCAATGATAGATTCAGAATAGTAGATGAAAACACGAGAGTTCAGAGATTTCCACTTGAGTTGCACTCAAAACCAATAGAACAGTAATAATGCACAAATTCTAAGTATTTTTAAGCTTGTCAAACTTCTGAACCCTTAAAAATGTGGCCTAAGGAGGCCTATTTATAGAGCTAAATGGGAGGGAAATTTGAAATTAATATTCAGATTTCCCACCCCTTATCTGATAACTTATTTTCAGATTAATACATATATTCTAACCGTAAATGCACAAGAACCCCTGCTAGAAGGTTCTAGTGGCATCCACATTGTTCTAATTACCCTTAATTGACTCTATGACCCTCACTTACTTTCAGATTCTACCTTTTTACCCTTTCATTGTACCCAATATACCCTTTATTGTTCAATCAATTACCTATGAACCAGGTTGCATTGCCTTTTATACCCTTACCCCTTTAGATTAATTACAAAATACCATTTATCCTTTACCTTTTATGCCATGTATTTTCTATTATTTACACAGTTAAAGCTTTTATTCAATTAGAACCTTAAAAGGTCAAAGTTAAAAGTAAAATTGAATTGCAAAAATAGCCAACATTAGATAGACTTACAGATATAGACAAATTAAGACTATCCTCTTATTCAATCAAAAAATTAGAAAAATCATAGTCAAAATTGAATTGCAAAGATAGCCAATACTAGATCGTCTTACAGTTATAGCCACATTAAGATTAAATACTCAATTAACAAGATTCAGGGGAACAAATTGATAATAGGTAGAATCAAATTAACAGAACACTCAATCATTAATTTCGAACCTATCAAGTAAGAAACCTAAGTGTGGCTATGAATACAAAGCGTGCGATTCGACTAAAGACCTTATCAGAAACGAAAAACCTATAAGCATGCGATTCCAAAGTACAAGATCAGGAAATTACACAGTCACAGTCAAGATTTTCATGACTAAGCACAAACAAAAGAGGACTAAGCATGTAATAGACTCATAGCATATTCAAGAAGGCAAAGAAAAAAACAAAAACTAGAGAAAATCAAAAGAGACATGCAGAGTAGAAAAATTAGGGGTTCATGATACTTTGCTTTCTTGTGTCTTTCTTTTTTCTTTCTTTCTTTTTTCTATCTTCTTTTTCTTAATTTGTTTTATTGATTTTCCAGTATCAGAAGTTGAGGAACCATTTTCTTGGATTTTTGACGTTCGAACAGACTCTTTGTGTCTTTTTTGTAAGAAAGATAGTCGGAAAAGAGATAGGGCTCATATGGGGTAGTTTTTGGGGTTAGGGGTGTTCGCCGTTGTATATTCGAGCAGATCCAAGGATATTTAAAAGAAAATAAGTAGATGCGGTGAGAGAGGGTGTTGAGGTGGTTCTGGGGTGTTTTTTAGAGAGCCATCGGAGAAGGTGGCTCCGCCGGCTTGGGTTCCGGCGAATTATTTTCTTAGATTTGAGCCAAACTAGGGGTTTTTGATAGAACCCAGGGAGATGGGGTGAAAGGGGATTTCAGGAGAATGTTAGGATGTAAAGGGTGGCTTGAACGGAGAAGGGACTAAACCACCGCCGGTAAAATTCCGGCGATGGCGGAGAGCAATATAGGGCGGCTAGGGTTTCATTTGGGACGAAGGGGTGTATAATGACGTGTATGTAACATTTTTGTATATTTAAAAGCATTGAACAATCTGGGAACATTGGATTAAATGTACCAACGGCCTAGATGCAATTACACCTAGAACGACGTCGTCCTCATTAAATGGTCATTTAATCGTGACCATTGGATGTATAATATCAACGGCTCAGATTGGCTCAAACGTACCTCGTCGTTTTAGTTATTAGGCAACCATTATTTTGGAGCGTTTGATTAAACTTTTAAATGGTCCAGATTCGCTCACTTAGAACGGTGTCGTTTGAGATAGCTTTAGGATTGCTCGGTGTGAGCACGTGACTTTTGCCCAAAGAAATTAATTCCAAAATAAAAATCAAAAAATGATTTTTGATTGAAATTGGTTTGATTATTATGTAGAAAATATCAGTGTGTGTTTTAATTGTTGAAAATAAAAAGAAAGAAATTTGAAATGAAATACGAAATGAAATTAATTAGAAAATATCACAAAATGTAAGGTAATTACTAGGAAATTTGAAAAATCAAAGGAAATATCACTTGAATTACTAGGAAATTTGAAAAAATGTAAGGTAATTACTAAATTAGGGTGTTAATACTGTAGTCGAAATATCACTTGAATTACTAGACCAAATTGTGGACTTTTAGGCAATTCTCTCTTATTCCCTTTGTGTTAGTTTACGTAAACTTTTTTTTTGGTCTGTTCTAAAAACGTATGATCATTTTTTAAATTTGGTAACAGTTTAGCTTTAAAGTTATAATTCTACCTTTAATGAGAAGCTTTTATAACCACCCAAATACTCTGGGCTGCTTTTTGACTTAATTAGGACCACAGATTCCAAAAGACTTCATTTATTCTTAAACTCTGTTGTCACGACCCAATTCCTATACTCAGTCATGATAGTGCCTCTCGTGAAGACAAGGCCCGCCAACTAGCCCAATTCATTTTCTTTAACAATATTTAAACTTAAATAATTAGAATAATATAGCGACTGGTATTTACAATCCAACTCAACCCGACCGGGGTATCGCAAGTCACGAGCATCTAAGAAGTAGGAACACAACTACAGGGTCATATACAGGTATAAAATGAATCTGAAAGCTAAAATATGAAGTCTGGTGTCGCGAACACCGGCGGACACCTTGCTCAACCACATTAGTATTACCTTCAATCCGCTAATCATCAGCAACAGGGTGAACAATACCTGCAACGGCACGCGAGGTGCAGGGAGTAAATTGAGTACTTCCAACTCAGTGGTAATAAGAGAGAATAATATCTGAGCGATAAGAAAACACGTATGAGCACGCTGTAATGCTATGAAAGATAGTACAACCCTTTTTTAAGAAAAACCGTAACACTCTGAAAATCCTTTAGAAAATCTCCAGCTCGGTAAAAAAATCTGTTTTACAAATATCCTTTTTCCAACAGTCAAGCATATGAATGCTATATCAGATGGTGCAAGTCGACACATAAATCAGCCCCTTGGGCACAACACTCCATAACATATAACACCAGGGTATCTGGTCACAAGGCAAGTAATAGCATTTATGCCAATAATATATGAGTGCTAAATGGCATGCCACATAGTACAAATAGGAGTGAACGCATGAATGCAATGCAATGCACAAGACCGCTGCATCGTGCAGCCCAATCCATTTTTGGCTACCCGCGCTCACTGTGGGGGTTCAGACTCCGAAAGGGCTCCTACAGCCCAAGCGCAATATTAATATCACACCACTGCGGCGTGCAGTCCAATCCATCTTAAGTCTAGAACATTCAAATGAGCCACTCGTGCAATGTCAAGTAATAGCTTTTAAATCAATATGTCAGGAAAATTCAATTTGAGCCTTTAAACATTAGCAATATAATTGCACTATTCAAAAATAGTGTTTAACTCAGGACTAAAATTATTTAATATGCTAAGTATTCATGAATACAGTGATAAAACCCCTACAGGGGTCAAATAACCGGCACTAAGCCCAAATTATGGCAATCAGCCAAATTAAAGATAGGATCAAGCAAGTTTCATACAAATACTTAGTAAAATCTACAGCCGAGACGGACCAAGTCACAATCCCCATCGGTGCTCTACCCCACGCTCATACCTGGCGTGTAAGTCACCTCAAAACAGCACTATGATACGCAAATTCGAGGTTTCAAACCCTCAAGATATCATTCCCAAGTATTACTTACCTCGAACCAACAAAATCTCAAGCTCGTGATGCCTTTGCCCCTCAAATTGGCCTCCACATGCGTCGAATATAGCCAAAAATAGAGTGAATACATCACAATATGCAAATGGGACAATACTCAATCAAAAACAATCGAATTATAGAAAGAACCTCGAACTAGCAAAACCCGAGCCCCTCGCCCACTTCTCGAAAAATATGAAATTCACATATTTGTAATTCTCGTATCATTGCGAGTCCGTACGTACCAAATACATAAGAATCGGAGTCTATTTGGCCCCTCAAATAGTAAATTTAAACTCTCTTAGGCTTCAAGCCCTAACCTCCATTTTTACCCTTTGATTCATTTAATTTTCAGTGTTTAATCCTTGTTTTTATAACATAGCAACACTATTCGGGGTTACAAATTCATACTTTATGGAATCTCCTTCGAAATCTCTCCAAATCGCTCAAAATCGCCTCTTCCCGAAGTCTAAAAATACTTTTCTAAGTTCTAAAATTCGATAACACATTTCATTAAACCCTTCTGCATTTTTTGCTTCTGCGGTTCTGCTACCGCTTATGCTGGACCGCTTTTGCGGCCATTTGACCGCTTATGCAGTTCTCATTAAACTCCCCAGGAATCACTTATGCGATCAGGCATCCACTTCCCCTGCTACCGATTCTGCGGTGCTTTCTCTGCTTTTGCAGACCCGTTTACGCGACCATACTTCCGCTTTTGCAGAATTGACTAGGTCCATCGAGGACCTCTTCTGCAGAACCGCCTATATAGCTCTTGTTTAGCCGATGCAGAAATACCATAAGCCTTATACATCAAACCTGCAACACACATCCAAATTCGTCGTTTAACCACCCGAAATCACTCCGAGGTCCCCGGGACCTCAACCAAAAGCACCAACAAATCCAACAAGCTTATAAAAACTTGTTCCAAACCTCTAAACACGTCAAACAATGCTAATACCAATAATTACATCGAATTCAAGCCTACTATTCATCAAAACTTCTGAAATGCGCATTCAATTAAAAACTCAACCAAATGATGTGCGAATGACCTGAAAATTTGCAGACATATCCAAAATCACCTAATGAAGCTATTTCAACTCTCGGAATTCCATTCCAACCCTCGGATCAAAATCTCACCGAGCAACTTGAATTCGCCAAAATTCGACTTCGCCAATTCAAGCCTAATTCTACACCGAGCCTCCAAAATCATTTTCGATCACACTCCTACATCACAAATTATCCCCCGAAGCTAACCAAATCACTGGAATTCACATTCGAGCCTTCTAACTATATAGTCAACTTCTTGTTGACGTTTTCCAAAACAAGCTTCCTTCTAAGAGGCTAAGTGTCTCGTTTCCAATTAAAACCAATTCAATTCTATACGATCAACTCAAATACTGAGATTGAAACATAGAGCAACATAATATAGGGAAAATGGGGCGGTAACTCACGTGATAACGGCTGGGTCGTCACATCCTCCCCAACTTAAACAAATGCTCGTCCTCAAGCGTACTAAAGTTGTTATAGAAGCTAGCCAACAGCTAAATAATTTTACCAAGCATATACTCGGGGTGATCTCATGACACCCTATCTCATATAGGTCCAGCTACACAATATAGCTGAAATTCACAGTACATCTAAACTATAAACTACATTGCACTTCCCGAAATCATACACCAGATCAGAACCTCATGTCTATGTTCAAAATAAACCCGAACCAACTATAATAACCCATACCTGCCACCTCAGGTGAAATCATAGAACATACCAAATAATCTAAACACGTGAAATGATAGCCTATCCTCACAGCAGTTGCCCATAATAACCAAATAACGATAGAAACCTCTTATAAGCTAAAACCTTATTCCAATACTTCCATACACTGCCAACGATAAATAAAACATGCGATAGACTACAACCATTTCTCGGATCGACTATTCATGAAACCACTTCTCATATGACTAATACCATGATAGATTTTTAGGCCAACCTCGATTTTATCTTGGAACAAGCTGAAATCCAACACGCTCGTACTCATTAATGACGCCAACGAGCACCTCAACTCCAACACACCACTCTGGTGATATGACACCTCAACACAGGCCTAATCCCCAACTGCATAATAAACGCACCAACAAGAAACAGTCTGAACATACTCAAATCATCACAAACGACTTAAACGAAGGAGCAGTAACTCAAATTCCACTGTACCATCACAACATAAGGCTGAGACACCGTCTCACATTATTGAATAGAACATATGAATCTACTCCGAAAGGTCATAACTCCACATAGCCTTACTATAATGCGCGATCCTATCCAAACGTTGTTACACATGAAGCACCTCAAGTCGCCATGATCAAAATTGACAGCCGTGCACATTTGATGACTGAAACCAAAGCAATCTATCACACCCTTGGTGAAGTAAGACATACCAAGTAACATAGGGATAACTATTCTCAACATTACACTATTGCAGTGTGCAACCCGATCCTGATAACATACCTGTGGCGGTGTGCCACCCGATCCACTCAATTATCTCACATAGGGAGATGCATGTCGAGCCAAATTTGCTCATTATAACAAAATACCGAGTGCATAAAAATATCTACATATAGCATTATAAGCTACAAAACTCAAGCACAATTCGAAAAATCATAATGCCTCACAGCACCGAAAAAAAGCATCTCATAGATCTCCTTAGATCGCTAACAAGATCAATAACGAGAGATTAAACCTATCCCTCAACAATACATATCGGGGCCAACCAAGCTATCTCAATCTGAATACGTAGCCATATCGGCCTGCCAACAAACTCAAATTCAAGAAGCCTGAAGCTGCTCCTTCCATTTTTTATAACTCCTGCTGGAGCAGTACGATACAGTGCCCGACACTAAATCAATACCGAAATCTACAATCTCGCCCTGCGACATGCTCGGTCACAAGGAACGCATCCGAAGAAAAGTCCCTTAATACCGGAACAAAATCAATGGTAGAAACCTCTATACTAACATACGTCACAAGGGCCCAATTAAGGAAAGCAATCCTTCCCAACTGTCCGTTGATCTTTGGAATGCCAACCACTCTGCTATAACATAATCCAATGCACATCGCCATGAAACTTATGGCATTTTTCGACATACCCCATAGCACAATATTATCGAACAACCCACATTGCGACAACTAGTCTACAACTCAACATCATATATAAAATCTAACATACCAACAAAGGAGGACCCGCTCAGGACTCCAATCACAATAGCCGCTAATGGTACTAATACACACTATCCACAACCACTAAATAGCTTGAATATGAGATCTCACAGTCATTCTTCGAAGATATTTTAAAATTCTTCTATGACATCAAACCCACTCAGATATCAACAGTCGACCTATCAAAAAAATGTCGCAACACTACCGAAGTGCCATCAACATAATCACATTGCCCTTTTTCTGAAACATATACCCATGTCAAATCACTATGATTAGCAATACCATTTCCTTAATCATCTGAAAATCGATCCTTTACTCACCTGCAGCTACCCTTGTTACTTAAGAATTTAAGGACTTCCTATTATGAACTGAACCAAAACCTTGAACATGCAAATCTCAATTCTCCATAACATATCACATAGACCATACCACACTAGGCTAACATGAGGACTGTTATCTCTCTTCTGCGCCGCAGACATTGACACACTCAACTAGTCAAGAACTTTCATGATCTCATGTAGAAGAAAAAATCATTACACACTCCATGCTTTGCATACCCATAGGAAATATACTCATCTTCAAACCACGGTAAAACACATCAAGAACTCTCTCTCACAATCCCATTGTACAAGCTAAACTACACTGAATCCTTATACCCAAACCAAGCTAAGCAAACTGCCAGCACTCAAGAGCTTTGCTGCATAATACCTGTAAGACTCATTACCTCGAACACATACAAATAATTAATCATATCCTTACATACCGATTCGGTTTATTATCAAGCTATTCTATTTATCCAATTTCCTTTCTAATTCATCATTAAATTGATATTTTCTCTTGTTGTAGCACCACAATACCTCAACTCGGGTTTGCCACACGAGATTCACACATATGACCATACTGTCTTAGACCCATAGGCCACTGAATACCCTATCTAACATTTCCCAGAAATACAACATTCCAGAATACTTTACTTTGAAGAACTTTCTCCGAATCTGAATTCGTTACCCTTGCTTTGCAGATATTAATACATAGAATCCCATAAGTACATACATTACCACAAGTCTTGATCTTTTCTAAATGAAAAACAAATGCCCTAGACACATACAAACCTTAAGACACCTGATTATTGCATGCCAAATCTTGAATACAATAAAACCATTCATGAGAGTCATTCACTCTTAAACAACTGTAAATTATCTGACTTAAGGAACAGAACTACTTGTGTCTTATTAGCACTCTGACACCGCAGAACATGATCTTATGCCAATACAAACAACCATCTTCCTTCTCTATACACTGAGCGTTCTTTACCAACAACAGCTCAAGACATCCTATTATTTTCACACATCTACGAAGCATCGTATAACCTTCATCAAAATTTTCCTTTACACATGCCATCATCGGCTCAATTTCTGCAACCAGAACTGATCTACCAGCATACCTCGAAATGGAACCAACATAGCACATAACCGTGCAATCAGCTAACCAACAGCAACCTTCCCAACTTGGCTCGAAGCCAAATATCAAGGCACTCTTAACAACTAATAACACTTCTACTCTAATGATGCCACAATTCCATAATGAAATCAAACTCAAATAATTTACAAGTTTTATGAATACACAGATCATCTAGCACTGCCATTCTCGACAAACCTCGCATTCATTCACACATCAGCTGAGTCCACTTTCTCAAGCGTCCCCAAATTCTAAAATTTCAACACATACCCGTCAATTACACATGAGATCTCCTAACATACACATAAGGATCATACCACTCAAAAACACTCCGCATGAGATAACCCACCTTCTTCGCCTCATTTCAGTATTTCAACATACCTTCCACTATCATATATGTTACACAATCAATTCGTCTTTCTGAGTTTGAACTCATACTGCCACAATAAATCTACTTTACTTTCCAACTAAGAGACATGAAAATATTCTTCACGCGCCCATAACTTGGGGCTACACAACAGATCGCAATAGGAAACAAACACTTAACAGCTCATCTATTATCCAGCAGACTTCTTCGTCGCTACCAAAATCACATAGATACACCTCATAGTACAAGCATACTCAACGCATGGATATCTAACTGCCAACCCGGCTAATAAGGACATTACTGAACATATAAGTTTAGTACACTTGCTCACACAATCAGCACCTTGGTGCTCAAGCCATAGGCAAAGATCCGGCCTCAAGTCCTCCAGATTAGCCCAACATGAACTCACGGAGATTACCTCTCGCCCCTTGATCGGGGAATCACAAGCCATCAAGGCACATATACTACTGAGCGCTCACGTGCGCACATAAACGTGTGAAAGGAATTTCAAGAGTTATCTCAAACTGAATCAAGTAGGCACGATAAGAATTCCAAGAATGGGAAGTTTTCCTACAGGTTCTACAGCATCCCGAGGATAAATACAGGCCTCTCCGTACCGATCCGAGAGACTCTACTAACCCTTCTCATGACCCATGAGACCTAGTAACCTAGGCTCTGATACAAACTTGTCATGACCCAATTCCCATGCTCAGTCGTGATGGCACCTCTCGTGAAGACAAGGCCAGCCAACTAACCCAATTCATTTTATTTAACAGTATTTAAACATAAATAATTAGAATAATATAGCAAATGGTATTTACAACCCAACTTAACCCGATCGGGGTTTCGCAAGTCATGAGCATCTAAAGAGTAGGAACACAACTACAGTGTCACAACCCGGATTTCCCCCACAATCGGGATCGTGATGGTGCCTACTCGTGGTAGCTAGGCAAGCCAACTCATTCAATGTTTTCCTGTTCATACCATCATTTTTGTTCTCATATTTAATAGCAAGAAATAATTACTCAAACTTTTAAATGCGGAAGACTTTCGAATAAGAGATGAATAATAACAATGTAAGCAACTAACATAAATCCTCTACACAAGATGTGGAGTCACTAACTCACGAACTACTAAGGAATAACTACACATAATGGTCTGAAAAACAAATAATGAACAACCGTCTATCTCGGAACAATGACACCACAGCAATAATAAAAATAAATAGAGGAGACGTCGGGCCTGCGAACGCCTACAAGCTACCTCGGTCTCGGAAGCACAGAAATCCCACAAGTACTCTACTGCTCCTGCTCCTGCTCGAAACCTGGACCTGTACAAAAACACACAGAAGAGCAGTATTAGCACAATCCAACCCCATGTGCTGGTAAGTGCCTGGCCTATCCCGGCAAAGTAGTGACAAGCCTAGGACCAGACACTCACATAAACATGTGCAGTTTTATATATGTTCATACCACAAAATAACATGATTATCAAATAACACAACTAACAAAGGAGTATCATGCTGGGGGAACACAATCAGCAACATATAATAAATCAGTAAAGAGAATCATAGTGTAGTAAAAACAGCTATCACCAAAAGAAGAAATTTAAATGGTTGCATGATAATAGGTGAATTTGACTATATTTCTGCCCTAAATAATCACACTTTATTGTTGTTTTGATATTGTTTGTGATGAAAAAAAATGCTTTTATTAGTGTTCTTAGTGTGTTATAGGTACACATTAGATAATGAAGACTAAAAGAGCAAGTTTTGGAGTCAAAAGATGGTGAAAAAGGCCAAAGTGTGGTACAAGTCAAGAAATTATGTTGAAAATAGCCAGAAAGGTGTGATTCCGAGATATATAGATGTTATGGACTGAATTTAAGTGATTTGAAGCTTTGAAGTGTAAGTAAAATCTCAAGGAATTAAGTCGGGATCGTGTTTGTGGGTCAAATTTGATAGTGTAGTACAAGCGAAGAATCGATGAAGCATATTGCGCACTGTCTAGTAAATAGGACATAATATTTTTCTCAAAACTCAGTTTTGGCTCCATAATATATGGATGGAAAGCAAACTCAAAGGGCTACAACTTTCTTGTTTTTAGTTTTTCCACATTACCAACGCAAGAGCTTGAAATATCGCGATTCATTCGCGACCGCGAATGAACCGCGAAAAAAGAGGCCTGCAGAAGATTTTTGAACTTCAGAGGGCTTGACTGTTGCGGTCCATTCGCGACCGCGAACGAACCGCGAACGCTGCCAAAAATTTGAAGGCTAACTTTGTCAAAACTCAAATTTTGTGACCTAAAACCTCTATATAAGCTTAGATTTCGCCCAAGAGAGGCAAGCATTGTATTTTTGACTACTTTTGCAAGATTATTAGTAAGAGAGAACTCTCTCAACTTATTTATTTCTTTTATATTGATTCTTTGATTATGAATTCAATTATTATTCTTGTTTCTTTTATCATGAGTAGCTAAATATTTATCTAAGGTTTTGATGGAACCTATTGGGTGATGAACTTCTCATTTATGTGATTACAAATTGTTAGCTAGATTTCTATTTGTTCAACTTCATTCTTGTTGTAGTTAATTGGTAGAGCTCCCGATTAGTTGTGCCTATTTAGTGTGCATAACTTGGAAAAGAGTGCATATTTAGGTATATTGTTGAACAACACCACACCTAGGTTATTGGAGGAATCTATAACTTTAGGCGTAAAGGTGGGATTAGGAATAACGAAACCTTGGGTGCAATCTAAAGTGAACTATTCTAATTAAAGCTAGCTAGGGTTGCTTGGGAGAGTGCACTAGTAAATTATTGTAGTTGCTCGGGAGAGAATTACGGTAAAAATAGCATTCATGATTGATAGAATATATTGAGAATTTGTATGAGCATAAACATAAGGGATTCCATCAATAGGGGAAATAAATACCTTAGTCTCTCTCTATATTCTTTACCCTATATTCAATTCTTTTATTCAAGACTTTAATTCTTGCAAAAGTTAGTTGTTAGAAAACCCTCACAAAAATATACTCAAAGTTTGGGAAGCTGCTTCAGAAGTGTTCTTGGGTTGTGGAAGTTGAAGTTGGTAGGTTAATTCCCTGTGGGATCGACTCTGGACTTAATTAACCGGATTATATTAACTACGACCGTTGCTTGGACATGAATAAATTTTGGCGTCGTTGCCGGGGACTTAATGGAATTATCAATTGCCATTGACAGAACTACAAGATTCTTGTGTAGTCGGGTTTTTTCTACACTTTACATTGAAAATTTTGACGGTTGCTGAATTGGGTACTCAGGTGCATGCCTAGAAAATATGCAAGGACTGGAGAACTAATTGAAGGACACACAGACCCTGAGCAAACTTTCCGTGCAAATAACAGGGCAATAAAAAAATTCAGCAATCTCAGCAACCAATCAAACTATATTTCGACATGGGAAACGTGAACGACCCAAACCAGCAAGCTGGGTTGAACATGCAAGAGGAGCAGGAGGGGAAAGAAGGTGCACTATTTGACTGGGCACAACCAACAACGGATAATTTGGCAACTGCCATCGTTGTGCCAGTGATTCAAGCTGAGTCTTTCCAGATTATTAACAACATGCTACACTTGTTGCAAAAAAAGGGATTATTCTCTGGGTCTCAGGTTGAAGATCCACAACAGCACCTGAAGAACTTTCTCTTAATTTGTAAGACACAGAGGAAACCAAATGTGACACCGGAATCCATCAGACTGTTGCTATTTTCGTTCTCAGTTACACGGGCTATTCAGGTATGGTTAAAATCACTCCCATAAACTCTATTGCAACTTGGGATGAGTTGGTCAAGCAATTCCACAACAATTTTCATCCACCTAACAAGACAGCTCTGCAAATTGATAAGATTGTGAGCTTCAAGCAGAAACCAATGGAGACATTACATGAAACTTGGGGCAGATTCAAAGGCATGCTTGTTTTGTGTCCTCACCATAGGATTCCTGAGTAGATGTTGGGTTAAAGGTTCTACATGGGGCTTTCAAATAGTATGAACAATATTGTAGATGCTTCAGCAGGGAGGGCTTTTCTGAGCAAGACTTAGAGAGAAGGCCAAAATTTGCTAGACAAGATGGCTCAAAACTCCAGGTGAACGACCAGGAATGCTCCTATCACTCCAGTGGTACACTCTGTACCTCTGAATCCATCCAACACTATGGAGGAGAACATGGAAACCTTATTGACACAAATTAGCATCCTGACGAAGAAGGTGGAAGAATCTGGGGTCAATCAGCAGGTTCACATTGTAGACACTACCAATGGTGGTTTATGCATATCTTGCATTAGCCAACCCATAGGTAATCCATGGGCTGCAGACCAAGAACATCATCACCAGCATGAAGATATGAACTATGTAGAAAAATATGGAGGGCAGTGACAGGGTAACCAGA